>CM060705.1:163451906-164030403 GCA_030686995.1 Artemisia argyi
TGGTAAGGCAGTAAGGCACTTCATTGCTATTGCTGAAAAGGAATTAGAATTATATCATAGTCACATTGCACTTTATGGTGACCCTACGCAACATAACCTTAACACTATCAGTTATGGTGGCGCAAGTGAGGCTAGCGAAGGCACAGGTGAACCAAAAAGAGTTTTAGCAAATGGCGACACCATCTATGCAGTATCAGTATCAACTGAAGATGACGACAACGACGACGACGTCGATGATGATGACAACGACAATGATGATCACATGTCCCCTTTTTTAAGTGTGAACGCCACAGATGACTCTAGCACTGAATTGGATTCTAGCGATGAAGATTCATAGTCCGATTCTGTAACAGGTGAAGTCTTAATCCTTCATCCAATCCAAAACCAGTAAGAACCTTGTTATTATATCATGGGTGGGTATGCGGGTTTGGTACCGATCAAACAAGCAAATTTTGGATGGTCAAGGTTGTGTTGCCTTTAAGCGTTTTTTGTAAAAAAAAAAATCTAAAAATAATTTGTGAGAAATATGAGGTTAACATAATAATCTTTAGATAATAATCCAGGTGAGAAATAAGGATGTTTTAATTCATTAGAAACATGCTTTGGCTGACTTTTGACTTGTTTTCTTTTCAGCTTATTTCTGATTGTTATACGTTTGGCTAGTTAGAGATAAGACATGATCACATAAACCAAACCGACCCGACCCATTCTTATGTAAATTACTCGAAAGTAGTTTGTTTTGATGTAAAAATTCAAGAGTACTAATTTGTTTGTAGAATGACGGACGAGTCAAACCATCTGTGGTGACATTTGGCTTTTTAAGGTTAGTGAAGTACAGTAATGTACAAAAAGTTGTATCTATGTTTGCATCCGAATGACCAAGGTATTGTACACCATGTCACCATCCATTTTAATCATGTGTGTTAGTGGACCTTGATATTGATTTGGGTCAGGATTATACTCCATCAGTTTGTGATGTAGCAATAACACATGAGTATGAAAAATAATTAGCAAATAAAAACTCAAGCCATTCATAGTATAACAACATAGACACAAAATGTAGTAGTAGTACATCATTGGCAACCCTTTCTATTCCACACAAATAAATACATAGCATTACAACATTACACCAAGTAATCTACAAATTACTTTAGCTCAATAGTTACATTTGATCAACTATTATGATAATTGATGAGCATGTATGTTGTTGTTGCTAATTTTTTCAAACCTCACCAATCATCCTACTAAATCTCTATTTTTAAATCTTCGGTTTAAATTTGATGCGCACAGAAAGAAGAGGTGCTAACATACCATGCATTTTGAAAGTCAGTGACATGTAGTATAATTGCATGACTTGTATATATAATTTAAACTTAATATACCAGTATAGACTCATTCATACACAATTTTCTTATATGAGTCGAGCTGAGAAGATTACCATGTTCACGAGTCCATCAAATATGACCACTTTCCTCTCCTTGTAAGCCATGTGAATAACAATAGGCATGAAAGACAGCAAAATAAATCATAAAAATGGACATCAAACGTACAAAATAGGGAGATAGGAAGTTTTCAAATATAAAAGAAAATTATGCATGGTTAATACTCACCTAACTATAAACTTGATAATTGAAAGCATTTATTTTGTTAGTCAATAAGTACATTTTAGAAGATGGTTGTGGGAATTCCTCCACATAAGATTACTAAGGCTGCGTTTCTTTTTTTTTCTTAGTTAAGGGAAGTGTGGGGACCATGTGGGACCACATCCCTTAATATGTCTAGATGGGGAGAGTCCCATTTATTTGCCCCTTTGGATTAAGATGATACAAGGGAAAAGTGGGCCTAAATTTAGAAAACAAGTAATATTATATAGGTGGTTTCATATGGGCTCCACACAATCCTTAGCTAACAAAAAAAAAGAAACACACCCTAAGTTTTCAAATTGACCCGTTCAAAACAGTTTGCCACAAAGTATAAAGCTCTTAGACAACCAATTTACCCATCTCCAACCTTAGAAGTTTGAGTCGCAATAGTAGCTTCATGGAAACCTCAAATGAATCTCCAATGCGTTTATTAAAGATCCCTGAACTAAACACAAAACACATCACCTTTCAATCGATGACTACCATTAATAATATATTATTTATCAACCTCATCATTTACATCCAAATAAACTCAATCGATATCATATAAGTATATATATTTTTATCTTTATTAGCTTTTGTACAAGTTAGTTCATTGAACACTTACCAAACATGTTAATAATGCTTCATCAAACACATGATAACTAAAACTAAACATCAACTAACTGGATTACTCAAACACAGTACTAAAAAAATAACCTTCTGTTTGAAACTTAGGCACCCTTAATCCAAACTTCTGTTTGAAAACCATAATAATATTGTATTAGTTTAAAATAGTTGTAATTCATACATTAAACATAATCTGGTTGTGTAGAAAGATTTGACAGCGAGAAATAATCATTCCGAAACAACCGTAAAATGAAAAAGTCACTTATTCATCTCATACGGCAAATAATAATAATAATAATAATAATAATAATAATAATAATAATAATAATAATAATAATAATAATAATAATAACCCAGATGAGATCGCCGCCCCCAAACTTATGAAGAAACTAGCAGATATATATTTCAAACGTGTTACCCAAATGGCCGAATCCACATTTTGCTTTTCCCCTCTACAAATGGCACTTTGGAGGTCGCAAAAAGAGAACCACACATCAGACTGGCTTAGGGTGGTCCCGATATCAGGTTTAGGACAGACTATGAACGCCAGAACTTATAGGTGCATTTTATGCTATCGGCTAGGTGTTCCCCTTTTCTCTGTCCAGGGGTCGTGCTCAGCGTGCTCTAAGGTTTTCGCCGGTGATATTTTTGGGGACCACGCTGTTTCTTGTACTGGCACGATTGGTGTTAAGCATCGACACAACATGGTGCGCGATACTTTGCTTGATATCTGTTCTCGATCCGGGGTCCCTGCTCGCAAGGAGGTCGACATCGGGTAGGGCGAAGAAAGAGAGCAAGTCTTAAGGCCAGCAGATATTTTGCTCTATTCCTGGGATGCAGGGAAGGATGTTTGTGTTGATTTGACGGGATCGTCACCCCTCACGCAAACTGGCATGATTGACTTTGTGCCAGGGCGCGTGGTGACTGATGCCGCAAAACGCAAGCGGGTCAAATACGGAGCTAAATGTGCAAATTTGGGATATGGGTTTACCCCTTTCTCGTTTTCCTCTTTAGGGGAACTTGAGACAGATGCGGTGGGCCTGCTTAAACGGATCCAGAAGTTTTCCGTCACTCAAGACATTGGGGCGCGTGCTGCAACCCACATCTTCAGTAGGATTAGTTTTGTTATTGCTAAAGGGGTGGGGGCTCAGATAGTATCGAGACTCCCCACTAATTTCTTGTAATCCTATTGTTTTGTTTCGAATGAAAGTGATAATAATAATAATAATAATAATAATAATAATAATAATAATAATAATAATAATAATAATAATAATAATAAATAAATAAATAAATAAATAATAAACAAATAATGGTAATAAGCTTGAAAACTAGAAATAGAAATTACCAATCGTGTTCTTGTTGAATTCGGTATTAAGAATGGTAAAAGTGGCTTTTGATAATTAGATTATATCTTCGATTAAAAGGTAGAGTTGTAAAAAAAATTAATTTCATATATTTGATTGAGAGAAAATGAGATGAGATTGAAATTGAATAATAAATTGGGTTGTAATTGAGAATGTTTATATAAATTGGGATACTAAACAAGTAAGTCGAAGAAGGAATAGCAATTCAAAGCTTCGAAATTTGGAGATTTGGTAACCTTGCATAATTGTCGGTTCATATTGAATTGGTTCAGGGTAAAAAGTTAAACAAACTCACTAAATGGCTATAGAAATCAAGCTGTTATAGAGGACGTGGAATAGTTGAGGTGGCACTAGTGACGTGGAAAGAGTGCCAACATGGCTTAAATAACATGTAAAAAAAAAAAAAAACTATTTTGTTTATTATATATACTAGATTACTAGACGAGTACCTATGCATAACAACGAGATTTTATAGCGGTAAATAGTTATAATGATATTTTTGTTACACAAGACATTTAACCAAAATATCACTACAAATATTTGCTGTAATAAAATCACGTTGCTATATACGGATACTCGTCTAGTAAATAGAAACAAACGATTCACAAAATATCATTCCCGGATTTCCCGCACATTCTAAAATAATCAACTAATATAAAAAACATAAAAAGCCTGAGGATTACATTGATGCACCATATGCATTCAAAATATACATACATGAATCAATACATCACTATGCATCTGATATATATACTAACAACAAAATTAAAATGTTATATTCATTGTTTGTTTAACCAAAAGTACTTGCATAAGCTGCGCAATTGAAACAAAAAGCTTTTAGTTTTGACTTACTTAAAGGCATCTACTATGACAAAGCACGAAACATAATTTTAAAACATTTTCATAAAGGATGATAGCTGATGCTCTAATTACCTAAATTTGATGTCTTATAAATAAAAGTGCATCATTAATAGGTAGTGAACACATAGTTATTAATTTGCTGTCAAGAAAAGAAATCATACTCGTTGATATTAACTTGAAATTCAATTTAATCAGATTCATTAAGAAAAGATTGTGGGTGCCTTAATTACCAAAATAAGTTCAAATGACTACATGTCAATTTAATTCTAGAATAACCTTAAAGTTTTCTCAAGCAAAACACGAAATTAGTTCGTTATTGTTCTTATTTTGGAAATATATTAAATGACGCCTAAAAGAAAAGGGTTTTGCTAAACACAACCCTATGGGCTATGTATATGCATTCCATAAATACACAATTAACATTTAATGAACAATTAATAAACTCTAAACATTCCATGGTTAATACACTTACCTCTTTTATAATGAACTAGACGAATACCCGTGCATAGCAACGGTTTCTAGCGGCAGATAATTAACGATTTGTGATATTGTGGTGAGTGTTTTGTGTAGAAACAATTATTTATATGTGTCAAATATGGATTTAAATGGAGGGTGGTGTTTCTTAGCTTTCCGATTACTTGCGGCCTTCATTACAATCAATCAAAATGAATTTTAGCGGTAAAGATGATATTTGTGAGTGAAAACATTTAATTAATCAGGTTTTTTCATAACTTTTTACGTTAAGAGTGAACACTTATTATTAATAGGGGTATGCTACATCCACAAAAAATCTTCACCCACTCGTTGACGTGTCAGCGGATGATTGGATTTTATTGGGATCCACAAAAGACTAATCACAACTTCGTATAAGATTGATGATCACACAAGTTGATATACTCATACCAATAAATAAGAAGAAAAAAAAAATAGTTTGCGGCACACAATAAAAAAAAGTGTCAAAACTAACTAAACATTCACATTCATTTAACATCAAAAAATAAAAAATCAAACCTTGGAATCCAGTGAAGGTCGTCGAGCACATATGAAGGCATGAAGCTATCAAATTCATAAAACAAAAAAAATATGTAAATGAATTCTTGAGTGCAGCCCAACACTCGTTATCTTTGACCAAACCACAATGTTGCAGTAGCCCGCGCGTTGCTGCGAAGGTGCTATGTTGATGCTTAGAACTTTATAATTAAGACATTCTATGAAGCTCGTTGGTATGAAACACATGATTTAGAAAGACATTATCGTGTGACCATCGTCACATGTTTCTTAAATTCATAGAAACTCCTTTGCAAACACATACAAATTCTTATACAATCAATTAGACATCGTTTGTTTGGTTGATATAACCATACATTTTCAAGTGGAACCTAATGAATTTAGCTAGGAAACAGTAAAGGGATTATTAATACTACATATCTTCGTCTTTCCGAGTACCAAAATCTACCAAACCTGGATGTGTGATGGCATCAATATCCATTGGTACTGTTATTGCATTAGTTTGCTTGAAACAATACCAAGGCACCATCTTCAAGAGTTGCGCTGCACGTACTTCAAATGTCATGACATGTGCTTCCCTTCCTTGTACATTAGGTGTCAGTACATTATATCATTGAGGAATGCTTACCATGGGAATGCAGCCAGGACAATAGGGTATACTGCAATGTGTAACTGGAAATTAAATGTTGTGCAGGTAATATATTTCCATTTCTATTGCAACGAAAAACAATCCTAAATACTACTCCTAAGTTCAACAATAAAAAGTCCCAAAACCAAACCCCTACATTCAGCAGTAATAAAGTGTCAAACAAAAAGAGTCAAAACAGGCCCAAAACACCACTAAATGCATTAGTAAAAAACTATCTCAGACGGCCATTATTAACTAAATGATTCTCAAACAAAAACAATCCCAAACACCCCAAAATTCAGTGATGAAACAGTCCTAAATACCCATAAACAGTCCCCTAAGAGAGTGACAGATGAATGTTCTAAAGAAATGAACATTCTAGTGTATCGGTGTACCTGGAGTCATTCTGAGGTCATACATTTTGGCAATAATCTTGTTCTACATTGCGAGTTGTTGATCTATCCACGTTTGAGGTAGTGGCCCACCCCATCTGCAATCAATATATATTTCTCCTACCCTTGCCAGTCTTACCAGGAAAATGTTTCTTTGAAAGAGCATAACCGTATTATATATTTGTAGACTTGAACAGTAAGCTTCAATGTATAGTCGATAATGACTCCCGTGGTTTGGAATAACAGCCGATGTAAGCACATGAATTATGAGAACACCTGAAACATAAAAATTAATTAATTTTACCTTATTTGCAAAATGGGCTAAATAAAAAAGGCTAAAATGGTGTTTGGGAATTGGGATCGCATATTTTTTCGGCTCATTGACTTGGTGCTTTTTAAAATGTAATAAGCGCTTTGTAGCATTTGAATTGCTATTGGCATTTGTTTTGCTCAAATAAGCACTTATGAATAACCAAATTGGGACTGCTTATTTCAAAGTTTTCAAATGCCACAAATATAAGAGTAAGCAAAGATTTCAGGTCAGAAAAGTGTGTGGGTCACCCTTCATTATGACACTTTTCCCTACATAAGAATACATCTTTCCTATGTATGACAGTAGTAACAGATAACTATGTGAAATATGCATCTAAGCGGTGCGTTAGTCAGTTGTAAAAGCCTAACTTTAGTTACCAAAATAGCCGATAAATGATAATGAGGTCACGATGATGGTTGTATTCATTGTCAACTCGCCAGAAGCAAACGGAAGATACGGATTGTTAAATCTGATACATTACAACATCACATAGTTTGTTAAGTTTACGTAGGATGAAGAACAGAAAATGAGCTTGTATATGTTGTTTATATAGCGTACCTTATCGATTTCTATGTCACATATCTCATTGAAACCACAAACATATATTTCCATAAGAATGCTTTCAAATATAACCTGAAAAAGATATGTAATAATAGGTTACACAAAAGGTAAGAGAATATTATTATCTTGTTAGGGAAGACCAGGTTACACATTAATACTTGTTATTTGAATTCTGAAAGTTCAACTTATTCAACAATGAAAATATGGTATTTTTGTGTTTGTGCTAACCTGTAATCAATCATAGAAATAGAGAGTATTACTAAGTACATCACTTCACAAACAAAGTCTCAGAGACAGAAATCATGGAACAAACGACAGTAAATGAATATCAGGGTGCCAAAACGGGTTGGTTGGGTAACGGGTCAAAACATATGAATTTTGGTATATTTCGAAATAGGTTGGACTTGTTTCCTTTCAACAAAAATATCTACTTATAAAGCTATTAAAGATAACATATAATCCAAACTGACTCATTCATAACTATACAGGTCGAAATGGCCACATATAAATGAATATTTACCATGCTTAGGTGACGCTCAACCACCCTCCTTGAGAGTTCCCTTTCATCGGCATCTCCATTGTAATAGTCACCTTGCCTGGGGTGGTTACAACCAAAGATATGCATAACAATATCTTATTATTCAGTTAGTAGTGTATATTTAATGAAACAGGTTATAGATTAGAAAAGTCTAACATGATGAATTTGGGTGTGCACCGAAAGTCTAAAATGGATACCTTGTTCTAACAATTAACTCCAAAAATCCTCATCATAACTTTTGCATCCCAATCAATAATATGCATCGGATAAATAACCCTATCATCACTGACCCATTGTACATATACATGTTAATTAAAGTAGAAAGCAATAGCATAAAAAATGAAAATAAAAACAATCTGGAATCAGTATATTAAAAAATTCAAAATGAAAATGAAATAACCACGGCTCACCTTGATCGAGAGTGCCATAATTTGTTTGTAGTAGACATCTGCAGTACCAGCAGTGCAACGAATACATATCGGAGGAGGCACTACTTTAGGGTCAAAGTCATAATATCTCCATTGCTTCGTATCAATCTGCAAAAATATATTGAACTTGGAGGTGTTTGAATTTACGTTTGGAGCTTTTAATTTTATCACTGCAACTTGATGGCACAATTATGATATGACCAGTTTCTATGTTTGAATTAACAAACTCTGCATCTAATTATATGACTAACTTAAGGTTCAAATAACCAATTTCGAAAAATTAGTTTCAAGCTGTAACAAAATTGTTTGTCTAACGGTAAAATAGAATGACTTGTTCTTTTCGGGCATTTTACCTATTTATTCTATACATAATCAGATTTATCAACACTAAACATTTGATTATCTTATTAGCCTAAGCATGTCCACACACCATATTTTACAGACCATGTTAGTTAAACCTGATTACTAATTGAGTATGGATAATAAATTTCAAAAAGCACATACAATCCAAACCCCTTTATATTTCAAGATCATTAATTCATTATAGCACAATATACCTATCCACTGATACAAATAGTAGTATAATACATTTCATAAATTAACATACCATAAGAAACATCGAACCTCTTGATTTACTGGAGCACCACCATTAGATCTATAAAAAAGACACAACAAAAACCTTAGAACTCGAACATACATCAGATCGTAGGTAGTGAGGGTTTGGAGGTAGAGGGTGGGGTGAAGAGATTAAGATGGGTGATGTATCTAAGATGTGGTAGGCGGATGTGATTATGGTTTAGGGTGAGGTGAAAGTGTGGTAGGCGGATGTGATTATGGTTTAGGGTTTGAGTTTGACTGAAAAAGTAAAGTGTGTTTATATAGCCAAAACTCAAGGGCATTATGGGGATTAAGTGAAAATTCAGTTTTTCACATCTTGACTTGTTGACCAAATCTCCATTATAAGTAGTATAGATAAAAGTATATAATCATGGACTATATGAGTTCATTAATTGTCATTTTCATAAAATTGGAATGCTTACACACAACCCATAGTGTTGTGTTTAGCAAAACCCGAAAATAATATAATATTTTTCTCTTTTTGTTAATTCAATATTTTCCTAATATGTTTTGTTTGACTGCGTTTTTGTTGAAAGACGCCATAGTTTAGTAGGAAGATGTCATAGATTAGTTGACAGAGTATCAAAGATCGAATTGTATCGAACAGTCTCTTGTTCTAGTTTACAAAAGTTGCATCAAAGTAACCGAGATTTGAATCGAAACCAGCACATGCTATGCAGTCTAGATCTCATGACTTCCTTGACCATTAGATTTTCAATTTCTTGGGTTCTAGAACAAGGCTTACACCTACAAAAGAACACATATACTAATTCAAACCAAACCAAGAAGCATATAACGTTCACTTCATTAAGATACAGTTTTATACAACAAAAAATAAAACACTTTTAAGTTCCATAAATACACTTTTATACTAAAACACTACAGTGTGGTAGGAACATTTTAATTTAAACGTGAGGAATGTCAGACATTATACTACGCATCTATGTATAAGCAAATTGTGGTAGGAATATTTTAATTTAGACAAGGTTATAATTGCATGTATGAAAAAACACATGAGAAAGTTGGACATATTATCAAAAAATTACGTATAGCAAGAAAGACCATAATTTAAGTTTCATCACATATCATTGTTAGAAATACCCTCCAAAACGTAGCATTATGGAATCTTTAAATTCATGAACAATGAACACAAGTTGGATAACCATATATCTAAAATTATTAATTTTATGAAACAAATATATGATTGTGTTCATTTATCAAGAAAAATTCGACAAATATCAAAGAACCATAAAGGATTCAAAGTTGTTAATCTGTAACTGGGTTACATAAATAAATAGAAAACTTAAGAAACAAAACCTAAACCTATTACTTGAAAAATTCCGTATGACAAATATGCAACCACCAATGAATCCGTATCAAATTTCTGCAATTAAAACACAATTAGCAGTTACGTTTTGTTAATAACTTATGCAAATGAAAAAAATAATAATTAAAAAAAAAAAAGCGAGTACTTGCATTGTGTTATATAAGAATGGGTGTTAGCTTAACAATTGAATTTTGAATGATAAGAAAAAAGACACTATTGTATAACCAAAGTCCTTTTTTTTTTTTTTTTTTTTTTTTTTTTTTTTTTTTTTTCTTTCTGTATAAGAAAAGATGTGGTATTGTTATTTTGGAAGTGATTGATGAAGAAATCAATTGCAAAAGTGGTTTACGTGATCTCATTACTTCATTCCAAATATAATTAACTAAAATATGAATTTACATTTATTAGTTTTAAAACTTTCGAAAGTTAAGCGTACAGATTGAATGTTGATCGATTAATTCACATTTTAAACATTCAAACGCATTTATTCTCAATGCAAGAATTCAAGAAACTGTTTTGGACAATTTCTTGTGTTTCCTACATTAGAACATGGAAAAAAAGGTCAGACACATTGTGAGGTTCCTTTAGAGCACGTGGTAAGGTAACCACAAGTTAAATCTTAACCTACTGCCATGTCAGCGCCACATCAGCTTTTCTCTTTTAACCTTAACTCTTGACTTTCCACCCTGGTAACATAACTCACCTTAACTCACCTCCACCCCAAATGTTTTCAATTTCAACCCCATTTTTTAACAAACACTTCATTTATTTAAAACATAACATTAATTAAAACACAACATTACATTACATTACGAAATTAAAACACAACATTACATTACATGGCGAACGACGGGTTTTCTTGACGATAGAGTTGGTGAGCACGTGTTAGGACATCCACTTCACTTTCCCCACTCTTTATCTCGCGTTGCGCCTTTTTGTAAAAAGCGTTGAACTTAGTGCAATAACGGTTTAACGTTTTCCACTTAGATTGTAGCATATCTTTGTTGCGGTCTTTTGGACTTAATCTATTGAACTCGGCTCTTATACGTTGCCATAACGTATCCTTGGTTTGTGAAATCCCCAACCTCGAATCCTCTGAACACACAACCCAACACTCGGCAAGCAACTTTTCCTCACTTGTTGTCCAACGTTCCACCTTCGATTTTCTAGTAACTGCATCCTCGGCTTGGTCAGGTTCTTTGGATTTTTTTGCCTTACGTTTTCCACGACTTTTTGGTTTTTGAGGAGAGGTCGGTGTTTCCGGAACTTCATATGTTTCCATTTGGGAATGTTGTGAGGTTTGGGAGAATTGAAGATTTTGGAAATTGTAATTTAAGTCGCTTTGTTTACTTTCGGTCCAATATTGGGAATCTTGTGGGTTACCCCACATCGGTGGTGCCGAACCCTCGTTTGGATTTGAGGAAGAACCCGCGTATGGGTGATTCCAACCACCACCGAGAAGATTCGTAAATGAGTTGTCATTGTTGTTGCCACCCGACATTTTTTTTTTTTTTTTTTTTGCTAATAGAAGAGTATTGTAAATGAAAATAGTTGTGAAAGTGTGAAAAAATATTGTGGGGGTGAAGGGGTATTTATAGTTGTAATGAAATGAGTTTTAAATTTTTTTTTTTTTTTTACACTTCTAACCGTTACAAACGGTAATATATTAGGGGGTGGAAATGAAAGTTTTTTTTTTTAAAAAAAAACTAGCCGTTGAGGGCCGGAAATTAACGCACGTTAAGTGCTTGTCCGAGCACGTTAACGCACCCTTTGCCTTTGGGGGCCGGTAAGGAAACGCACCACGTTAAGGTGGTGCGTTAAGAGTTAACGCAGGTGGCTGCGTTACCTTACTGCTTGGTCTTATTGTGATGTTTCAACATTTCACTTTGATAAAGCTTGACTTTTTTTCAACATTCAGCATTCCACTTCGACCATTAACTGTTTATACCTAGTTAAGATAGATAGATGATTGCTTTTGACAACTTCCAAATACCATAAACCTATTTCCTTCACTCAAATTTTCGGTATGTCTTTTTCTTTCAAAATTCACATATGTTGTTTCATGGGATTGAACCATACTATGCTACTCCCACATTAATTAGTTTAGAGGTCATGTTCAAATTCATGTATTTTTCTAAGTGACTAATAAATTATAACACGTAATAGTGCTTTTATGAACATTGAGGGACATAACTCACAATTTCTTGGTTTTTTTTAACAACACGTTAGAAACAGTGGCGAAACTAGAACATTTTTTTGGGAGGGGGCCGAATTTATTATTATTTTTTTTTTTGAATAGGAGATTTGTTTGTAATCTCAACTAAATTACCCCTAAAACCTATAATATTTACATTAGGTGCCGCAAATTTTGGGGGCTGAGACCCTCCTCTCCCCTTACATAGGTACGCCCTTGGTTAAAAATAGAAAGCGTGACATTTTTTTCTTAAACAAATGACATAAGTCACAACAGCTATAGTGTAACTGTATTAGTGTATATATAATAATATCAATCATGGGATGAAACATATCTCTACTACTTATAAATAGTTTATGCTCAAACTTTGAAACTTAAAATTGCTTAAAAGTGAGTAAGGTGTTTGGACTAAATTACCCCTTAATAATTCTTAATAAACTTTTAAATGTCATGATTAATAAATGGTTGTTGTGAAACAACGGCCTAATAGCACAATAAGAACAATAATCAAATGAACATAAAAGAGTATGAGAGGGAAAGATAGATCTTGTTATTGGTGTGTCTTCACATTACATTAGGTGCTTCTATTTATAGGGACCTTAACATGAATGGTATTAAGTACATATTGGGTGTTACAAGACTAATCATAAAGGTCATGAATATGATGATTAATGTGTACAATCAATATAATAAATATATTCATAACATTCCCCCTTGATTGTACATCATTCAAAATACGCTTTGGATACCGCCTCATTAAAAACCTTGCTAGGAAAAAACCCAGTGGGAGAAAAACCATAGCTAAGGGAAAAAGAGTGCAGTGCGTATTATTCCCCCTCATAATCACTTCACTTGAGCTCACTGAAACGCTGCATTCCGATGTCATATACCAATTTCTTAAATGTTGATGTAGGGAGTGCCTTGGTAAATAAATCTGCTAAATTGTCGCTTGAACGAATCTTTTGAACAATAATATCGTCATTCTTTTGTAAGTCATGAGTAAAAAAGAACTTTGGTAAAATGTGCTTGGTTCTGTCACCTTTAATAAACGCTTCCTTCAATTGAGAAATGCATGCTGCGTTGTCCTCGTGTAAACTTGTTAGTCCCTCATTTCGAACATAAATACCACAAGATTCACCAATATGTAGTATAACATTTCTTAACCAAACACATTCTCGGCTTGCTTCATGGATCGCCAAAATTTCTGCATGATTAGATGAAGTGGTTGCGGAACGCCATGAAATTGCAGTACAGCCAGTGTAAATACATAACCAGTTTGAGACCGACCAATATGAGGGTCAGACCTATATCCTGCATCTGCATATCCAACTAAATTTGTTTTTGATAGGTTAGTGAAATATAAACCCATATCCTTTGTACCTTGAAGATACCGAAATATTTGGTTTACTCCATTTGAGGATTATGCCTCGTTAGAACCTTACTAGATAAAACCCAGTGGGACAAATTCTAGTGAAGGAAAAAAAAAAGAGTACATAACTCCTTTATACGCTCGGGGATGTTGCCTCATTAAAAACCTTGCCGGAAAACCCTATGGGGACAAAACCATGGTCAAGGGAAAAAGAGTGCAACGCGTATCTTCTCTCCCCCTGATGATCACATCACTTAATGAACCTTAAAGTGTTTTGATAGAATCACATGAATAAATATTCTCTACATTTTGTTCACATATCTAATTTAAGGATTAAGATACATCATACATCTCATTCAAGTTCATCCTTGTACTTCACAAATACACAATCTAGTATGGCGCATTTAAATCGATATTGTGATCATCATCTTTACAAATCAAATGGAGTCTTTTCAACATCATCTGACCTCATAAACATAAGTGTCGTTTATCCATATAAAGATAGTTATCATCTTTCTATAGTTTTCATGATACACAAAATTTTCATCCTTAAGATGTTCAATTCGCAATAAAGACAAACTTTATCTTTTGTTTCAAATTCAATTTCCATGCATTTAATCACCTTTACAAACTATATGAAACTTAAACCATATGCAAATCAAGATCTCATAATAAAGTTTCATATGCGAACATGGCACAATACTATACGTTTAGGTGATTATTATACATATGCCGAAAACATGATTAGTTCAATCCAATCAAATATTATTCTTGAGAACTTTTCTTATATGCTCCAACATAAAAATCACTAGCATTCTCCATGCGTTTTATATGATACAATGAAATCTCAAAATTACATGAGCTATATTCATTAAATTTTAGACGCATATCAATTATTTATTATATTACCAGACTTATAAATATTATATACATTATTGGATCCACCACATGAGAACATATCTCCTTATGATCATTTACATGTCTTTACGAAAGTATTGTGTGCCATTAGTTGTGCCTTATATATGAACATTTCAATACTTTAATTTCACTTTCTCATAAAGATCAATGCATATCCAATAATCCAACACATTCATATATACGAACTTCAAGTCCCAGTAACCATTTCATAACAGACTTTAATCTTTCATTAGCTCTTTGCGTCTTTACTTCATTTGGTCATTCTTTTATAGATATGCACCTCTTATAGATATTTAATATCATTACCTTTTATTTTAGCGCAATATTATTTACTTCATAATCATTATCATATATAATAGTACTATCGACGTCGATTCATTTTTTTTTTCGATTCCAAACTTTACTAGACATTATATATCATTTACTGAGATCTCATAGTTTTTCATGTACCCCGGGTTTTTCAATAACCTTCATGTCTAGTGTTTCTTGACTATTATGGGGTCTTATTACCTCGATTTGACCATCTTCATTTTCTTGCTCCATTCCATTTATTCATTCAAGGACTTTACTTGGAATCGATTAGTCTATCATGCTGCAGCCATGCCATAGACTCACTACCAATCATTTATTTTCATGTTGGGACATACATTATAATTGGAGCAAAGCAGCGTAATATGATCTAGTCACTTTCTTTAGGTCATTAAACATGTTTGGCATTTACTAGATCTATAATGTTATTTGTCCCTTGAACTTTAAGTTCATATTTATTAATGTGAGGATCAACATTTCTATCATAATTCATTCCATATGCCTCGCTGCTCATTCTCTCCCCCTGAATGAATTATATATTTCAACATCCCATCATTGTGCGTTGTGGTGGATTTACAAGAAATATATATCGCACATTTATAAAATTCTTATATGGGCAACATATGGTTCGTGACCAAAACCATTCTAATGGAGAGGATTCATTATATATTGCTGGCAAGATGCGAATTCATATTTTATAACATGCCCCATAAACTAAGACTTTTGTTCTCATAATATTATTGGCTTTGAAATCAACTGAAGACATTTTATAAACGTTTCAAAAAAAATAATTCGCGTATGAACATGGGCTACTTTTATGTTCAACACTTATTCCAATAATCGCCCAACATATGAAAGTATTTACCACCAATTCCAAGGCTACATTCTGGAAAACCATGCCCGCATTTTATACGCCGAGCCATTAATCACGCTAACCTTAAGTTGCGTCTTTGATGATCATTTTGATGATGCATCGATTTTAAAACTCAAAATGATCCTCATGGCGGATATATAGGCCTATATACATCCCTTTTATATTTTTTTCAAAATCTTATAACTTATAGGACAAAGTCCTTACTTATATGGTGGTGATATATGAACAATTACCTTTCATTCCATTAAGAACAATCAAATTTATCATTGAAGAAACTTTTGGTTCTTCTATACATTTCGCATCATCATTGACCCGAGATGGTCTAACCGGTCATGCCACTCAATAAAATAATCTTGGCTCATAAACTTTATTTTATGACCACATGTGTTTCAATTGCACATTTTTCATTAAATAAAAGTTGAATAATATGGATAGCTCACATTTTTTCGATTAGTTCTTTTATGTCTTTCACATTATCTTATAACATTATCAAATAATAAAGCATAAACCATGTTAATGAAGTTTAACATAAATGTCATCAATCAATTAATCAAAGTGTAAAAATTATAATTACATGACAAACAAGTGACATAGTAAACTCAATTGCATTTACTTCAAGCACGTCTATATCTAATTTTTAGAATGACCAATATATTTTTTATATTTACTTCAAATGATGGAGTATATACAATTCGACTTACGGTACGTGGCATTTCACAGAACTCGGTAATAAACTTATTTACAAAAAAAATTGTGAAACATCACCACATAAATAGCCTTATCTTCGCATTAGTTAAGAAGTAACTACATGACCCAGGTACAAATTTTAAATTTTACACAATCATAGATAATCTTTTTATAACGTCTTGTACATAGCATAACATTGTGTCACATGTATGCCTTAAAATGTTCCAAGTAATTAGCCTTGTTATCATGTTTTGAAGACTAGTATTATACAAATAATAGCATCTAAGAGGTAAGAGAATATGCTTTCTAGTAACAACCGAATTTATCAAGTCATTCTATACTAGGTACAATATAGCTAATTCATAGCGTTCAAATAAAACGAAATATTTCTAGTAGCGTCCACGGAATAGTGCATATCAAATAAAGATTAGATGCTAATTGCTATTAGACTTCATACGAATAAATTAAGGCAACTAATCATGAATCAACATCATATATAAGACATGTATTTGCATAGTTATATCAGAAGTGTCATTGTCATAATAAAACTCTATTTATGAAAAACTAGACTCCACGTACAGCAATACACTATCATATAGCAAGTTATACGTCATTTAATATTAACAAACTTCGATAAAGGTATTGGCGTTAAATATTTTCCAACTAGTAATCAAACATACAAATAAATAGAGAAGGATATATGTAAATCATGGCAAAATCGCATAAAACATATATTATATGCAAAAACATCATAGCAATCGCAAAACAACATGTTATAAACCATTATAGCTCACGCTCACCCAATCATGTTTATCCGTCACATTATAAAATTAATAATACTATTATGTATACTGTCAAACCTTGAATCAATAATTAAAAATCATACAAGCTAAGGAGTGCAAACATAAATATAAGTATAAAAATCTTAGTGATATAGCCACCCGCTCCATGAATGAATGGACCCGTTTTTCATGCCATGATTTTCTTTTTCAATAGTAACTAAAGTTCAAACCATGTTAACGTGTCTCAAATCATAGCTAAATACAATGTTTTGGTACACCAAATTGTCCAGCCTTTCATCATTATAGTGTTTTCTTATGGTGGCTTTTAGATTACCAAAAAGGAATCCGACAAAATAGTCTAGTGCACTGTTTAGAATCGTTCATTTATTTAAGATATAAAAAGGATTTGCATAAGGTTTTTAGTTGCAACAAAATCCGACTAACTATATTTATATCAATAATTTGTGGAACTATTTTGCACTCAGATAGTAGCATGTTAAGATGATAACAATCACATTTTTTTTTATTTATTTATTTTTATTTTTTCTTACTTGATTAATAATATATATCTATTTCTTCATCAAGATTCTCATAGTATGATAGCTTTTATTTTAAAACTAATTCAAACTGTAAGATGAGTTGTCACCAAATCAGTATCATGAGATGCAAATTATATAAGTACAATCAAGAATTTATAAGATGACAAAAAATCATCAAGCTTGTCGCATAAACCTTAATAACCCAAATCAAAATCCTAGTTTACAAATTACAACAATAAATATTGATGTCTTAGTCTCTTATAAGTTAAACCGGGTAAACGGAGAAAACATTGGAAATATTAATTCATAGTACCACTTTCATGAATATGTCATGTTTTAAACTCATGGAAGAAAAAATAAAAATTAAAAAAATCATCACGTACTATATAAATCGTAATCGACGTATGCATATTACTCTATAGTAAACAATATGAACATGTAACTATAAAATCAAATCTCAACCATAATCTCGATCTATTCTTTATTCGTACTATAACGATGTGAACAAAGAATATCATATTAATTAAATCACATAAAGTGCATGTGTTACTGTGACATAAAGTGTATGCGTAAGAGTGAACATAGCTTGCTACTGAATCATATATGTAAAAAGGGTTGAAGACATACCGGCGGTGGAATTAAAACGAGAGAAAACGAAAACAAACCTAAAGCTTTTGATCGTGCTGATAACGTGTTGTGAAACAACGGCCTAATAGCACAATAAGAACAATAATCAAATGAACATAAAAGAGTATGAGAGGGAAAGATAGATCTTGTTATTGGTGTGTCTTCACATTACATTAGGTGCCTCTATTTATAGGGACCTTAACATGAATGGTATTAAGTACATATTGGGTGTTACAAAACTAATCATAAAAGTCATGAATATGATGATTAATGTGTACAATCAATATAATAAATATATTCATAACAATGGTAACTTAGTCAACTTATCATCTTAATAACTTTTAAATGTCACGCTTAATAAATGAAAACTAGTCAATTTACAAATTCAAACTTTTAAAAGTAAGTAAGTGTTGTTACGATTTATAAACTATTATAAACATTTTGTGTTTCTAAACCATGAACTAATTTTTCTCACAATAACTACAAATTAAACCCATAAGTTTTGTATCATTAGTCAAACCATTGCAATTATATTTTTCGTTATATACCGTCACTTTGAACGGGTATTCGTCTAGTCCATTCCAAATGCATAAACAAAATTTTATTCGACCTTCACTATGAAATAGGTAAAACACTATTGTACTTTCATACTTTTTATTACATTTTGAATGAAAGAAATTATACCATACAAATCAGTTAATTTTGCTTTCAATTCAATCAAAGAATGGAATAAAACACACTTCTATGTTGAGAAGCAAAGTGTGACATTTAAAGAAATGACGTTTTGTATCAAATGCTATATTCTTTTCGTGTAACCAAACATATTCTGTTTCATTCCTCTATAAAGGTACACTCTACTCTTATCTTCGTTACAGCCAAACATGAGTCCATTTAGAATTTTATAGGAGTAACCAACTGGTATGTCTATTTTCCATAATTTTTTATGCATCTTATATATGTTTTTTGGTTGGATGATATGCATTGATAAGTTGTAATGTGAATATAACTATGATAGATTATCTGATTTGAGCATGCAAATCACAAATATATGAACACTGCAATCTGTAAATATGCCCCTGGATACTTTTTTTTATCTCTATAACTTAAATTAAACACATTTGTTACATCAATGTAGTTGCAATGGAGGAGCTAAAGCACTTTACTCACCCTCATCCCCTCAGCCTTGTGTATCTAAACCCGGACCGCAAAAGTGAAAACATTGAAGAGGAAGAGGAGGAGGAAGATGGAGATGAAGATGATTTTTATGAGGAAGAAAAGCATGGCGGCCAATGCAACATGTGTAAGGAACAAATCTATTCATTTCATTTGTGTTACTACGAGTGCAAGTCCTGTGACTACTCTTTGCACAAATTTTGTGCTGAACTACCCGAAGTACAAAACAATCACCCTTTACATCCAGGTCACAATCTTACCTTATCGGAGAGACATCGACACAAAAACATCCTACTTTTTAATGATAACTATGAATGGATGTGTCATGTATGCAATTCTAAGTGGGAAAGTTTTTTTAATTACTATTGTAAAACCTGCAATATTAGCATGGACATAATATGTGCAACTATCTCTCAACAAAAGATAAACCACCCTAGTCACCCTGATCACCAACTAGAACGTATGTTTGGCCGCATAGTATCGGTATGTGTTGCTTGTGGTGAAAAACATGATGGGCACTTCTTTCAGTGTATCATTTGTCCTAGGTATAGGATCCACGTGGATTGTGCTTCGCTCCCAGCCAAGTTACTAATCCAACATCGTACAAACGAAACCTTCACTCATTCTCATCCACTTACCCTTGCCTATTCGTTTTCCATTTCTGAGAAAAGGGCTAGATTCCATCCTTTTTGCAGAGTGTGTGGTCGCTTCTTCTATGAACATTTGTGGATTTACAAATGCGATAAATGTCGATATTATGTTCATGTTCACTGTGCAACTTCAAAGAGAGATGCCTTTGTGTCCATCCTCCTGCCATCAAGTGAGCTATCTCGATTTTCTTTTTCTGTTAACTAGCTTATGAGCAAATAAACATAATTATTTTACTTTTAAATATGTCATTCCTTAGGCCTTGGAAAAACTTCTAAAAACTACAAAGATGATGAACATCCGAATCTGCTCCACTGTCCGTTTTCTGATGAAGGTGACAACCTTTTGAAACACCTTTTTTTCAATCAAACGGATGATATTGTCAAGCACGATGGTGACATGCTCAACCATTCTAGTCATCAACACCCGCTGATTCTTTTTGACACCCAAACATCACTGGCTAACGAAGTGGTCTCTCTTCACGATCCGATGAAGAAAATCCAAGTATTATGTGACGGGTGTGTGAAACCAATCACAACAGTACCATTTTACAAGTGCTCCCAATCTAATCAACATTGTGATTTTATTCTGCATGAGTGGTGCGCCAAGCTACCACCTGAAGTGAACTACGCGGGCCATCCTAATCATAAGCTTGTTTTCCTGCCAAAAGTCCCTACAAGGTTCTTTGGTGTGTTCTTCTGTCCAATTTGCGCGTTATATTCCAATGGTTTCGCGTATGGATGCACTATGTGTGGATATTATGTATGTATTAATTAATTGTGCATTCATACCTGAAGAAATCACGCATGAAGCTCATCCAGGTCATCTTCTCTCAAAAACAAATCCTTCAGCTAAGATAAGATATAAGCCTTGCAAAGCATGTAGATATTCATTGGACTGGGTTCCGGGATACCATTGTCCCTCTTGTGACATCTATATTGATGTAGGATGTGCATTGTTATTGCCTAGAGTGATAAGACACAAGTATGATAAGCATCATCCACTGAGCCTAAGATACGAACCAGCTGAGAACCATATTAGCCAATACTTCTGTGACATTTGTGAGGATGAATTTACCCCTTGGGAGTGGTTCTATCATTGCAGTACGTGTGCCGAGTCTATTTCTATGCACGCCGCTTGTGCGCCCTTAATACTTCAATGTGAGCAAGCTACATATTCTTGGCATTTTGTCTTTAAGTTTCTGAATGTAAAGTTTGGAAGAAGGGTGGAGATGAAAGGTCACTCACATCGTTTGGCGGCCTTTGTTCAAGGAATCCAAAGTCATGGTAACTGCATTGAATGCGGTGATAAGTTGCAGTATCAGATGATCTTTAAGTGCTTGGAGTGCGACTTTGCATTTCATTACTATTGTGCTTATTCATATGTAGATTTCATTGAATATCTTTAAGGCCAGTTGATAATCCTTATTATTGTAATAAATAAGTTGAAGATTCAAAGTTTTATATTCATACACAATCTTCTTTTCTTTTGCTAGAGGATAAGAGGAATATTACTTTTGTACGTGTCAATTGGATATGACAGACGGCATGTTTTTGTTTATTAGATTTTCTTTTGCTAGAAGAAGCAATTATGTTTATGAAAATATAATAATTATATATATAGAAAAGCCTTTTTTTTATTCGCTTCTGGTGATGTGCATCAAGAAAAGAGTAGTTGTTGATGACACATGAAGTCGTTTTATGGTACATTTGCATAAATTTTCCTGTTTTTAATCCTTTATTTTATGAAATGCATGGTAGGTGTTTGTTAAAATGTTTGAGTGAAATATTTTATGAAATGCATGGTAGGTGTTTGTTAAAATGTTTGAGTGAAAAATGTGTGATTTTGCTATCAAAGATTCAAAGTGTATATTGTTATGAATTTGCAGTGGTTCTTTCATGTTGGCTCTTTATGTGTAATTCAAAACAAAATTGTTGTAATCAAGCTTGTGATATCTCCAGTTTGTTATAGTCTTGTAAATAAATATTAATAATTAAAGTTGAAGATTCACGTTTTATATTCATACGCAATCTTCTTTTGCCAGTGGAAGATTACTTTTGTTAATGTGTCACATCATGTGTTGCTTTAAAATACTTAGAATGGTGGCAGTGGCCAACGGTATCACCATTGGCAAGGTCATGCCGCCGGTGAACACCGCCGCCACCTCGACGGCATGGCAAGCGGCAAGGTTTTTAACGGCAAAGTTTGCTTCCACGGTTTGGCTTGAAAAGTAACCGTTGGGGACTATTTTGGAAAGTCGAGTATTGATTTTTTTTTTTTTTTTTTTTTTTTTTTAACAAACAATACCTGTTTGTTGGTGGCGGCTTCAGTAGGGTTTTCAGCAAAGAAATAATATTGTTGTTTGTTGTGTGTAAAGTATAGCTAGTTTTATGGATTTTTTGGTGTATTGGGCTTGCCAAACAAAGTCCATTGGGCCGAGTAGTTTTCTAAATAATATTATCATATTGTTGTAATGACTTTTTACGGTTCGCTTTGGGAGTGTGCATTGTTTGGGTAATAACCGAATAAATCGAAAATTGAAAACGAACTGAATCGAAAAAAATTGAACCCAACTTATAACCGAATTGAATTTTGTCAAAACCGAACCGAACTTATAACCGAATATATGTAGTTATTTTCTTTTTTTTTAAGAATAATGTAATTTTCTTTTAATTATGTTTTTTTTAAGTATTATGTAATTTTCTTTTTGTTATTAATGAAATATTATGTTTTTATTAAATTGTTTACCTGAATTTATGAAAATAAAAAATAAAAAAATAAAATTAGTTGGGAGGTATGAAAAAGGCATGGTTGCCACTAAAAATGGGTTGGGAGGTATGAAAAAAGTATGAATGAGGTGGAATGATATTATTGGTGGATTTGGGAGGTATGGATGATTTCGGAAGCATGACTGCCACTCTCCTTATGTTTCTTATTGATTTAAGTTTTAAACTGCTTATCGCACTTTTTTTTTTATTGCTTAAGTCTAATCATCATCTTACCTATTGAAAAGGTAGATTTACCTTTTTTAAGGTTTACTATTTTTATTTGTGAGAAAAAAAAATTAGATTATTTACGACTTTTGTTTATGTATTGTGTTTGCTTATAGTATAAATTATTGCTTTATGAATATTAAAACATGTGAAAGGTGATAAATAGTTTGAACTTTGAACTATTGTTTCCAGAAATGTTATATATGCCTTTGATTTATATGCACAGCAACTTTTTGACAAAATTCCTAAGTGACAGGTGATAAATAGTTTGAACTAAAACTCGAGCAACAAATTAGTATGTATGTATGTACAATATCTGGAAATGGGAGAACATGTGATTCCTAAGTGTACAAATTATATGTCTTTTGGGTATAATTAATTCAGAGAATCAGAGAGCTTATTTGTTCATTTTCTTTCATAGAAGCAAGAAACATCTTTGAAGTGTTGGATTTAGTAATGTAAAGTCATGACGATGATGCTACTTGAATCAAAAAATATCATCATTTTTTTTTTCCTAACATGGGTTTTCGACTGGACATTGCGAGCCGACTAATCACACGGCGACTACCTTTTTTGGATAGCTTGGAGTCAGCGCAGGTGAACCTCCGTGGCAAGAAGAGGATTAATATCATTGTCTTTTCTTATCGTCCACGTGGACTCATTTGCTAGGGAAAAAATGGCATTTAAAATTATACTTCTTTATAGCCGGCGCTACAAAGAGAAAAAATTATGACGTGTCATAACCTATGTACCGTACGATCATTTGTAAAACAAATATAGGCCGCATAAAATCCATCCAACATGCTAGCTGATTGCACGTGACATCTCTTTCAATTATTTGTCCCACGTTTGTTTATAAGCATGTGAATATTTACAAAATTCGTTACATAGAAATAGATAAGTACAAAAAATGATGTTAATATCCACTTTTAACTAACCTTCCAGATAAAAAGAGTCAATTCTCACTTTGAGGACTCTAAAGATTTTATATTAATTTACAGGTTTGTCTATGGTGGCACACATGTTTGGCCATCAAAATAGCATATATATGGTTCCAAAATGTTCTTCTGGTATGTTTCACACCGTTTAGGAAGTTACAAAATTTCTATTAAGAACCTTTCTATACAACAAAAATTGCTACCAGTGTCTAACAAAAATTATTTCTCTTAGAACCGTTACAAATTTTTCCCCTCATAAACCAATGTGGCAATGTCCAACAATGACATTTTTATATCTTGACCATGCGATTTTGGAAGTGTTTAGTTGTTACCAAATATTATCCATCATGTCATGTCATACAAATAAAAAGCATTTGATGAGATCAAGTAAAAAAAAAAAAGCGTTACCACTTAACTAAAAAAAAAGTGTGTAATGTGGAAGCAATTTTTAAGACTGCATATGGTATGGTATGGTTTAATGAACGTATGGTATTATTGATTGAAAGAGTGCGCAATTCTTTATTGTATATACCTAACATTCAAGCTTCATAATTATACTATTTATATAAAACCCAGGCGCTATGTGACAAAAATGAATGAACAGTGAACGGTTACGGACATGGGACGGGCCAAATTGTGGTCCTCATTTGATGTTGGTGAATGGCTGTAGATAGTGGGCCATGCGTGCACTTCTTATTGGCTGGAAGAGAGTATACCCGTCCCGTTTAAGATCCGTTTTCCCTTAAGACAACTGTAGTTGTCCCTGTTAAGTCCCGTAATACGGGTGTAATCACCCCGTTATTTAGCTTCCCTGGTATTATTACCCACTGATATTTCCTCCCAGTTCCAAACCCTTCTTCACACTTCTTCTTCTCCATTTTCATCGACATAAAAAACACACAAACACACACCATTCCAAATTAGCGTTTCATTAATGATTTAATTGAGATACTTCTTCTACTTTTATTTTTCTTTGAAATTAGGGTTTAATTAATTTGGGGGGTTTTTTGTTGATTTCATTTGCAGGTTGCTTTGCTAATGATGTTTGCACCGAAGTCTTTTGAGGTATTTGTTTCCTTACACTGAGGCTGCAAGTAGGTGCTTTTTTAAGGTAAAATTGAAAAAATATATATATCAGTTATTGTTTTTAAGAAAAAATATTAAAGTTGCTTTTGGGATTGCTTTTTCAAACTGCTTATATGAGTATTTGTATATGCTACTTTAGGCAATTACTGATTGGGGAAGTAACTTGGTGAAGATGGTGATGAGGAATTGAATCTGTTTTTAAGGTTATGTTAGGCAACTATTGTATTTGTTACATTTTATATAAATTGTATTATTATTATTATTATTATTATTATTATTATTATTTTTTTGGTTCAACTAAACTTAATTTAAGTGATGTTTAGGATTGCTTATAAATAAGCCCTTTAAAGGTGGGTGGTTGAGCTTATGGCATACTTGGTCACTTTTTCCGGCTTATGGGGTCGTTTGGTTGAACTTATGGCTTATTCAGATACAAATACTCAGATAAGCAATTTCTAAAAAGCAATGCCCCCCTAAATTCATTTAAAGTTGCTTGGTTGAAGTTATTAACTTTAGGTTTTATTTTAATAAATCAGTAGGTACATAACACAAATTAGAGTTGCGCCTCATGTAGTTGCGAGCTAAAAATTAATTTTCTCTTATTTTCTTTTATGTGCAGACAAGAGAAGGGCCTGTGAGTGACATTGTTATTAGATTACCAATTCATCTCTCAGGTGAGAACCGCAAAAGAAACTGTGGGGGCCATTATGGTGGTTCACGGTGAGTTTTATTTTTCAAGATGGTGTTTGATTTTTTCTTATTTTAGTCTTGGCTTTGTTAAATGCGATCTGATTTTGTTTATTGTTAAGGTTTTGGACTACATTTGTCTAAATTACCATGTTATTTTTATCCACAAATCTGACCCTAATGATCTATTCAAACCTGTTTTGTAACCGTCGTTTGCCAAAACATGTATCTTGGCTTGGTAATCCTGTGGTTGCAGCCATGGCAGGTTTTGGATACCGCTTCGACACTTACTAAGATTGGGTTTAGAAGAGGGTCAGCAGACCCAACGGCATATGCTCTGCCATTTTTTTTTGGTTGCATAAATTGCTATCTTGCAGTTTCAATCTGCTGATCGGTTGATGCTTTCTTAACCGATTACGCGGTGTTCAGAACCAGTCTTGAAGTGAATGAATTAGAAAGAACGAAGAAGTAAGGAAATGAGACGACTCTTTCTTGAACACAAAATTGGCCGTTCTATGTGCGTAATGAAGTTCTGTAGCTTTTTTTTGCCCAACCCACACCTGGGTAGATAGTTATATAATAGGCTGTGATGAATTTGTGGATTCGATTAAAGCAACGAATCTCCGTGTCTTGGCAGGGTAAACTATTACGTTTGCAGCCATGACGGGTGTATTCAGTTTTTTCGATTACTAATGAATGTGAGTCACATGATATTGGTCATTTGAGGTCTGAACCATAACTTGGCACGGCAATAACCGGATGGTGTGATAGCATATTTGCTATTACGCAACCGTGTTTCTTTTGCAGCCATGGCTGAATTCTGACCTTTTTTTACCATTTTCCATCCACAAATCTGAGCCTAATGATCTATTGAAACCTGTTTTCTAAGTGTGGTTTGCCAAAACATGTATCTTGGCATGTATCTTATGCATATTTATTGTAAAGAAAAGTGTCATTTGTTGTGTTAATGAATATTTGTAAAGAAAAGTGGGCGACTGAGACGCTTTAAATACGCTACATTCTGGAAAACAGTTGAAGGAATACCAACAGTTGCACGAGGAGTGTTCTGGTATGCTTCTTTTTACTAGACCTTTTGTGTAATGTTGGTTTTTGAATTACAGGTAAACATCTACCTTCTTTTTAAGCATTATATGAATCGTGCTCTTATATATTAGCAATTATTATCATTACAGAAATGGCCTTTAGAGTGCTACGACGTTCTGTTTTATCCTTAATTGGCGGGGCAGTGCAATGTTGTGTTTACAACCAGGGAGGGTCGGGTGCCCTTTTATCCCATCCCGTACTTGCAAATCTGAGCCAAAGGATTTCTTGAGGCTTATATACAATCCTATTGACACTTCTTGCTGCTTCATTTTGTTGGTTCGATTATTTAGTAGATTAAACTTTTCATAATTGTAAAGAATGAACGTTTGTATTTTCAGAAGTTCAATAATTTTGCATAACCAACTAAAGTTTGAATTTTATGTTTGCAGGCCTGAAATAGGAAAGAGGGAAGCAGGACAGTTTGGAGTAACCTCTGGCAGGGAGATGTGTGAAGCTGTTATGGCATGGGGTCCTGGGGAACCTTTCTCTATGGAACAAATCCGCATTATACCACCTAAAAAATGGAAGTTTGAATTAAAATTGTTTTCATTTCTATCTGTCATACTGATCTTAATGCTTGGAAGGGCGAGGTATGTACATGTTTCTTATTGAATTGTATTCTTTTCTGTCTTATTCATTTAACGAACTACTACTTATATATAGAATGAATCTCAGTGTCTTTATTATGTTCAAAATTAGTCCATAATTATATGCATCAAATTAGATCATTATATGTAGGGTCATTGAGAGTGTCGAAAAAAGTGTAGATGATATAAAGGAAAATGATCATGTTCTTACGATCTTGAATGGAGAGTGTGGTGAATGTGCATATTGCTTAGTTCAGTAGGTGCATCAACAAGACGACAACTGATATAGTTCAGGGGGATGGGTTGAATGGGTTGGTTCAAGGTTTTATAATAGATTGGGTCAGGTAATGAATCAAACTATTTGAATTGAATTTAGTAAGCGTTTGAATAAGATTGAAACGAAATCATTATGTACATCACATAACTTTTTATTTCCGACGAGGCTATCGAAAATTTTAAGTTGCTTGGTTTCTCATTAGGATATGGAGAACTGTTGTTGATTATGGTTGCTAGCTTATCACGTTGTTTTATTTCTTAACCTGTTATTTATTATTTTATTTTTTTTGGTAATCTGCAGGTTTGCTATTTACACAACCCAGGTTTGCGTTTTGGAGTAAGCAATTCTGTCGTTTGAAACTTCTTATAGTTATTATAATGGGATTGTATATTGTAATAACTACTTTTAAGAGTTGTTTGGAATTTGCAGAAAAAATGCAAAAATTGCAAGAAAACAATTTAGTATTGATTGAATTGACGTTTGCTCACATGTCTTGGGGTGTACAAGTTTAATAGAAGTTGATTTACTTTAATAATAATGGCAAAAGAAAGATGATCTCCACTGATGCTTAGTCACAGTTCTTTTGCTTTGCATTTTGGAGCAAACATGTAGACTTTCATTCTTATCAACAACTCATTTTCTTTAGTTTGTCAGTCAATGTAATTGAAGTATCAAACATCAAAAATGAAATGGGTCAAAAGTGACACAAACTCACCCGCCGCAACGCGCGGGCTACCCAGCTCGTATGTATATATTAAAGAACAAAATATCTTTGTCATATCCAAAATGTAAGAGTATGAGTTTGACTTTTAATATTTATACAGTTTGATGTGTATGATTATGTTGGGGTTTGCTATTGTGGTTTCTCATAATATTTCATTATATGCTTTTTTTTTTTTTTTTTTTTTTTTTTTTTTGGTAATCATGGGTTTCCGACTCGACATTGCGAGCCGACTAATCCCACGGCGACTACTCTTTTTGGATAGCTCAGAGTCGACGCAGGTGAACCTCCGTGGTATTATATGCTAATGTTATATCATTAATATTATGTGTTTCTTTAAAAAGCTAGAAAAGGAAAAAGGAAGAAAGTAAGGTTGGTGATATGAGCGATGCACGGGTAGTTTTGCAATCAATTGCGATAGGAGATGATAGTTCTCTTTAAGGTGAGAAAAACATAAAGCACGGTAATATAATACATTATTCAAGACTTTTGATGTCAATTCTTCAGAATATCAAACCTAATATGTATAAACACTCTTAACTTCTACCAAAGTCATCAAGAAAAACGGGTATACCCGTGCAACGCACGGGTATTGCACTTGTTTAATTTGTTGTGTATCCATCGTTTTTCAACCGAAGTTTTTGAGTAGTACATTTTGGGTATAAACCATATCACGTCTGCTTCAAAATGAAACTTAAACCATAAGTATCAAGTTGTCCGGAGATTATTGCCTTTTTATCAACTTTTTAACTTACCGTCTATGTCGATTTTAATCGAAGGAAAAAAAATGCTTGGCGTATTGTAGTGAAGACCAAAAGAAGGAAACGAGAAGATGAAAGAGAATAAAGTGGTTTCGAATTAACTTTATGTGCATTAGAACATGATTTAGCTAAGGTACCCTTTTTAGAACATAGTTACTACTTACTAGTAATATCTACTAGCCGTATTGCCGTAATAGTAATCCCAAACTGCGGAAATATTAATCAAAAGATCGATGATACAATTTAACGTAAATCAATACACCAGTTTTTATTATTGACTCATGATTTAACATAAACAAATTTGTCATCTTTTTCTATTATATTGAATTGAAACAAAAAGCACCTATGATCTTTAATGAAAATGATTTGCATGCTTAATAAATATGCTTAAAGATATGCCTAATAGTAAGATTGTAACACTTGCCAAAAAAATGGCGAAGATAATGAGAAAGAAAATAGATATGACATATGTCAAGTAATGAATTGATTTAGTCATTTAATTTATATCATTGCTCAATCTTTGAATGTAGAGACAAACAACAACACATCGGGTATTTTTGGCAAATGGGTTTATAGGGGCTTAGACTTTTAAAATAAGTCGGTTTATAAAATAAGTCTCGTTTGTCATGCGAGTTTATGAAAAGGCTTATAAGTCATAAGTCTCTATAAGCCCCAACCTCATAAAAGAGGCTAAAAACTTTAGACCGGGTTTTTTGAACAATAAATTACTTATTTACTCACAAAAATATTTAACATATACAAAAACTCATTTAATTATGTCTTTTTTTAAAAATTTTGCAATAATAAGTCTAAATTTAAACTAATTTACCAAACAAATTTCAATTTTGACTTATAATATAAGTCCTAGCCCCACCCTCAGTTCAAGCGCCAGCCTCAACCTATTTCGCCAATTATACCCATCATTTCTTTTGTGGCCCTTTTGCACCCATGAAACAAACAATATACACCTGGTCCGAAAGAAAGACTCGAATAAGGTAAAATAAAAACAAAATTGCTCAAGAAAACAATATCATATTGTGCTTGAGATATATAGCGTTCAAAGTGTCGTCATGTATGGTGTAATTTTTTTTTTTGAACAGCAAACATGATATATAAAAACAGAAAAACACTAGCAAGAAGCTAGAAGTACATAGGAGAATTTAACCAATGAGTCCAACTACTAAATTTGCCTCCTCTAAATTTAATCCAAAAAAAAGAAAACAAACGAATGTTATCGAAAATGTCACATTTCCTCATAGATTGAGAGTTAAAAATGACACTATTTCGATAACGCCCTATCACCCATAAAGAAGCCACGGAAATGACAAAAATACGTTGCTTCTTCGCTAAAGATGTGGACCATGAGATCATCCACTCTCGCCAATCATCCACTCTCGTCATGTATGGTGTAATTACTTTAGCTTTAAAAGAAAGTTATCATTGTTTGATTAGGAAAGGGGTTTTTTTTTATTGAACAATTTCCCACCTATATAAGAAGGTAAATAAACAAACTTAAGAACACATTTGTAACTTTCATTTGATAGTTTGGCGAACAGTAGCAACAGTTGTCTTGTGGATGTAGATTGTCACTACTAATGTTGTCCAATTTCTCGTTTTCCTCGGGCCTTCTACCGTTGAAAAGAGCAGAGAAATACTCTCCCCCATCTCTTCCTAATTTCGTATTCATTAACAATGCTACGTACTCCCTTGTCTTTGTAGGTAACTACAATCCATAAGAAAAACTTTTGGATTACCTAGCTCAATTGAATTGATAGTGTAACACCTGACATTTTATAAGTTATAGAAATAGACTTTTATATGAATATTAGAAATTAGAGGGGACCAAATGATAGTATTTTATGGAGATAAGGACATGGAATGCAAAATATTTAACTAAAAGGAGTAACGGTGCAAAAGATTTAACAACAGGGACTAACCTTGCCAAATTTAGAAACTTACTTGATAAGTCTTGTGTAGTTTCCTTAGGAAGAAGTAAACTCCAGGAATTTAATTATAAAAACACACGTATTGTATGTGTTGGCTTATACGTGGCATTCCAAGGCTTTTAGGAGGGAAAGGAACTAGTTAGTCATATCATTATCAAAGTTCACAGGAGATTTTCTTCAAGATCAAGAACTAGGTGAATTTGGTATCTATCGTGTATTCTTAGAAGAATTCAAACAAGTTTTTGATTGTGATAGAAGTATTCAAGTTCTCATAATTTTATTCCAAGGTAAGAATTCAAGTTAGTCTTATGTTTATGTTAATTTAGAAGAGTTATGTTCAATTAAGACTTATGAAAACCTAGTTTTAAATTATGATCAATTATGATGAAATTGATGTTAGAATTATTATTGTTATGATGTAAATATGTTAGGAATCATGTACCCAAGTTATGGTTAATGATATAGAAAGATTCATGATGCTAGTTGTTGTTGATGATTAAGTATGTCAAGAAGGAGTGTTTGGTACGAGCTTATTAAGTGCTTAAATTAACAAATAGCTTATGGAACTGATGAAAAATGATCTTGACATGTTATATAAGCTGTAAAATAAGTTTGGTGTAGAGTAGAATAGCTTATCATGGGTTTTGGGTTGTTTTAGACACGTTTTAAAGTTATGACAGCATGCTGAATCGACTCTTGCGCAGACTTCGTAGAGCCGCTGAGAATAAACCGTTCGTCGGATTAAGATGAGGTCTAAACGAAAGTTGTAGCTCTCTGAGTGTACTTTAATTGTTCTTCTTTAAGTTTTGGCTCGTTTGGAAGTTAAATTGGTCTTAAGTTAGAAATACAGCAGCAACCTCAGAAAATCTGCACAAAATGTAATTTTGTATAAGTGTCTTAAATGATGAAATAGCACCTTAGGTGACCATGTTTAAGTTGTTTAGACTCAATACATGTTAGATAAATGTGTTAGCAAGTTCTAATAGCACTAGAATGGTTATCATGTGAGTAGGTGCTCGTGGGAAGCTTACGGAACGCTAAACAAGACTTAGAGGTGAGTAACGGCGTATTAGCTTCATGTTAATAGATTAAACATGATGTTAGAACTTGTGCAAGGTTTCGAAGATAGCTGGAATAAATCATGAATAGTATTCTCACAAGAAGCATCATTAACAAGTTTAGCGTGCCTAAGAAACGCACGATGTAGAACTTCCTTAGTAGCATCCTTTGTGGATGACTCGTGCTTATATTAGTATTTACATCCTTAGAGGATGACCCGAGTATAGAATTAGCGTATCAAATAGATACGAACAAGCATCTTTAGTGGATGACCCCAGTTTAGAAAAGCACGATGACAAATTAGAACCCCAAGAAGAGTACTCGATGGTTAGGGAAGTTAGTAAGTATAGTAGGGCGAATATATATTCGTCTAATCAAGAAGCACGTGCTTAGATATCATGTTATCAATATGAAATCCAGAATCAAGCTTATGTTTATACCATGTATAAGTAGAAATACGACTATAAGTCGTGCCATTTAACCATGTTATAGATTATATGTTATGTTAGAATATGCAAGTACTAATTCATAATTATTCCGTTTACTCACTAAGTCGCAAGGACTTACCGTTCTCAGCTCATGTCTTATGTAGGTAAATGAAGATAGGCGATGGGGCTTGTAGATAGCAAGTAGGAGTGCTAATTTTGGGAGACTATCGGCTACGCTCGGGTATAGGTTACGAGCGACTCATTCAAGCACTTTGATCTTTCTTGTAATGCCCCATGTGTCTTTTAAAGTCTAAAGTTAGTGTTGAAACAGTTTATGATCAGTTTCGAGTCGTTTTAATAGTCTACGAACAAGTAATGTAGTTATGGTAGTATAAAGGGGTGTTTGGCATAAGGCCATTCTTGCCCAAAATGACCCATTTTGGTTATGTACGGGTCTTATCGAATAGTAAGTGTTATGTACAGTTTTTATGAAGTAAATACATGTTTGGTTTATGTTAATTCAGTCTTCAGATGCATACTATGTAGTGTATGCGGCGTATTGACTTTATAGATATTAAAAAAAAAAAAAAAAAAAAAAAAAAAAAAATCAGTCTGGAGTCGGGCGTTACAGATAGGTTCCTACAACAAAGAACAAATACATGAGTGAAATGCTATGCTAACGATACATGTGGAAATCCATAGTTTTGTTAAGAGCATGCTACCTATAAGTCTATAATTGCATTGTGTATTATTCTAGTACTCGAGAACACGTTGCAACTTATCATCATTTCAAAGATCCTTTACATTTATAAGATCCACAAGACATATATATATATATATATATATATATATATATATATATATATATATATATATATATATATATATATATATATAGTGTTGTATTCTATGCAGTACCAATATTAGATACAGTACTTTACAGTACCAATTAAATCATTATGCACCATTAGATTGATTTATCAATGGCTATGATGAATTGTGCCATTAATGTAATTAATTAAAAGATCAAGGCAATGCTTGTAAATCTAAAAGGGTAATTTCGGTCTTTTGCATTATCCCTAAAAAAAGTGCTAGAAACTGATTATCTCACTTTCCATCATCTTCTCTGTAAAACTAGAAACTCACAAAAAAAAAAAAAAAAAAAAAAAAAAAAAAAAAAAAAAAACAATTGCTGTCTCAGATCCATTATTCGGCCACAAAAAAAAAATTAAATAAACATCTTCAAATTCTTTAGATCGAGCAAGCATAAACGAGTATGAGAAAAATGAATTCTCATAAAGAAAAAAAACCACGCCTCTCTTTTGGATCTCAAAGTCGTCGGAAAAATTAACCGGACACCATAACCACTTTTTGATATGTACACCAGGTAATATTTTGTAGGCTTTATCTTCTTGTGATTTTAATTGAATGATTGCTTATTTGGTGATCTAGGATCTGTTTAAACTTTTAGTTTTATATGCTTTGTGCCTATTTTATTGCAATTGGTCACTGATCAATTTGACACTATTTTTTTTATCTAATACCGATTTGACTCTATTTGTTTAGACTTCCTTTTAAACCTATATGGCTTATAATAATTGATTTATCTAAACATTTGGGAAGTAGTTGATCGAAACTATTGGCTCTCCATGAATTAGCTTGTCGTATATTTTTACTATTTGTTTATTGTCATTTGAAACATTTGTATGTTGTATGTACTTTTTCAATTTGTCTTTATGAGGTGAGATCCTCATAGATCAAGAAATCTCTAAAGATCAAAGGAGTCAATCCTGACCCTTCATTTTACTTTGATCCAGCGGCTAACAACAAAACACCCAATTACATATCAAGGGCATATTTGTCAATTATAAAAGCAGAAAATATATACTCGTACTATTTACTTTCATTTTAACAAATACAAAAAGCTGATTATCTCTCTAAAATACACACACAAAACCGGTGAAATGCACATAAACCACCGGTTAACCGCCATCTTCGTCGATCCACCTTCTATCCATCGTCAACCCGTCGTCAATCAGTAGCCGATCCACCGTCAACCTGTTGCTCCGTCACCGATCTGTTGCTCCGCCGTTGATCCATCGATACGCCGTCATGCTGGTGCTTTAATACGCCGTCATGTTGGTGGGAGTATGGTGGATCAGATGACGGTGGTGGTGGTTGGTCGATGGTGGTTGGTGTTGCTGGTGATGGTCGAATGGAGCTAATGGGATCTGTTTATTACTAGTAAAATATATTTAAAGGATGCACTGTTTTTGTGTTTGTTAAAAGATTTAAAGAAAAATATTCATGTTAACGCAACCTTACTCTATCCAGTTTTGATTAATGGGACCTGTTTTTCAGTTTATTACTAGAAAAAATATATTCAAATGATGGAGTGTTCTAGTGGATATCTAAACCACTAGCAATTTTTTGTTTGTTATTTTTCTAAAAAAAACTTATAAAATGTTTACTGCCTTTGATCCGTTTGTGTTGGACGTTTACATTGTAAACAGACTTTTGTTTCACATATTTTAAGATTATAAACAACCCAAACCTATCCATTTAAACTAAACGGATTAAAATTGTTGCTTCTAGTGGGAGCATTATTTGTCTCTTCTGGACATGTAAAAGGAAAGTATCAGTACAAAGGAAAGTGACTTGTGCATCATTTGTTTCTCTTTATTGTTTTTTTCTTTTGTTGGGATCTTTTTTTACAGGACATGGTGGACTTTGATTGTATTTTTGTGCTAAGATAAAATCACAGGTGATTTGAAGTAAATCACACATGATTTGCATATCAACATTTAAAAAAACAATATGAAGAAAGGATGACAAAGGTAGAGTGAAAGGATAACACATAAATGAATGGAAAACAGAAAGCACATAAAAAAAATGAAATATGACTGTGTTGGACACTTGAAAACTTTTGATGCGAATTTACTTCTTATTTTCTTTGAATTTTATACAATGTTTTTTAAGAATTGTTTATTGAATTTATGGAATTGTCATTTTCTTGAAGAATGCCTAACTATTATATTTGTATTATGCTTGAATGTAAGAAACAAAAGCGTACTCAACATTTTTATAACATGTACAGAAAACAAAACATGTAATTTGTAAGAAAATATGTTATCAAATTAAGCATGCAAATCACAAGTGATTCGTATGTAAATCACATGTGATTTATGTGTAAACCACATGTGATTCTCTTTGAAAAAAACATGAATTTCAATAATGAAATTCATGGTTTTGCTTTAGCAACAATATTCTCTCTTCGATGATTGTAAAATTTAATATGAAAAGCGAACAACTTTTTCTACAAAGAACAGTAAAGCGTACATAATTAAAAATAAATTAAGGTAAAATCACATGTGATTTGATGTAAATCACACGTGATTTGCATATCAACTTGCGTAAAAATACAACGAACAAAGCTACAAAGAAGGATTATGACTTGAACTTTCTTTTTTTTTTAAATTTATTTATGATCTTTTTTTAACAGAGAATCACCTAAGATCAACACATTCATATCAATCAATATTCATTACTCACACGTACATAAAGTAACTAAAACCTAATCATACAATAACATTTGGTGATAACGACCTCACAAGTTGAATATCCTAACACGTACAGTATTTAAAACCTATGTGTTAAATTTATTTGACACCTTACGCTCATCACTTTCATTATCTTCGTCGAAATCTAATAACTTCCTTTTTCTCTTAATAAGCTTAAACTCAGCCTTCTAATTAGGCTTTTCTTCAACTTTTTTAAGCAAGGCCTGCAGTTAGTCACATACAAATATGTAATTAATAACATGTAATTTTAAACGATTACTCAAAGTTATTCTACAAAATCACATGTGATTCAGAACGAATAACATGTGATTCAGAACAAATCACATGTGATTCAGAACAAATCACATATGATTTTAGCCAGCTCACAATGTAAAGTCGGAAACTCAGGATACAAACAACAAAAAAATCACATGTGATTTCACAAGTCACATGTGATCTTTAAAGCAATAAAACATGTGATCTTCAATATCAAATCAACTTATTCCTTCCTTTTTTATTAAAAAAAAATCGAGGTAAAATCACATGTGATTTGAAGTAAAAACACATGTGATTTGAGGTAAAATCACATGTGATTTAAGGTAAAATCACATGTGATTTGAGGTAAAATCACTTGTGATTTGCACATTCAAAACATACCAAAAAGAAGCAACAGTGAAGTTACAAAAAGAACCAACAGTGACTTCTGTATTATACAAAACAGAGAACACATTCTTTCAAGATTACTCGTGAAATCAATCGTCTTGAACTTGGTTAGACCTTATAAATTTACAAGCCATATACTCAAATGGCGTTTCATTGAATAAGATCAGGGCGGAATTGGTAACCAGCCTTAGGGTCTAATGTGATTGGAAGTCCCATTGACAAGAGAATACCTGAGCACCAAGAGTGTGAATGAAAGTCCAAGTGGCCCTTGCAAGCTCTTCTCTAGTCATTGGACCAGCCTGCAGGAGAATTGACATGCATAATCTCAAGAAACATGTAAGATTATTGCATAGCCATCACTTTCAATGAGAGAAAAGACCTTACTATAACGCCCATAAAGATGATATACTTGCATAAAGGAAACAGATTCAGAAGAAGCTGATAACAAAAACATCTTCTAAACAGATAAAACCCATTGAACTGCATTTGCTAGTTTGTCTATCAATGACACTCCTAATTTGTTACAAAAACACACACCACACCAGTTCATAACCTAGATCCTAGACCTTTTGTGTCGTAATAAGCCCTCTATTGCAACATCTCTAGTTGACCCACATTGATGTGTTGATGACACTTGACAGTAATGTTGATGACACTTGACAATAATGTTTGAGTAGAACAGTAATGTTGATGACACTTGACATTGATGTGTTGATGACACTTGACAGTAATGTTTGGTGTACTTAAACTTCAAAAGCTTCACCCAAATATCTTTCCATATGAAGCACTGTGAAAACATAACATATTCTGTCATTTTTAAATAATTACTTAAAGTTATACTACAAAATCACATGTGATTCACAAACAAATCACATGAGATTCATAACAAATCACATGAGATTCAAAACAAATCACACGTGATTCTTATGTTACTGTAAAAGCTATGAAAAATTACTTGCAGCGAAAATCATATATTATGGCATTTTAACTGACAACTAAGATAACTACGCAAAATTAATTAAGAAAACTATGCAAAATTAATTAAGAAATTAAGCAACTAGGTATGGTTATTGAAAGATAAAATGCTAAGCTGGATAGAGGTGACTCTAAGAAACCAAACGGTAAGCTACACTGAGGTTATAGCTGGCAAGATGGGCACGCCGGCGGGTTGCTGGTCAAACGAGTAACCTCAGCGCATATAAATACAGGTTGGGATGACCCGCCAACTTTTTTTAATAAAGCAGTTTAGGAAGTTGTAAACACTTAAATATGTGTTAGGGGACTATGAAAACATCTAACCCGATTAATTTTCCTACTAACCCCAAATTGACATAAAATGGTAGAACTACTCGTCCACAATATGAATTTGATGCAGCTAACCATCAACCATAATATTACGAATTAATGATATATCAACAATTATAATATTGGAGTTTTTCTCATATTAGGCTACACACTAGTGTCAATTTTCATCAATGTAACACTGTCATTCAAGGAAACTATATACTCATCATACAGAATATGTACCTTCAATACTTGCAAGGCTGCTAATGTCTGCGCGTGAACTTGATCTACAACTGCAGGAACCAACATCTTCCCTGGGAGGACCTGTGTAGCTGGTGAAACTACAGATTGAGCAGGTATGCTAGCACAAGAGGCAAACTTCCCAATGACCATAGAGTAAAACATTGACACATTCTTTATGGCATTAGCAGACACCACGCTACTCAAAGTAAACTGATCAGGCATAAAGCCACCCAACAACATACACAAAAACAATTCAATCCCATCTTCATGACACCACAAGTGCCCATATCTAGTAATCGTCAAAGTCCACATAACAGAATCTCTCTCAGGCATTTGATCAAACACTTTCTTCGCAGACTCCAAATCGCTAAAACATTTAGTAAACAAATCAATAAAAGCACAACCAATACACACATCAGACTCAAAGTAGCAAGTCTTGATCACAAACCTTAACATCATCATCCAGAATCCACATTCCGAAGCTTATTTTGATCAGAAACCGGCAATGAAGACGATTGGGACAACATATCACCTTTAGATAGTGATATTTCGTCTTGTATGTCCATTGAATAGCGTTGATTTTATCAATTTGGCAAGAATAGGGGTTAGGGTTTGCTACGGTGGTTTGATGGTGGTTAGTGTGTGTGTTACGAGTGAGAAGAATGAATGAGAAACGAAAGACTTTGTCAGTTTAGTTTGTGTGAGTATAATTACTAACTTGCCCTTCAGTAAATAATTTAATTAAAATGGCAATTAATCTCAACCATTAGATTGAAATAGAATGGGTGGTTAAGATCAACCGGTTTGATCTTTAGCAAAAAATGGTTCTGCATTGAACTTTTGTCTTTATAATTATCATTAGTTTGTTGCAATTTCGACATATTTAATCAGCCTTTTCATATTAAGCTGGTCAAATGGACCAACTATATAGTAAATTTTTAATTGAAAGAGGTTCAAATTCTTTAAAAGGGTCGGCAACCCCAGACCCTATTGTAAATCTACTTATTTCTCGTTGTCCATTTTTATCATTAATTAATTAGCGTATGTAATCACTTTTTGTAGCTAACATGATTAACTATTTAATTTTTTTGTTTTTGTTTCAAAACAGGGATCAGGTTTTTGGTGCTTTAATTATGAAGCTTACGTGGTCACTTCAAACATATATGTTTTTAGAATTTTAGAAGGCGTGCACATATGTTCTAATAAATTCTATAAGAAAGCCTCGTGTGCATCAATGTTCTTGGAAGGCGTGCATATATGTTCTAATCAATTTGATAAGAAAGTGAAGAGTTCACACATCTTTTTAAGTGGCGTGCACATTTATATTCAACAAAGATACTAGTACTTGAATTGTATTTTATTTGATGAATTGTATTTTATTTGATATCGAATTTTGCGTATAATATTAATGTTCTTGGTTTTTTATTAATTTTTATAGGTTACATGTATATTTTTTGTTTTTGGTCGTGGATTTCAAAGATCAAATAATGTACACTAGAAACATATGCGCAATTGTCATTTTAAACAAAATAAGTTTGACAAAACACATATGCACTTTCAGAAAACATGTATGTTTAAAAAATAAAAAGTAAAAATATTTTTTTAATTCCGAAAATTCGGGGATTATAAAAACGTTTTTTTAATTAAAAAAATTACAAAAGAAAGTAAAAATGTGTTTTACTATTTTACCCTTTTGAATTAATTAAAAAGATTTAATAATAGTTAATTCTTATTGGTCCAAATTGGTACTGTAAAGTACTGTATCTAATATTGAACTATTGTTTTCAGAAATGTTATACTATATTTCTTTACTTTATATGCACACTAACTGTTTGACAAAATGCCTAAGCGAAAGGTGATAAATAGTTTGAATTAAAAACTCAAGCAACAAATTAGTACGTACAATATCTGGAAATGAGAAAACAAGTGATTCCTTAATGTACAAATTATATGTCTTTTGGTTATAATTAATTCAAAGAGCTTATATGTTCATTTTCTTTCTTAGAAAGCAAGAAACACCTTTGAAGTGTCGGATTTAGTAATGCAAAGTCGTGACGATGATGCTACTTGAATCAAAAGAGCCATTTCCTATATCTTTAAGGTAGGATAAATAGCGGATTTTGTTGCTGTATATCTCAAAAGATCATGACAATGTCTTACAGATTTATGGATTTCTGCGCGTTTCGAAAATTTTTAAGGCTCAAATGTATAGTTACATTCTGAGGGGTGTTTGTTTAAGCTTGTATGTGGGCTTTATGAGCTTATTTGATTTCGGCTTATATAAGTTTATCATAGCATAAAAAACTTATATAAGCTCATAAATCTCAAAATTAAAAAAGCCAAAAAATTGAGGCTTATGAAATATAAGCTGGAAAACAAATAGCCGCATATAAGCTTAAAGAAACAACCCTTCAATATTATTCTTTTTCAGGATGTGGAACTATCAAGAAAGAAATTGTGTTGGAGTTGGAAGGACTTTTGTGGTGATTTAGAAAACTAATAAAAAAGTCCCTATTTGAGCACATCACTTTGATTAGCTCAAAGAATTATGCAGGTTGGACTTCTGTTTTGTTTTTTGCTTGATTGAAAGCAAATCGTAATTACTTTTGTTTTGATTTCGTTCGAATTGAACTGGCTGCAAATTGTGTAAGTTTGTGACACGAACCTACGACAAAACGCATCACAAAAGGTACATACTTCTTCCTGGAATCTTAATTATTCTTGCTTGATTTGAATTTTTCTTCTTCTTCCATGCCATGTTATTTTAAAATGGAGAGAGTATCATATAAGCTAATATGTTTTCCTGACGAAAGTTTCATTTTATAACTTTCAGAATGGGTTTAGTTAAATGTACTTCATCCAATTTAATCTTTGTATGATGAATGTGTCTGAATCAGTCTGGTTTTTCTTTTATGTGGTTTGGGTAAATTTGAGTTACATTTTCCAGTTTTGACATGGTTTAATGTTTATGAATTTTCTTTCATTAGCTGAAACAAATATTGATATATGAGGTTTAGCTTAAGGCCATTTCCAAGTTTGAAAGGGGTGGGGTGAGACTACTGGTGATGTGGTAGAGCTTAAATGTGGGTGAGCTTATAAGCTAAAAAGTTAAAAAGCATAAGCACATTAAAGAAGCTAAGCCAAACACACCCTAATTTCATATGAATAAGATAATTATAGTACGCATTATATAAATAGAAATATTGTGTCTTTCCATGTTACTACAGGCGATAAGAGGGGAAACAGTGGTGATGTGAATAAGAACACCATACAAGGTAGTGATAGAAAGTAAGAAGACTTTGCACAAAGAAGTGGTGAGTTGTTCAATTTACAGTTGCCAAGCATTTAGAACACTTTGGGATGATTAACCTGGTTAACTTTTAGCATTAGAAATTGAAAATAACTTAAATTGACCCATTTTTATTCAAACCGGTCGAAAGTGCCTTCATAGTTGATTCAAGTACTAACGCATCTCCTTTTCTATTAGCATGGAGTGTAAGTGCTTACTAGGTACATTAAGTACTTTTGGAGGTGCTTCTATGCACCTATGAATCCTTGGTTTTATAGGTAGACTTACAACCCTTTTAATAAACATATCAACCGTATTACGATGACAATTTTTAAAAGACAAAAGTAGACTTATATCTATTTGATCCATTTTCTTTATAGCTCACTTCGATTCTATCCACTAAGCTTATGTAATTAAAATTTAAATGAAAATATGACTCTTGACCAAATAAAATAAGTCAACTAACTGTGTGTTATAGGTTTAAACTTTAAACCTTTTACAAATACTACTGCGCATAAGTAATTAAATTCGACATATTTTGTCAAACTTTGTGTTTTAATAAATTTTTATATAAAGATATATTTACCAATATCTTCTTCTTCTTCTTCTTCTTTTTTTTTTTTTTTTTTAACTGAGTATTATTTAACAATAAAGTAAGTTGTAGTAGTTAAGAGAAATTAAGTTAAGGGAATAAACTTTATTGCAAAAGAAAATTTAGAAAGAAGTTAAAGGTTAAAAGAAAAAAAATATATAATATGTAAGGTGGTGTTTGTTTTTTTTGGAAAATGTCTTAACAGACTCTGGATAGGCCCAATCTCTGAATCGGTCAAATGTTTGAGGCAAAAAGAGTGTTTGTTTTTTCTATTTCATCTTGTTGGCTCTGACTTGAAAAGTCATCTTGTTGCTTCTGATTATAAAACAACAACAGTGCAACAATACTACTTCATCATCTCTTTCCCAAACCCACTCCAAACTCCCGCCTCCCAACAATACATCCGGCCACCACTGCTGTCGTCGGCCACCAGTTTCAAATCCATAGCCGTCACCATCTTCAAGTCATTTGAGAAAATGATTTTTTTTAATAGAATATTGGATCTTCTTGAGAGATATGAAATGGTAATGTGAGTATTGATGTTGATGAACAAATTGAAGGATGTGTAATTAAAATTAAAGAACTGATGCGTTAGCAGATTGTTTGACTTTAAGTGAAAATGTTTATGGTTTGAAGCTTTGTATAAGGAATCAGTAGCAGGCTTGAATCATTTTCTCAACTTAATTGTGTAATTTTTTTTTTCTTATTTAATACTTTCTAAACTTTCTTATGACTACATTTGTTTTTTATTTCGTAAATTGCAAATAGTTTGGGAGACAAGTTCTTAAAGGTTTAGAAACATTATTTTTTTTTTTATTATTTTTTTTATGTGTGCAAAAGGTGAATTATATTAATACTCAAACATATAACAACATAAGTCTACAAACATTAATTTTAATGTTTAAATACTTTAGTTTTATTATAAGTGAAATTGCTTTATGTTTAAATTGAAAAAAAAAAAAAAAAAAAAAGATCATTCAGAGGTTTCCAAAAAAAAATCTTTTGATTAAGATTCAGACATTTACACAAATTCAGATTCAGACATGCGAATCAGATTCAGATTCAGAAGCTCTTAATAAACAAACAACACCTAACTTTCATTTGATAGTTTCGTGAACAATAGCAACAGCTGTCTTGTGGATGTAGATTGTCACTAATGTTGTCCAATTTCTCGTTTTCCTCGGGCCTTCTACCGTTGAAAAGAGCAGAGAAATACTCTCCCCCATCTCTTCCTAATTTCGTATTCATTAACAATGCTACGTACTCCCTTGTCTTTGTAGGTAACTACAATCCATAAGAAAAACTTTTGGATTACCTAGCTCAATTGAATTGATAGGTTCCCACAGCAAAGAACAAATACATGAGTGAAAAGCTATGCTAACGATACATGTGAAAATCCATAGTTTTGTTAAGAGCATGCTACCTATAAGTCTATAATTGCATTGTGTATTATTCTAGTACTCGAGAACACGTTGCAACTTGTCATCATTTCAAAGATCCTTTACATTTATAAGATCCACAAGACATATATCATATATACATAATATTGCTATAGATCCATACGATACACGACAAAACATAAGTATTGTGACTAGAACACTGGAAGAACGACTCTAAACAATGTCGTTTGTTATTTTTAAAGAAACAATTTTTTTTTCCTTTTTCAATTTTTTTCTTTTATTTTTTTTTTAAATATAAGTGTTTTTTTTTCACTTCTTACCTGTTCAAAAATTATACATAAACTTTCACTTTTTCAACACAAACTCTATCTATTTCTCTATCATTCTTTTCTTTCAAAAAAACAAATTGTTTTCTTCGTTGCAAATAAAAAATTTAAATGTACCTCTTATTCTGCATACATGGTTTGTAAATAAAGAAATAAAAACTTTGAAAAAACAAACACCTTACTTTTATAATTTTTTAGACACAAATATGTAGATGCACATACACACGGTCACATCTTAGACTTTGCTCACTTAATATTGCATTTTAAGAAGGTACATTTGTATGGTTGTTAAGAAAAAGCCAACAACAATATTTGATCCGCCGAAGCAAGATATGAGTTGTGATTTATTATTATTTTTATTTTTATGTAGTCAATATCTATTCTATACTATAAAATGAAAAACTAAAAAGTCAAAAGTTATTCTACAAACTAAATATTCCTCACATACCAAGTGACTCATCCTCACCATCCATCTAAAAAGGAAATCAATGGTTGAGATTAAAAGCATTTTAACATTTCACCCATTTTTTATAATTTAAATATCTCTCAAACCGTTAATCGTTAAGCGAAAATAATTACACTATCGCGACGAGCATTTAATTATCTTTCTATAGACGGACACTTTGATATACTTTCGAAAAAAAAATCGTTTTTTTCACCTTTTTTTTCGTGGCCGAAAAAAAATCATATATGATATTACATATCATATCATATATGATATGTAATATCATATATGATATTATATGATTTTTTCGGCCACGAAAAAAAATGTGAAAAAAACGAAAAAAAAAAATATATTTTGTCAAAAATATGTCAAAGTGCCTATCTATAGAAAGATAATTAAATGCCCGTCGTAACGGTATAATTTTTTTCGCTTAACGATTAACGGTTTGAAAGATATTAATATTAGAAAAAAAAAAGAATGAAAGTGAGTTTTTTTAAATCCCTTAGATCAAATATAGATGGAGGGAAGATGAAGGGTGGATATTATTCACTTGGTATGTAAAAGAAGTTTGATCCTCAAATCATATTTGCTCAAAGTAAAAAGTGAAAATTTAAAACTAATTCATTCTTTTACTTAAATGGAAGGCCGTAAACTAATTTAGAAAATTTAAAACTAATGTGTCACATTTCTTGAATATTGAAATTAGCTATTAAAATTTGTTCTTTTACTTAAAAGCATTATATGTTATAATAATTTACAGTTACATTTGATTTTTTTACGTTTTATAAATAAATGTTATACGAAACAAATAACCAAAATATCACAACATAGTCAGTCTTACGGATGAGACGCCCGCGCAAGGACCTCAATTCTCATTAAGAGGTCGAACCATGGACGGGTATTTGTCTACCCATTCAAAGATAAAAGTATGATATATTTACAAGAAGACGATGCTGCTTCATTTTTCAAACCTCATTACTTAACAACAACATTTCAGAAGCTTATATAGCGGGCTTGTAGCTTATGTAGTTTTCGGCTAGGGCGCTTTGAGAGGCTTATTTTGAAACTTTTCAACTTATATAAAATTGTTATGTCATAACAATACATAACAATGTTATATAAGCTGAAAAGTTTCAAAATAAGCCACAAAAAAGAGCTTTTTATAAAACAACCAAATAATCTATACAAACACCCCTTGAATCATTTCAGGCCAATTCAAGCAAAACCCATTTCATCAAACATTTTGACTTCATTCGAAAAATCAAATCTTTATGGGTCATCAGATGGAAAACCCAAGTTTGAAATTGACCCACCAAGAAAAGACTGAAGCTGCAGAGAAAAAAGGAGAAAAATAGGGGGGGGGGGGGGGGGGGGGGGGGGGGGCTAATAAGAATGACCCACGAAGGCTGACGGTTAAAGGGTCGAAAAGGAAAGCCAATGCGGAGGAACGAATTGAGCATAAGCTCGAAAAGGTTGTTATTTATTTGATTATTATTACAAGTATAGGAGAGTTCTAGATGTAAGTTTGCCAAGCTCGGAAAGATGAAAATGTGATATTAAAAGTGTGTGAATTGTATATGTAGTTATGTTCTTGAAACGGATGACTAGCTTACTGCGTTTAGACAAGTAGGTTTGATTGTTCGGCTATAAGCAAATAAGTAGCTATGGATAAGCTAATTGGAAGTTGCTTATGCAGAATTGCAAAACACTTAAATAACTGCCTATTTGATTAGCGCGAAGATAAATAAATCCAAACACTATCTGCTGCATTGCCTTTTGTTACACTTGATTGTAATGATCAAACACAAATACCTCCTAAAGGTTATATTCTTTTTCTAAATCTTTGTGTAATGTGTAGTTAAGTGAAAATGTAAGATAAAAAGCATGTGAATTATGAATGAAATCTATGTAAAAACGTTATTAGGACTGCTGATTAGCTTTCTGCGGTTCAATAAGTAGTTTCGAGTATTTGGCTTGAATAAATAAGCAGTTTTAAGGGGGTGTTTCGGATCCAGTTAAATATGTTTGTCATTTCAGTTTATGCTGAAATCAACACTTGAAATGTGTGAGGTCTCAAGTTCAATTCGTGCTAGGTGCAAACAACCTTAAGTGGTCACGCCAACCTCCTGAAAAGGGAAGGCTTTACCTGGTTTGAGTCTCTGTGGCGGTGGGTTCAAACCCCGTGGATTAGTCGGCCAAAAGGTCAGAAATCATGGTTAACCAAAAAAAAAAAAAAAAAAAACCTTGAAATAAGCAGCTCCCTACCTGCATATTACTTGCTTCTGCTTAAAATATAAGTAGATAAACAGAAAAAAATAAGCAATCCCAAAGACTCCCTAAAACTGTTGATTAGCTTATTGCGGTTAGATAAGTAGGTTTTGACTTTAGTGTTCGGTTTGAAGCAAATCTGCAGTTTTGAATAAGCTATTTGGATGTTGCTCAAGCAGAATTGTCCAAGTCTGAAAGAACTGCCTATTAGATTAGCATGTTCTGTTAAAACATAAACAAATCCATACACTATCTTATGCATTTCCTTTTGTTACAGTTGATTAATGAGCAAAGCTAAACACTCCCTAAAATTTTCAGGAACGAGTCAAATATATGCCTAAAAGTGGTTAGGATCATTTGAATGTAAAAGCCAAATTGACCTCATTTTGAGGGAGGAAGCATCTTTGTGGAAAATAACATTTCATAGGATTATAAGGACGTAATCAGAGATGTGCGAATTCGCCATAACGATCTTTAGGAAGTTTCTCATGATACACGCCTACAAGTTGTAATTGCTAAAAGCTCAAAAGTTCATAGATCGAACTTTGCTTGTAAGGTACTATGCTAAACGAATTTCGTCTGAGTACATGTGAAGAATATAACCCGTTATAAGATATTGAATGCTCCCTGTGAAATAAATGTACTTTTTTAGAGGAGCATACTCTTTATAAAGATTTCAAATTGAAAATTGTTAGGTTAGTCGCATTTAGCCTCGATGGTCATGTAACTTTATGTTAGGTTTTCTATTGGCATAATACATCTGTTTGAACCCCAAAACGTTAACTTGATTTAGTGATCAAGCTTTGTTAGGGGTTTGGTCTTTTGCCTCAACCAACTTTGCTTCCGCGGGCCCTTGTCACTTGGCTTTCTTGGTGAGTGACTGAGTGCTAAGTTAACAAGATTTGTTTGCCAAAAATTTGGAAGATCTGGTACAGAAAGAGACTTGAGACTGTTTCTTGAAATGCTTTCTTGCATTGCTACATACAAGGGAACCTCTGCATTAAGAGTAATTTGAAAGAATACAAGATACAGGAGTAACCTATAATGTCCCCTAGAGATTGTTGCGTCTGTTAGATAATGTTTCCAGTGACTTACTGCACATGAGCAGCTCATCAGTCTGATTCAGTAACCCCGTGGCATTAGGCATTTGAATATATTGTTGTCAGCCCTCCAAATGCATCCTCCAGTGTTTCTGGTAATAGTCAAACACGATAATGTTTTAGAAATTTAGTCACATGATCACGTTATATCTGAAAATTGCATAGCTGATCAACTTATTTATGCTTGATACACTGATGAGTGATAATCAAGATTATGTTATTTGCATGTCATGGTTTCTTCAGGGAAGCTGATTGTTGATGTTCGTAGTGAACGGATACCACAGGGTTATAGTTTTTTTGATGCTGACATTGGTAGGTTGTCATCCCCTCAGAGATCCACCACTGTTCCCATATCTTTGTGTGGAGGAACTTTTGTGTTATAACTAGATACCTCCAACGCAAATTAGCTATTTTGGCTGGATTGATATAGTTGTGTTGCTCATAAATTTCAATTGCTCGTGTAGCCATGCTGTGGGAACCCCGTCTCTATCCTTATGCCTTGTTCAAGTTCGAGCTGCATACTCACATGCACGAACACCTATAATTTTTCTTTATAATAACTGGAAATATATCATCTATGAACCAAAGGCCCAAAGCAAGAGTTTTATTTTAAAAATCTTGGATTTTCAAATGCTACTCTGTACTTCATTATACTTGATGATTATGCAGCTTTATACATCACTTAAGTAAACAGCCTACTGCTATTTCAGGCAAAAATCAAGGAAGCTATACTTGCAGAAAGACTCAAGCGCTATGAAGTGTCAAGACTCCAGGGACCAAGGGTGAAACCAGTTGAGATAAACAGGTGAAGAAAGATTCTACATGAAAAAGGTGGCGCAAAAAGGGTCCAATTACGTACCAGTTGGGAGAAGAGGTGTATTTGGAGGTGTTATTCTTAATATGCATATGCATTGGAAAAAACACGAGACAGTAAAGGTTTTCTGCAAGCCTGGTCAAATACAAGAGTATGCTAATGAATTTGCAAGATTAAGTGGTGGAATCCCAATTCAGATCATTGGAGATGACACCATAATTTTTTACCGCGGAAAGGACTATGTGCAGTCAGAGGTTATGAGTCCAATTGACACGTTATCCAATAAAAAGTTCAGTATTCTTCCTATATCTAAAAAAAAAATAAAAAATAAATAAAAAATAAAAAATAAAAAAATCTATAATAGCGTCTTGCCATCTTTTTAGATCATTTTTGTTGATCTACAAAATTATCGAGTGTATATTCATGTTCTTTATACTCGTTATTTCACTTGGTTGATATTTAGTTTTTACTTCAGTCAATGTATATATACAAGTATTTCCTATTAGTTATTATCCCACAAAATCTATAACGTCTTGATTATAGATTAAATATGGAGCTACAAAGATGATTCACATATATCGAAACAATAAACGATAGTGTTTTGGATTTACAAATAAATGTTATACAAAAGTGAATGATGCTATACTAGTAGTTACTTTTGCTGAAAGTATTTATTGCATTTGCACATGTGATTCCTGGGAGAGAAATTATATGTCCTCAATTATACGGGGGCACGGTGTATACAAAAGACTCAATGGATGGTTTTTGAGCCTTGGATCAAGCTACAAACTAATGCTATAGTCTAATATTTTCTTCTATTTAAGCATGTTCTCGATATATATGAGTCTATTGAAGGTACCTTGATATTAAGTTCTTCCCTCTAATATGACATATGGTGTATTCACTGGCTCAATGAGATGGTGTGTTAGGAACATAAATTGGGAAGCATAAAACAAGATTTTTGCCCTCATCTAGTACTCCAAACTTCTGTAACAATTGCCCCCCTTCTTCTTTTGGATTATGTCACACGTTAAGGGTGTATGCTTGTGTTTCTAGTAGGTAGATATATTGGGGATTGAGGATATTTCAAACAACTTTGTATTAGGAAAATAGTTACTTCTATACGTCTTTTCTCTTTATTTGCTTATTTTAGTAGTTGGTATCCTCGCTCTGTTCAAACTAGAACTCGATGGGTACAACACAAAGTTCATAAAAATTGATACTGGAATAGGTCCACTACTAAACCTCAGAGTAAAGGTGATTATGAAGTTAAGAAAACATGCAATAGGCATTTATTAGTCCAAAGATCCAAAATATTTCATCAATTTCATTGTATTATATATGCCCCTCCATTTGAACTTGTCATATCGCAATATGCACAGCCGTCGCTGTGTGATGTACACTTTGCTATAGCATTATAATGCTTGAGAAGTTTTAATGTTATATGAATGAATGTAATTCCCGTTATTGAAATATATCGATGATTCATATTAGGGAAAATTGCCAAGAAATGTAACATAAAGTACCAAATTTGGCCGTGTGTGGTATCCATTAGTTTATCGCCAATATGTAACATAAGTGCAATTCGTAAGAGAAGAGGACTATGAGAATTCAATAATAATTCAAAGGGTGAATTTTTGTCAACCGAGTGATTTAGTTTTCTTCTTGTTAAAAGTAAAAATCTCTGAAATATAATCTGAATGTGACTGTTTTTGGTCAGAAGTTAAACTTTGTGTTACCTTTTGATGAGCGAGAAAGTAGTGGATATCCTGCGTTGGCAAATCTGGTATTTCGTGTTTTACCTTTCTTGGCATTTCCCCCTTATTATTGATGATTCTGTTGTCCGAAAAGATAAAATGTATATCATGGTAATCCTATGCTCGGTATTTTCTCATGTCCACTTTGCAGCCCTTACAAAGACCATAGTGTAATAGCCTGCGATACTTCTTGCATGGCAAGAACAGGGTGTCTGTGTGTGTTGGGGGGTTCTTTGTTTGGACTGATTTCAGTTAAAATGGATCACTTTTAGTAATGGGTAGAAACTGGGTGTAGGTTGGAACAGATTCTTGTCTGGTCGCCTGGTCGGGGTGACTCGCCGGTACTTTTTTTGTCCTTCTCTTTTGAATTTAGTGAATAAGTAATGCACAATTTATATGATTAGAATACTATAGTACTAAAATAATTACATAAGATCTTAATAATGACTGATCCAGATTGTACACCGTTCAATTTCTGAATCACTGATCCAAATTATCCATAAGTGACTGATTCAAATTGTACACCTTCTCTTTATTGCAACAACCATAATTGGTCCGTTCTCATAAAGAAGTCAAAATATGAGCAATCACTGGAGATGGTAAGGCAGTAAGGCACTTCATTGCTATTGCTGAAAAGGAATTAGAATTATATCATAGGCACATTGCAGTATTGCACTTTATGGTGACCCTACGCAACATAACCTTAACACTATCAGTAATGGTGGCGCAAGTGAGGCTAGCGAAGCCACAGGTGAACCAAAAAGAGTTTTAGCAAATGGCGACACCATTGATGCAGTATCAGTATCAACTGAAGATGACGACGACGATGATGATGATGACAACGACAATGATGATCACATGTCCCCTTTTTTAAGTGTGAACGCCACAGATAACTCTAGCACTGAGTTGGATTCTAGCGATGAAGATTCATAGTCCAATTCTGTGACAGGTGAAGTCTTAATCCTTCATCCAATCCAAAACCGGTAAGAACCATGTTATTATATCATGGGTGGGTCTGCGGGTTTGGTACCGATCAAACAAGCAAATTTTGGATGGTCAAGGTTGTGTTGCCTTTAAGCGTTTTTTGTAAACAAATTCTAAAAATAATTTGTGAGAAATATGAGATTAACATAATAATATTTAGATAATAATCCAGGTGAGAAATAAGGATGTTTAATTCATTAGAAACATGGTTTGGGTGACTTTTGACTTGTTTTCTTTTCAACTAATTTCTGATTGTTATACGTTTGACTAGTTAGAGATAAGACATGATCACATAAACCGAACCGACCCATTCTTATGTAAATTACTCGAAAGTAGTTTGTTTTGATGTAAAAATTCAAGAGTACTAATTTATTTGTAGAATGAGGGACGAGTCAAACCATCTGTGGTGACATTTGGCTTTTTAAGGTTAGTCAAGTACAGTAATGTACAAAAAGTTGTATCTATGTTTGCATCCGAGTGACCAAGGTATTGTACACCATGTCACCATCCATTTTAATCATGTGTGTTAGTGGACCTTGATCTTGCTTTGGGTCAGGATTATACTCCATCAGTTTGTTAGATTCATGATTAAAGGATTAAAACTAGATGGGAATCAATGATTAATTACAAGATCTACTTGTTACATCAATTAACCCATTTTAGTAGTTGCGATAAGATCAACTTTTTATGGCGTATAAAACTCGAATAGCTTCTCATACATAATGGTTTAAACCAAAGGGTTTGTGTCCCAATGGTACCTCATGTTGTGTGAGAAGCTCTCCAACCAAATGTTTGTGGGTTCAAGTCCTGCTTAACACATGTGAGATAGATTTGTGGTGTTAACTGTTGTTAGATAGTTAAAAATTGCCGTTCTAGAAAGAAAAAAAAAAGTATAATGGTTTAATCTCATTTACGGTAAATATTGGTGTAATTTTATACAATGGTTTAATCACATTTACAGAAAGCAACTTTTTTTTTTTTTTTTTTTTTTTTGTGCAAAAGGTGAACTTCTTATATTAATCACTTCACAAATATGGATACAATGTATTATATACATACTACTTAGGACATTTCCTAAAAACAGAGAATTCAAACTAAACACCATGTATCAGACCAATCTAAGATAAAAAAAACTAAAAACTAAACAAAACAATCATCATCTCTGTTATGCACATTCCTTATTGTCATCTGACCTCTTCAATTCATCATAGAGATCACCTTAATTCACCTTTTCTTGCACCTTACCATCTAACTACATTTCAATATCTCTTCCCATCAAGACCATTCATCCTGCAACCACAATAGTCAAGACAGAAAAGAGTGTGGCTTCGTTAGGAACCAATAACCCATCCACAAGCAAGGGCTATACCAAATGTGCTACATTTCCATCTCTAGAATGGCTTCACACATTTGGGAGCACACACCTTGCGGTGAGGACCAACCATTACCTCCTAATTTTAACAACTTGGTTTTGTTTCAAGATGATGCTTGAAAGAAATTAAATCATTTAGTGAATGAATTGTTAGCTAATTTTAACAATCCATATGTTATACAGAAATTTAGTTAGATAGTAGCACCAATCGAGCCTTCATTTTACCGGATTTATTTGTTCATGATCAAATAAGGTTCATAATGTTAATGTTTCATCGAAGTGGAGCTGTGTAGTTAAAGGGTGTAATGATGATCTAGTTGTAAATAAGCTTGGGTATAGATTATGTATTTTATACGTGATAATTAAAAGTGTATTTTAGTCCAAGGAACACAGAAGAAAAGAAAGTATTGTAAATTTTATTATATTTTGTGATTAATTCAAAAGTTTATGATGTAGCAATAACACGAGTACGAAAATAATTAACTAATAAAAACTCAAGCCATTCATAGTATAACAACATAGACACAAATGTAGTAGTAGTACATCATTAGCAACCCTTTCTATTCCAGACAAATAAATACGTAGCATTACAACATTACACCAAGTAATCTACAAATTACTTTAGCTCAATAGTTACATTTGATCAACTATTATGATAATTGATGAGCATGTATGTTGTTGTTGCTAATTTTTTCAAACCTCACCAATCATCCTACTAAATCTCTATTTTTAAATCTTCGGTTTAAATTTGATGCGCACAGAAAGAAGAGGTGCTAACATACCATGCATTTTGAAAGTCAGGGACATGTAGTATAATTGCATGACTTGTATATATAATTTAAACTTAATATACCAGTATAGACTCATTCATACACAATTTTCTTATATGAGTCGAGCTGAGAAGATTACCATGTTCACGAGTCCATCAAATATGACCACTTTCCTCTCCTTGTAAGCCATGTGAATAACAATAGGCATGAAAGACAGCAAAATAAATCATAAAAATGGACATCAAACGTACAAAATAGGGAGATAGGAAGTTTTCAAATATAAAAGAAAATTATGCATGGTTAATACTCACCTAACTATAAACTTGATAATTGAAAGCATTCATTTTGTTAGCCAATAAGTACATTTTAGAAAATGGTTGTGGGAATTCCACCACATAAGATTTTCAAATCGACTCGTTCAAAAGAGTTTGCCACAAAGTATAAAGCTCTTAGACAACCAATTTACCCATCTCCAACCTTAGAAGTTTGAGTCGCAATAGTAGCTTCATGCAAACATCAAATGAATCTCCAATGCATTTATTAAAGATCCCTGAACTAAACACAAAACACATCACCTTTCAATCGATGACTACCATTAATAATATATTATTTATCAACCTCATCATTTACATCCAAATAAACTCAATCGATATCATAGAAGTATATATATTTTTATCTTTATTAGCTTTTGTACAAGTTAGTTCATTGAACACTTACCAAACATGTTAATAATGTTTCATCAAACACATGATAACTAAAACTAAACATCAACTAACTGGATTAATCAAACCACAATACTAAAAAAAATAACCTTCTTTTTGAAACTTAGCCACACTTAATCCAAACTTCAAATCCCAGAAAACCATAATAATGTTGAATTAGTTTAAAATTAGTTGGAAGTCATACATTAAACATAATCTCTTTGTGTAGAAAGATTTGACAACGAGAAATAATCATTCTGAAACAACTGTAAATAATCTTTGACATGAAACGTCACCAATTCATCCCATACGTCCAAAAAAATGGTAATAAGCTTGAAAATTAGAAATAGAAATTACCAATCGTGTTCTAGTGAAATTCGGTATTAAGAATGGTAAAAGTGGATTTTGAAAATTAGATTGTATAGTATATCTTCGATTGAAAGGCAGAGTTGTTGAAAAATTAATTCCATATGTTTGATTGAGAGAAAATGAGATGTGATTGAAATGAATAACAAATTGGGTTGTAATTACGAAAGTTGATATAAATTGGGATACTAAATAAGTAAGTCGAAGAAAGAATAGCGATTCAAAGCTTTGAAAATTGGAGATTTGGTAACCTTGCATAATTGTCGGTTCATATTGATTCAGGGTAAAAAGTTAAACAAACTCACTAAATGGCTCTAGAAATTAAGCTATTATAGATGACGTGGAATAGTTGAGGTGGCATTAGTGACGTAGAAAGAGTGCCAACATCATTTAAATGACATATGAAATTAAAAAAATAAAAAATAAAATAAATAAATAAATAACTAAATAAATAAAAACTGTTTATTATATAGATAGATAGATGATTGCATTTGACAACTTCCAAATACCATAAACCTATTTCTATCACCCAAAATTTCAGTATGTCTTTTTCTTTCAAAATTCACATATGTTGTTTCATGGAATTGAACCATACTATACTACTCCCACATTAATTAGTTTAGACTTTAGAGGTCATGATCAAATTCATGTATTTTTCTAAGTAACTAGTAAATTATAACACGTAATAGTGCTTTTATGAACATTGAGGGACATAACTCACAATTTCATTTCGATCTAACAAGGTATTTTTTTTAACAACACATTAAAAATATAAAGCGTGTCATTTTTTTCTTCTTACGGACTGTTTGGTAGGGGCTTTTTGGAAGAGCTGTTAGAGTTTTGTTGCAAAAATAATCTCTTCTAAAATAATAGCTCCGTTTGGATACATTAACTTCGAGCTTTTATTTCAAACAAATAGCTCCTAAATGAAAAGCTGATCCATGAAGCTTTTTAAACATCATAGAGCTGTTAAAACTTTAAATTACTGATATATCCTCCAAACATTTATTTATAATTATAGATATGTCATTTTATATTTTATAATTACTTTTAACAGCTAACTTACCAAACACTTTTATTGAAAAAATGATACAACTTGTAGCTCATGTTAACAGCTTTGCAGTATACAGCTTACAGCTTACAGTTTACAGCTTACAGCATACAGCTTACAGCTAATTTTTTCAAACATACCCTTAAACAAATGACATAAGTCACAACAACTATAGTGTAACTCTATATATAATAATATCAATCATGGGATGAAACATACATCTACTACTTATAAATAGTTTATGCTCAAATCTTGAAACTTAAAATTACTTAAAAGTGAGTAAAGTGTTAATGTGGACTAAATTACCCCTTAATAATTCTTAATAAACTTTTAAATGGCACGCTTAATAAATGAAAACTAGTCAGTTTAAACATTCAACTTTTAAAAGTAAGTAAAGTGTTGTTACGATTTATTAACTGTTATAAACATTTTTTTTTTCTAAACCATGAACTTTTTTCTCGCAATGACTAAAAATTTAACCCATAAGTTTTGTATCATTAGTCAAACCATTGCAAGTATAATTATTTTTCGTTATACACCATCACTTTGAGCGGGTATTCGTCTAGTCCATTCCAAATGCATAAACAAAATTTTATTCGACCTTCACTATGAAATAGGTAAAACTCTATTGTACCTTCATACTTTTTATTACATTTTGAATGAAAGAAACTATACCATACAAATCTGTTAATTTTGCTTTCAATTCAATCAAGGAATGGAATAAAACACACTTTTATGTTGAGAAGCAAAGTGTGACATTTAAAGGAATGACGTTTTGTATCAAATGCTATATTCCTTTCGTGTAACCAAAACATATTCTGTTTCATTCCTCTATAAAGGTGCACTCCGCTCTTATCTTCGTTACAGCCAAACATCAGTCCGTTTAGAAATTTATAGGAGTATCCAACTGGTATGTCTCTATTTTCCATAACTTTTTATGCATCTTATATATGTTTTTTGGTTGGATGATATGCATTGATAAGTTATAATGTGAATATAACTATGATATAATATCTGATTAGAGCATGCAAATCACAAATATATTGCAATGTGTAAATATACTCGTGGTTATATTTATCTCTTTTAACTTAAACTAAACACATTTGTTACATCAATGTAGTTGCAATGGAGGAGCTAAAGCACTTTACTCACGATCATCTGCTCAGCCTTGTGTACCTAAACCCGAATCACAAAAGAGAAAACATTGAAGAGGAAGAGGAGGAGGAGGAAGATAGAGATGAAGATGATTTTTACGAGGAAGAAAAGCACGGTGGCCAATGCAACATGTGTAAGGAACAAATTTATTCATTTCATTTGTGTCACTACGAGTGTAAGTCTTGTGACTACTCTTTGCACAAGTTTTGTGCTGAACTACCCGAAATACAAAACAATCACCCTTTACATCCAGGCCATAATCTTACCTTATCGAATACATATCAACGTGATGGTTATAGTTCTGGATCTGAATTGAAGTGTTGTATCTGCAATCATAATCGGATTAATTTATTTAATTACGGCTGTGATATTTGCAATATTAGCATAGACATAATATGTGCTACTATGTCTGAACAAAAGATGAGGCACCCTAGTCACCCTCACCAATTGGAACGTATGTTTGGGCGCATAATATCCATGTGTGTAGCTTGTGGTGAAATGCAAGATGGGCATTTCTTTCACTGTACCAGTTGTCCTAGGTACTGGATCCACGTGGAATGTGCTTTGCTCCCAGCCAAGTTACTTATCCAACATCACACTAATGAGACTTTCACTCATTCCCATCCACTTACCCTTGCCTATTCGTTTCCCTTTTCCGAGAGAAGGGCTAGATTCTATCCTTTATGCAGAGTGTGTGGTGACTACTTCTATGAGCATTTGTGGATTTACAAATGCGATAAATGTCGATATTATGTTCATGTTCATTGTGCAACTTCAAAGAGAGATGCATTTGTGTCCATCCTCCAGAAATCAGGTGAGCTATCTCGATCTTCTTCTTTTTCTCTAAACTAGTTTGTGAGCAAATAAACTTAATTATTTTACTTTTAAATATGTCATTCCTCAGGCCTTGGCAAAACTTTCAAAAACTACAATGATAATGAACATCCGAATCTGCTCCACTGTCCGTTTTCTGATGAAGGTGACAACCTTTTGAAGCACCTTTTTTTCAAACATACGGATGATATTGTCAAGCACGATGGTGAAATGCTCAACCATTCTAGTCATCAACACCCGCTGATTTTTTTCCACACCCAAACGTCACTGGCTAACGAAGTGGTCTCTCTTCACGATCCAATGAAGAAAATCCAAGTATTATGTGACGGGTGTGTGAAACCAATCACAACAGTACCATTTTACAAGTGCTCACAATCTAATCAACATTGTGATTTTATTCTTCATGAGTGGTGCGCCAAGCTACCCCCTGAAGTGAAAGACTACGCGGGTCATCCTGAGCATAAGCTTGTTTTCCTGCCAAAAGTCCCTCGTAAGTTACTGGGTGTGTTCTTCTGTCCAATTTGCAGATTACATTCCAATGGTTTCGCGTATGGATGCATGATGTGTAGATATTATGTATGTATTAATTGTGCATTCATACCTGAAGAAATCACGCATGAAGCTCATCCAGGTCATCTTCTCTCAAAACTAAATCCTTCAGATAAGTTAATAGATAGGTTTTGCAAAGCATGTATGTTCACAATGTTTCGGGGGGGATACCATTGTCCCTCTTGTGACATCTACATTCATGTAGGATGTGCATTATTATTGCCTACAGTGATTAGACACAAGTACGATAAGCATCATCCACTGAGCCTAAGATACGAACCAGCTGAGAACCATATTAGCGAATACTTCTGTGACATTTGTGAGGATGAATTTAACCCTTGGCAGTGGTTCTATCATTGCACTACATGTGACCAGTCTATGCACGCCGCTTGTGCGCCCTTAATACTTCAATGTGAGCAAGCTACATATTCCGAAAATAATTACAGGGCATATATCTTCAAGTTTCTGAATGTAAAGTTTGGAAGAAGGGTGGAGATGAAAGGTCACTCACATCGTTTGGCGGCCTTTGTTCAAGGAATCCAAAGTCATGGTAACTGCATTAAATGCCGTGGAAGATTGCAGTATAAGATGATCTTTAAGTGCTTGGAGTGCGAGTTTGCATTTCATTACCGTTGTGCTGATTCATATTTAGAGTTAGAAGATGAGGCGATCGAAAGCGAGGTGAGCGAAAGCGAAAGCGAGGTGAGCGAAAGCGAGGCAAGCGAAAGCGAAGCGACCGAAAGTGAGACGAGCGACATGTCCGGTTGATACTATAAAGTATTAACTAGCTTGGCTTAGATCTTGAATCAGTTTGTTATAGTCTTATAAGAAAAGATCAATGCAGAACAATAAATATTCAAAGATTAAATCAGTAAATCTCATCCATTGATCTATATTGTATCCTACGGTCCTGAATAAATATGTGCATTCAATTTGAAATAACACAAGGACAGTTTTGTAAATTTACAATTTTCACCTAACATCCCACCAACCCACATCACTCTCAAATACTCCATCTTTATCATTTACACACACTTTCTCTCTCTCACCATACATACATTTTATCACATCTAAACTTTATCTTTACTAAATATTTTGATTTTTTGTTGTTTGGTGACGGGGATTCACCGTAGAATCCACAGATCTACAATGCGCCTTAGATGACGTGGCGGTGGTTTCGTGACTGTGATTCGCCGGAAAATTAGTGGTGATTGTTTGATTCGCCGGAGATTCGTTTAACACGTGCATATACTTTGTCTTGTGACCTTTTATATAGTTGGAATAAAAAAAAGAAAAAAGATAGATCAAGGAACTGAAAAGATGAATTAACGAGCGGAGAGGTGGGAGATGACTTGTATGAAGAAGATTGCTTTACTTTTACATTTGCATTTAATTATGATCAACTGTAGTAGTAATATGGCAGCTCTTTGTAATCACATTTGCATTTAATTTGATCAAAGTAAGTAGCACAGTTAGTAGTATTTAGATTGATTTTAAAGATTATGTTATTAGTTTAAAATTTATTTTATATGGAAAATTGGCAAAACTTGGAAGAGGCTTTGAAATAGAATACTGTTTAGTTTTGTCGTTAGATGCGGAAAAAGTTTGTTTAGAATGAAGAAGAAAAAAAAGAATAGCTTTGGCATTTTTGGATTTCGCCAAAGTTAGTTTAGAATGGAAAAAGTTTTGTTTCATTATTTCAGTGTAAATTTTGTTTTAGTATTTAGATGCAACAAAATCACTTGTAATTTACTCCTTTTTAGATTAAAACATAATCGCATGTGATTTACATACGAATCACATGTGATTTACACACAAATCACAACAAAAAATAGAATCACATGTGATTTACATATGAATCACATGTGATTTACACACAAATCATAACAAAAAATAGATTCACGTGTGATTTACTCATTTTTAAATTAAAACCGGATCACATGTGATTAATGTGTAAATTACACGTGATTTAATCATCGTAAACAAATATTAGCGTCATAACTTTTGTTAGTAAATCACATTTTTTTTTTCGTGTGTAAATCACATTTAATTCGTGTTTAAATCACATGTAATTTAATCATCGTAGACAATAAATCTATAGATATGCACTTTTACATAGGAATCACAACCAGAAAACAGAATAACGTGTGATTTATTACTTTTTAGATTAATATAGAATCACATGTGATTTGCACACGAATCACAACAAAAAATACAGAATCACGTGTGATTTACTCCTTTTAGATTAAAACAGAATCAAATATGTAAACACACCACCTCAAACATAATCACGTGTGATTTACTCTCTTTAGATTAAAACAGAATCACTTTCTTGTATGTTAATCTTATATTAGAACAGAATTACATGTGATTTAGTACTTTCTAAATTAAAACAGAATCACGTGTGATTTATTCACGAATCACATGTGATTTGCACACGAATCACAACAAAAAAACAGATCATGCGTGATTTACTTTTGTTAGATTAAAACAGAATCACATATGTGAACACACCACCCCAAATAGAATCACGTGTGATTTACTCCTTTTAGATTAAAACGAATCACTTTCTTGTATCTTAATCTTATATTAACCAACAATTTAAACATCTGTTCGACTAATCATTTAAATGACTTAAACAAATTGTATACACATGTAAACTTTATTTACTTTCATTATTTTATTATAGATAAGGATATCAAATGTGGGTGGACCAAAGCCATGGTTAGATTTATGGAAAACAATATTTGACCAACACTCAACAAAACGTGATTCCTCACCAACTACACAACACTCTCATGTTTGTATGTTACCTTTACATTCCTGGACCCACATACCAACAACAGATTAGTGCTCTTTCTATGGACTCATATTAAATCAATAGAAAAATGATTGTCTTTGATTCTTTTACACAATAAAGACACTAAATATAGTGATATGATGTTGAATTTCAGGTGTAAATTCTCTCGTGGATTATATACCACCACCCTAAACATCCACAATCAAAACCCCTAATAGCCATTCCTTATCTAACGTGAACACACCCACGATTACCACCCACCCCCCCCCCCCCCCCCCCCTTTGCATCACTCTAACTACGCCTATAAAACACATGACCAGCGGATCGACGACGAATAGTGGATCGACGGATGACGACAGGTCGACGGACGACGGGATCGATGGCGGATCGACTATCAGTCAGATTGATGACGTAATTGGTTATTTGTGTGTGTGTTATTGTATGTGAGAGAGAATTTTCTCTTTTTTGTTATAAGCATGAATGAGAGAAGAAGTAGGGAGAAGATGTATTTTATGTTTATGTATTTTTACATTTTTGCCCCTACTATTATAATTGTATCTTGATCAGCACCGTAGGATGAAGGTGAAATGGATGGCCAAGATGCATGCTTTTGTTCTTTAGAGAATGTGTGTGTGTAGGGGATCTCACCTCATAGTCTTATAAATAAATATTACTCCGTAATAAATAAATTAGTTGAAGATTCAAAGTTTTATTATATTCATACACAATTGGATATGACAGACGTCATGTTTTTGTTTATTTGATTTTATATATTTATAACTTTATTCTTATGAAATATAGGAGTAATAAGTTTTATGAAATATAATAAGGGTTTTTCTAACATGTGCCATAGGGCACATGTTAAGTACACAAAAGTACTATGGGACCTACGAAAAAGGACATACAAAAATACATTTGTCTGTACTTTTGCGTGGGTCCATGAGTAATTTTATGTACTTTTGTTGTGGTTAACATGTGCCTTAGGGCACATGTTAGAAAAACCCTTCTTCAAAATTTATACATAAACTTTTACTTCTTCAACACAAACCCTATTTATTTATCTATCATTCTTTTCTTTCAAAAACACAAAAAAACAAACGGTTTTCTACGTTACAAATTAAGAATTTAGATGTAACCCCTTCTTATACACACATGGTTTGTAGATGAAGAAATAAAACCTTTAAAAAAACAAACAACACCTTACTTTTATAATTTTTTAGACACAAATATGTAGATGCACATTCACACGGTCACATCTTAGACTATGCTCACTTAGGGTGCGTTTGGTATGAGGGTGTGGCAATCAAGGAATGGTTTTAATCATATGATTCATTATTTGGTTAAAGTTTTTTACAATTAAAGTGGGTCCGGGAATCAAAGATTGATTCATGTTAAGTAGGGTGACTTTCACAACTCCAAACCTATAATTAGACCCCACATTTATATTCACTCTCACAATCTATATATAAATTAATTATTAAAAAACAAAATCACCTTATTTTCTCTCAAATAAATTACTCCGTATTTATCAACTATTAAAATAAACTTTTTAATAAAATATTATTTTTTTCTGTTACCTCATTTTCTATCATTCTAAACCGAATCAAATCCGATTCTAAATCCTTTTACAAACCAAACGGGCCTTAATATTGCATTTTAAGAAGGTACATTTGTATGGTTGTTAAGAAAAAGCCAACAACAATATTTGATCTCGCCGAAGCAAAGTATGAGTTGTGATTTATTATTATTTTTATTTTTATATAGTCAATATTACATTTATACTATATATAAAAGAAAAAGTCAAAAGTCAAAATTTAAAACTAATTTATTCTTTTACTTAAATGAAAGGCTGGAAACTAATTTAAAAAACTTAAAATTAATGTGTCACATTTATTGAATATTGAAATTAACGGTTAAAATTTGTTCTTTTACTTGAAATTATTATATATTACAATAAGTTACAGTTACATTTTGATTTTTTATACGTTGTATGAATAAATGTTATACGAAACAGATAACCAAAATATCACAATCATAATTATGTGCCGCGATAGTCTTACGGATGAGACGCCCGCGCAAGGACCTCAATTCTCGTTAAGAGGTCGAACCATGGACGGGTATTTGTCTACCCATTCAAAGATAAAAGTATGACATATTTACAAGAAGACGATGCTGCTTCATTTTTCAAACCTCATTACTTAACAACAACAATTCAGAAGCTTATATAGCGGGCTTGTAGCTTATGTAGTTTTCGGCTAGCGCGCTTTTGGGGGCTTATTTGAAACTTTTCAGCTTATATAAAATTGTTATGTATTGTTGACACAACAATTTTATATAAGCTGAAAAGTTTCAAAATAAGCCACAAAAATGAGCTTTTTATAAAACAACCAAAATAAGCTATACAAACACCCCTTGAATCATTTCAGGCCAATTCAAGCCAAACCCATTTCATCAAACATTTTGACTTCATTCAAAAAATCAAATCTTTATGGGTCATCAGATTGAAAACCCAAGTTTGAAATTGACCACCAAACAAGTATAAATGGCTCACCAAGAAAAGACTGAAGCTGCAGAGAGAAAAGGAGAAAAAAAAAAAAAAAAAAAAAAAAAAGAGGGGGGGGGGGGGGGGGGGGGGGGGGGGGGGGGGGGGCTAATAAGTAAGACCCACGAAGGCTGACGGTAAAAAGTCGAAAAGGAAAGCCAATGCGGAGGAACCAATTGAGCATAAGCTCGAAAAGGTTGTTATTTATTTGATTATTATTATAAGTATAGGAGAGTTCTTAAGGTAAGTTTGCCAAGCTCAAAAGATGAAAATGTGATATTAAAAGCGTGTGAATTGTATATGTAGTTATGTTCTTGAAACAGATGACTAGCTTATTGCGTTTAGACAAGTAGGTTTGATTGTTCGGCTATAAGCAAATAAGTAGCTATGGATAAGCTAATTGGAAGTTGCTTATGCAGAATTGCAACACACTTAAATAACTGCCTATTTGATTAGCGCGAAGATAAATAAATCCAAACACTATCGGTTGCATTGCCTTTTGTTACACTTGATTGTAATGATCAAACACAAATACCTCCTAAACGTTATATTCTTTTTCTAAATCTTTGTGTAATGTGTAGTTAAGTGAAAATGTAAAATAAAAAGCATGTGAATTATGAATGAAATCTATGTAAAAACGTTATTAGGACTGCTGATTAGCTTTCTGCGGTTCAATAAATAGTTTCGAGTATTTGGCTTGAATAAATATGCAGTTTTAAGGGGGTGTTTCGGATCTAGTTAAATATGTTTGTCATTTCAGTTTATGCTGAAATAAACACTTGAAATGTGTGAGGTCTCAAGTTCAATTCGTGCTAGGTGCAAACAACCTTAAGTGGTCACGCCAACCTCCTGAAAAGGGAGGGCTTTACCTGGTTTGAGTGTCTGTGGCGGTGGGTTCAACCCGTGGATTAGTAGGCCAAAAGGTCGGAAATCATGGTTAACACCAAAAAAAAAAAAAAAAAAAACTTGAAATAAGCAGCTCCCTACCTGCATATTACTTGCTTCTGCTTAAAATATAAGTAGATAAGCAGAAAAAATAAGCAATCCCAAAGACTCCCTAAAACTGCTGATTAGCTTATTGCGGTTAGATAAGTAGGTTTTGACTTTAGTGTTCGGTTTGAGGCAAATCTGCAGTTTTGAATAAGCTATTTGGATGTTGCTCAAGCAAAATTGTCCAACTCTGAAAGAACTGCCTATTAGATTAGCATGTTCTGTTAAAACATAAACAAATCCATACACTATCTTATGCATTTCCTTTTGTTACAGTTGATTGTGATGGGCGTAAGTAGATGTAATGAGCAAAGCTAAACACTCCCTAAAATTCTCAGGAACGAGTCAAATATATGCCTAAAAGTGGTTAGGATCATTTGAATGTAAAAGCCAAATTGACCTCATTTTGAGGAGGAAGCATCTTTGTGGTAAATAACATTTCATAGGATTATAAGGACGTAATCAGAGATGTGCGAATTCACCATAACGATCTTTAGGAAGTTTCTCATGATACACTCCTACAAGTTGTAATTGCCAAAAGCTCAAAAGTTCATAGATCGAACTTTGCTTGTAATGTACTATGCTAAACGAATTTCGTCTGAGTACATGTGAAGAATATAACCCGTTATAAGATATTGAATGCTCCCTGTGAAAGAAATGTACTTTTTTAGAGGAGCATACTCTTTATATAGATTTCAAATTGAAAATTGTTAGGTTAGTCGTATTTAGCCTCGATGGTCATGTAACTTTATGTTAGGTTTTCTATTGGCATAATACGTCTGTTTGAACTCCAAAACGTTAACTTGATTTAGTGATCAAGCTTTGTTAGGGGTTTGGTCTTTTGCCTCAACCAACTTTGCTTCCGCGGGCCCTTGTCACTTGGCTTTCTTGGTGAGTGACTGAGTGCTAAGTTAACAAGATTTGTTTGCCAAAAATTTGGAAGATCTGTACAGAAAGAGACTTGAGACTGTTTCTTGAAATGCTTTCTTGCATTGCTACATACAAGGGAACCTCTGCATTAAGAGTAATTTGAAAGAATACAAGATACAGGAGTAACCTATAATGTCCCCTAGAGATTGTTGCGGTGTCTGTTAGATAATGTTTGCAGTGACTAACTGCACATGAGCAGCTCATCAGTCAGATTCGGTAACCCCATGGCATTAGGCATTTGAATATATTGTTGTCAGCCCTCCAAATGCATCCTCCAGTGTTTCTGGTAATAGTCAAACACGAGAATGTTTTAGAAATTTAGTCACATGATCACGTTATATCTGAAAATTGCATAGCTGATCAACTTATTTATGCTTGATACGCTGATAAGTGATAATCAAGATTATGTTATTTGCTCTTCAGGGAAGCTGATTGTTGATGTTCATAGTGAACGGATACCACAGGGTTATAGTTTTTTTGATGCTGACATTGGTAGGTTGTCATCCCCTCAGAGATCCACCACTGTTCCCATATCTTTGTGTGGAGGAACTTTTGTGTTATAACTAGATACCTCCAACGCAAATTAGTTATTTTGGCTGGATTGATATAGTTGTGTTGCTCATAAATTTCAATTGCTCGTGTAGCCATGCTGTGGGAACCCCGTCTCTATCCTTATGCCTTGTTCAAGTTCGAGCTGCATACTCACATGCACGAACACCTATAATTTTTCTTTATAATAACTGGAAATATATCATCTATGAACCAAAGGCCCAAAGCAAGAGTTTTATTTTTAAAATCTTGGATTTTCAAATGGTACTCTATACTTCATTATACTTGATGACTATGCAGCTTTATACATCACTTAAGTAAACAGCCTACTGCTATTTCAGCCAAAAATCAAGGAAGCTCTACTTGCAGAAAGACTCAAGCGCTATGAAGTGTCAAGACTCCAGGGACCAAGTGTGAAACCAGTTGAGATAACAGGTGAAGAAAGATTCTACATGAAAAAGGTGGCGCAAAAAGGGTCCAATTACGCACCAGTTGGGAGAAGAGGTGTGTTTGGAGGTGTTATTCTAAATATGCATATGCATTGGAAAAAACACGAGACAGTAAAGGTTTTCTGCAAGCCTGGTCAAATACAAGAGTATGCTAATGAATTTGCAAGATTAAGTGGTGGAATCCCAATTCAGATAATTGGAGATGACACCATAATTTTTTACCGCGGAAAGGACTATGTGCAGCCAGAGGTTATGAGTCCAATTGACACGTTATCCAATACAAATGTCAGTATTCTTCTTATATCTAAAAAATAAATAAAATAAATAAAATAAAAAAAATAAAAAAATCTTTGCCATCTTTTTAGATCATTTTTGTTGATCTACAAAATTATCGAGCGTATATTCATGTTCTTTATACTCGTTATTTCACTTGGTTGATATTTAGTTATTATCCATCAAAATCTATAACGCCTTGATTATAGATTAAATATGGAGCTACAAAGATGATTCACATATATCGAAACAATAAACGATAGTATTTTGGATTTACAAATAAATGTTATACAAAAGTGAATGATGCTATACTTACTTTTGCTGTAAGTATTTATTGCATTTGCACATGTGATTCCTGGGAGAGAAATTATATGTCCTCAATGGATGGTTTTTGAGCCTTGGATCAAGCTACAAACTAATGCCATAGTCTAATATTTTCTTCTATTTAAGCATGTTCTCGATATATATGAGCCTATTGAAGGTACCTTGATATTAAGTTCTTCCCTCTAATATGACATATGGTGTATTCACTGGCTCAATGAGATGGTGTGTTAGGAACATAAATTGGGAAGCATAAAACAAGATTTTTGCCCTCATCTAGTACTCCAAACTTCTGTAACAATTGCCCCCCTTCTTCTTTTGGATTATGTCACACTTTAAGGGTGTATGCTTGTGTTTCTAGTAGGTAGATATATTGGGGATTGAGGATATTTCAAACAACTTTGTATTAGGAAAATAGTTACTTCTATACGTCTTTTCTCTCTATTTGCTTATTTTAGTAGTTGGTATCCTCGCTCTGTTCAAACTAGAACTCGATGTGTACAACACAAAGTTCATAAAAACTGATACTGGGATAGGTCCACGACTAAACCTCAGAGTAAAGGTGATTATGAAATTAAAACATGCAAAAGGCATTTATTAGTCCAAAAATCCAAAATATTTCGTCAATTTCATTGTATTATATATGCCCCTCCATTTGAACTTGTCATATCAGCAATATGCACAGCCGTCGCTGTGTGATGTACACTTTGCTATAGCATTATAATGCTTGAGAAGTTTTAATGTTATATGAGTGAATGTAATTCCCGTTATTGAAATATATCGATGATTCATATTAGGGAAAATTGCCAAGAAATGTAACATAGAGTACCAAATTTGGCCGTGTGTGGTATCCATTAGTTTGTCGCCAATATGTAACATAAGTGCAATTCGTAAGAGAAGAGGACTATGAGAATTCAATAATAGTTAAAAGGGTGAATTTTTGTCAACCGAGTGATTTAGTTTTCTTCTTGTTAAAAGTAAAAATTTCTGAAATATAATCTGAATGTGACTGTTTTCGGTCAGAAGTTAAACTTTGTGTTACCTTTTGATGAGCGGGAAAGTAGTGGATATCCTGCGTTGGCAAATCTGGTATTTCGTGTTTTACCTTTCTTGGCATTTCCCCCTTAGTATTGATGATTCTGTTGTCCGAAAACATAAAATATATATCATGGTAATCCCATGCTCGGTATTTTCTCATGTCCACTTTGCAGCTCTTACAAAGACCATAGTGTAATAGCCTGCGATACTTCTTGCATGGCAAGAACAGGGTGTCTGTGTGTTGGTCGGGGGGTTCTTTGTTTGGACTGATTTCAGTTAAAATGGATCACTTTTAGTAATGGGTAGAAACTGGGCGTAGGTTGGAACAGGTTCTTGCCTGGTCGCCTGGTCGGGGTGACTCGCCGATACTTTTTTTGTCCCTCTCTTTCGAATTTAGTGAATAAGTAATGCACAATTTATATGATTAGAATACTATAGTACTAAAATAATTACATAAGATCTTAATAATGACTGATCCAGATTGTACACCGTTCAATTTCTGAATCACTGATCCAAATTATCAATATAGTGACTGATTCAAATTGTACACCTTCTCTTTATTGCAACAACCAAAATTGGTCCGTCCTCATAAAAGTAGTTTAAAATTCCCATCTCATGATTAAAAGCAGACATTCAGAATCACTTGCTGTTTCTCTCATAACAAGTCCATGACAAATATTATTTTGGTTTTCTCGTCTCTTCAATTCCCCATCTTATGCATGCAGGCACTAGAGAAGTCAAAATATGAGCAATCACTGGAGATGGTAAGGCAGTAAGGCACTTCATTGCTATTGCTGAAAAGGAATTAGAATTATATCATAGTCACATTGCACTTTATGGTGACCCTACGCAACATAACCTTGACACTATCAGTAATGGTGGCGCAAGTGAGGCTAGCGAAGGCACAGGTGAACCAAAAAGAGTTTGAGCAAATGGCGACACCATTGATGCACTATGAATAGCAACTGAAGATGACGACAACGACGACGATGATGATGTTGATGACAACGACATTAATGATGATCACGTGTCCCTTCTTTTAAGTGTCTAGCACTGAGTTGGATTCTAGCGAATAGCGATGAAAATTCATAATCCATTTCTGTGACAGGTGAAGTCTTAATCCTTCATCCAATCCAAAACCGATAAGAACCTTGTTACTATATCATGGGTGGGTCTGCGGGTTTGGTACCAATCAAACAAGCAAATTTTGGATGGTCAAGGTTGTGTTGCCTTTAAGCGTTTTTGTAAAAAAAAAAATCTAAAAATAATTTGTGAGAAATATGAGGTTAACGTAATAATATTTAGATAATAATCCAGGTAAGAAATAAGGATGTTTAATTCATTAGAAACATGGTTTGGGTGACTTTTGACTTGTTTTCTTTTCAGCTAATTTCTGATTGTTATACGTTTGAATAGTTAGAGATAAGACATGATCACATAAACCGAACCGACCCATTCTTATCTCGAAAGTAGTTTGTTTTGATGTAAAAAATCAAGAGTACTAATTTATTTGTAGAATGAGGGACAAGTCAAACCATCTGTGGTGACATTTGGCTTTTTAAGGTTTGTGAACTACAGTAATGTACAAAAAGTTGTATCTATGTTTGCATCCGAATGACCAAGGTATTGTACACCATGTCACCATCCATTTTAACCATGTGTGTTAGTGGACCTTGATCTTGCTTTGGGTCAGGATTGTACTCCATCAGTTTGTTAGATTCATGATTAAAAAAGGATTAAAACTAGATGGGAATCAATGATTAATTACAAGATCTACTTGTTGCATCAATTAACCCATTTTAGTAGTTGCGATAAGATCAACTTTTTATGGCGTATAAAACTCGAATAGCTTCTCATACATAATGGTTTAAACCAAAGGGTTTGTGTACCAACGGTACCTCATGTTGTGTGAGAAGCTCTCCAACCAAATGGTTGCGGGTTTAAGTCCTGCTTAGAACATGTGTGATAGATTTGTGGTGTTAACTGTTGTAAGATAGTTAAAAATTGCCGTTCTAAAAAAAAATGGTTTAATCTCATTTACGGTAAATATTGGCGTAATTTTAAATAATGGTTTAATCACATTTACAGAAAGCAACTTGGTTTTGTTTGAAGATGATGCTTGAAAGAAATAAAATCATTTAGTGAATTGTTAGCTAACTTCTAACAATACATATGTTATACAGAAATTTAGTTAGATAGTAGCACCAATCGAGAGCCTTCATTTTAAAGGATTTATTTGTTCATGATCAAATAAGGTTCATAATGTTAAGGTTTCATCGAAGCGGAGCTGGGTAATTAAAGGGTCGTAATGATGATCTAGTTGTAAATAAGCCTGGGTATAAATTTAGGGTTTCGTTTATCTTTGGTGTGCTTGGGGTCTGGTGCGTTTGATTGATCGTATGCTTAGGGCTCATTATTTGGTCGATCTTCTATGTATTGTGGGCTGGTATTAACGTGGTAATCAAAACTTTTGGTTTTGATTCATTAGCTTATTGGTGCGTGCTCTTGCTGTTTGTGATGAAGATTCTGCTTGTGGATATTACATGTTCCTTAGCGTGTTGTGAGTCAACTGCTTATGCTACTATGGCTGTTCGTATGATGTAAGTGGGTTAGAGAGAGATGTAAGTCAAGTTTGAAAGTAATCTTGTTCAAAAACCTTTCATCCGTTTGAAGGTCGGTATTAGATTCATACTTTGATTGGCCTTGTGATTCTTGCTAGTGGAAGTCAAGGTTATCTTGTTGGAAGTCAAGTCTAGGATTTGTGGAAGTCAAGGTTATTTTGTTTGGCCTTGTTATTACGTGCATGTTCAGACTTGGAGCCTATGGATTTTGTATGTTGCTGCTGAGTTAAACTTGGAAGTTAAGTTTGTTAGAGTTCTTATTCAAAAACTCTTTGGATTGATTGGTTGTGCCTGGCTCTTACACGTTTTCCTGTGTGGTGTACATTCGATCTACTGTTTAGGGTTTAATCACCCTAGTTTTGTTGCATGGTGAACCTTTTCATGGCTGTTTTGAAAGGGGATCATGACATGAAGGTTGCAGATGATATGTTGAAGAATGCTTGGATGTACGTGGATTCTTCATGGAAGTTAAAATGCACTACTATAGTGATATAGAAGGCTCAAGTACTTATCTTGACTAGTATAGTAATTTTTATGTACTTTATCATTATTGGTATATTCATTTTATTGTAAGTTATAGGAATGTTGTGTCATTCTTATATTCGTGTCTGTAAGTGTCCTAAGGGACTGAGTCGACGGAAGTCACCCTCGTCCTTTGTACTTCAACGTTTTTTTGGATAATATATTTTACCGGGGTGAATTAACCCTTTTACCAAAAAAAATAAATTTTGTATTTTATACGTGATAAGTGTATTTTAGTCCAAGGAACATTGAAAAAAATAAATAAATAAATAAATAAATAATTGTAAATTTATTATCGGTAACAAAGTATAAAGCTCTTAGACAACAAATTTACCCATCTCCAACCTTAGAAGTTTGAGTCGCAATAGTGGCTACATGCAAACATCAAATGAATCTCGAATGCGTTTATTAAAGATCCCTAAACTAAACACAACACATCACCGTTCAATCGATGACTACCATTGATAATACTACGTAGTATATTATTTATCAACCTCATCATTTACATCCAAATAAACTCAATCGATATCATAGAAGTATATATATTTTTATCTTTATTAGCTTTTGTACAAGTCAGTTCATTGTACACTTACCAAACATGTTAATAATGCTTCATCAAACACATGATAACTAAAACTAAACATCAACTAACTGGATTACTCAAACACAGTACTAAAAAAATAACCTTCTGTTTGAAACTTAGGCACCCTTAATCCAAACTTCTGTTTGAAAACCATAATAATATTGTATTAGTTTAAAATAGTTGTAATTCATACATTAAACATAATCTGGTTGTGTAGAAAGATTTGACAGCGAGAAATAATCATTCCGAAACAACCGTAAAATGAAAAAGTCACTTATTCATCTCATACGGCAAATAATAATAATAATAATAATAATAATAATAATAATAATAATAATAATAATAATAATAATAATAATAACCCAGATGAGATCGCTGCCCCCAAACTTATGAAGAAACTGGCAGATATATATTTCAAACGTGTTACCCAAATGGCCGAATCCACATTTTGCCATTCCCCTCTACAAATGGCACTTTGGAGGTCGCAAAAAGAGGACCACACATCAGACTGGCTTAGGGTGGTCCCGATATCAGGTTTAGGACAGACTATGAACGCCAGAACTTATAGGTGCATTTTATGCTATCGGCTAGGTGTTCCCCTTTTCTCTGTCCAGGGGTCGTGCTCAGCGTGCTCTAAGGTTTTTGCCGGTGATATTTTTGGGGACCACGCTGTTTCTTGTACTGGCACGATTGGTGTTAAGCATCGACACAACATGGTGCGCGATACTTTGCTTGATATCTGTTCTCGATCCGGGGTCCCTGCTCGCAAGGAGGTCGACATCGGGTTGGGCGGAGAAAGAGAGCAAGTCTTAAGGCCAACAGATATTTTGCTCTATTCCTGGGATGCAAGGAAGGATGTTTGTAACACCCCCAAAATTTGGTACAGCGGAAGACTCAACAAGCTTTCGGGGTGTTACGGGGATTGGTATCCAAACACAAGACATAAAAGAACGAGATAAAGTAAACAAGATAAAATACAACCACGCGGGGTTTTAAAGTTTACATTATCCCAAAATCATTCAGAGTCAGGCCCAAAAGAAAAATAAATATAGGTCCACAATAGTTATCAGAGTTTTAGAAATATAGATCCATAACCGGTGCCAAATGCCAAACCTCCAATCCCAAGCATCCGCAGAGCATCACCTAATTACCTGAGAAAACGTGCTAAAAGTCAGCTTTCGCTGGTGAGATCATAGGTTTAGATTCTTAATTCAATATAGTGGACATATACGCAAAACGCTTGCTAGCTAGACTAGGGCTCAATCATCCAACCAAAATAATCCAACCAAAATAATCCAACCAAATCAAATCATCCCTATAGGTGCACGCTATAGCTCAAATCAATCCAATCAATAGCTTACCCAGCTCAAGTCTAGGCCTCGCTCTATAATCAATCCAATAGCTTACCTAGATCTAGTCTAGGCCTCGCTCAATATGTATGCGTAAGGATACGACATACCCAACATTCGTAAGGATACGACATGTTCAACTTACCTAGCTCTAGTCTAGGCCTCGTTGTTTAGCTTACCTAGCTCTAGGCTAGGCCTCGCTCTATAACCAAATCATATAGCTTACCTAGTTCGGGGACTAGGCCTCGCTCAATAACCAAATCAAATAGCTTACCTAGATCTAGTCTAGGCCTCGCTCTACCTAGTTCTATAAGCATAGCAAGTTTTGAAATCAAAAAGCGATAATAGTCCACATAAAACATTTGCACGTTTCTCACCCCAAGTATTGAAAACAAAGTTCAAGAGTAAAAGTGGGGCTATGACTCACCTCAAGTCCAGAAAATAGCAAGACGAGGTAGGTAGAAATAAGATGTATGATAACTCACGAAACATCAACTACGGACTTGGCACGACCTAACAATATTAACTCTTTCAGAAATCATTTCCTCAAATATATAATATTCCCAAACCCGGACGAGAATCCGTTTTATTTCCGAAAATCCATTTCGTATTAGTTTGGTGTATTTGCGTTTGGTATCCATACGGGTGGTGGGTCGACTCAAAACAAACCAACAAGATTACACGTAGAAGATATAATAAACTATAGATCTAATATTAGCCCAATATATCATTTAAATAAATCGCCAAAGTTTACCAAATCCGTCGATTTGATAATCCTCATATTTATTTACGTAATATACCGTTCCAAGATTACACCCAATCTAAAACACATATAAAGCACATAGCACATAATTACTATATAGTATATATCATAGTTTAATAAATTCCTCGTATATATCGTCAAATTGGCCAGATTTCCCGATATATACACTCGCAATCTATTACCCTTTACATATACTACAACCTATGGGCGTCGTAGGATACGATGCCCACTAATATATTCGTTTCATATAACCAAACAACCCGGCTCAACCTTACGGTTGGGTGGTTATTTACTTATAGAAAACGTCTATATTAGTCGTCATATATCCGAGACAACACGAATGTCGCAAATAATAACTTACCTGGACCCGAGTGACGACAATTTCGTCTAACTCAATAAGCTTATTCGTTATATATCCAAAATGACTTTTTATTAAACGTTTCATAATTGTCGGGAGTTTCCCCTTTATAACACAATTTTTAATAATAATAATACGTTTAATAATATTACGCCACTTTCGTAGCCTAATATGTATCTAATCGTATTATTTATAATACGACTCGTGATTATTATTATTATTAATATACGCGTTTATATAGTTATATATACGTTATTCACGTATATACTTTCGTATAAACGTTCATATTACTAATAATTATTATTACGAGTTTTATTATTCTCGTTTTACTTTTAATGTTTATTGAGTTACACGAAATGGTCATATGTCCGAGTCATGACTCTCGGCTCATTGTCCAAGTCCAATAATAAACCAAAGTCATAAATAATAATCTCCGTCCAATCACAATCTCAACCACGGGCTACAACAATAAGGTCCGACTACGGTACCCGACTAACCTATCTCCGTCATCTAACGACCGTCTCATAACCGGTCCTCATATCACATTTACCAATCGCCAACAACTTCTCAATATCGAATCATAACCAATAACCAATATCCATTTCGACCAAAGTATACGGCCGAGAAATAATACCACAACAACAATATATACCAACGACAATTATAACCAAAAATAATATAACACTTAGTTCACATTTATTCACAAAATAACATTAACCACATTAGTGTTCGGGTCGGTTTACCAAGCCGAACCCGAGGCAACACTTCACCACGACTAGTGTGGTTCCCACCCGAGACCTCCATGGTCTCGGCTAGCTCTACGTGAGCCAAAACGGCCCGCACGACCTACTAGGGTCGTCGGCCAAAAATCCCATTCGACTAACATGGTTAGTCACGACCAACAATAACCGGTCAAGCAACCAAAATGAGGTTCCAAACACCTCATTCGAACACCAAGGAATATCAAAGGCCAAAGATTCGGCCAAACAAGCACCATCCGAGGGTAACCCCCTCGGGTACACCTCGACCCGACAAAAAAATAAGCCAACCCGGATACCAAACTTATTAAGAAAACGTTTTTCATCCATAACCCATCATCATATCATGTATTTAATTAAAAACCCATTCGGATCTCCTTGATTCGTGACCAAGAGTCACGGTTTTATTAACCATACGAGTGAATACTCGCTCACCTTCGAACTAGAACTCCAAAACTTTGATAATCTTTCCAAAATAAACGATTGGTGATAAATTTGGTGGTGATTCGTGTGATAAAGTGGTGATAGGAGGCGCGTGGTGCACTAGATCTAGTAGATTAGATGTTGGAGGTTCGATTTATGGTGGTGATTTAGTGTGGTGGCCGGCGGTGACGCTGTGGTGGCCGGATCTCAATAGTGGCGGCTAGGGTTTTGGTTAGTGAGGGAGGAAGAAGTAGAGAGGTGAGAGAGAGATGGATTTGTGTTTGTGTTTTTGTGTGGGTAAAAACCGGCCAAACGGACCCTTTTAACCTTTTTTTTTTTTTTTTGAAAAGTAATAATAATAATAAGAATAAAAATAATAATAGTAATAATAAAGATATTATTACGGTTGAGCGGGTGATGTGGGTAAGTGTAAAAACACGTGGCCCGAACCCGAACTCATTTTAAAATTTCCATATCACACGAGAACCTCTCGTAATTAATTAAAATATATAACGGACTCGTTAAGACGAATCATAAAACTATGTTAGGTAATCCTAGTGCCAAAGTCAACGTAGTACCAAGTGAGAATTCAAATATACATCACCGATCACATAATCAAAAACGAATTACGAACATAATTCACGAATACCATAACGTCATTAAATAAAATTTCCATAAAATAGGTCTTACAAGTTCGTTGTGAAATGAAAATTTCAAATAAAAATTATAAACGAACTTAAGTTGTAATGCGGGTTTTAAAAATAGCTCCCTAAACTGCCGGTTGTCACATCCTCCCCGTCTCAGAAGGAAACCCGTCCCGGGTTTCACTTGGAAAATGTCCATCTACGAAGTGAAAAGCTTCGGATATCTCTTCCTGAACTCGTCCTCACGTTCCCACGTAAATTCTGGTCCATGTCGGGAATTCCAACGAACCTTGACGAGCGGAATGCGACTCCTCTTGAGTCGTTTAACTTCACGATCTAAAATCTCAATCGGCTCCTCCACGAAATTCAGTTTCTCATCAACACGAATGTCCCTCATTGGAATGACGGGCATTTCATCAGAAAGACATTTCTTCAAATTACTCACATGAAACACGTCGTGAACTTTGCTCAGTTCGGACGGTAATTCCAACCTATAAGCCACGGGCCCAATTCTTTCTAAGATCAAGAATGGTCCAATGTAGCGTGGGTTGAGTTTACCACGTTTCCCGAAACGTATTACACCTTTCCAAGGCGAGACTTTCAGCATCACTTTGTCTCCAACCTGGAACTCTAAAGGTTTACGTCTCTGATCGGCGTAGCTCTTCTGCCTATCTCTGGCGGCTTGCAACCGATCACGAATCTGAGTCACTTTCTCGGTAGTTTCCAAAATAAGCTCAGGGCCTGTAAGTTGACTATCTCCAACTTCTGCCCAACCAATAGGCGAACGACACTTTCTGCCATACAAAGCTTCGAATGGTGCAGCCTTAAGACTTGTATGGTAGCTGTTATTATAGGAGAACTCCGCAAGGGGTAAATACTTCTCCCAGCCTTTACCAAAGTCTATGATGCATGCACGAAGCATATCCTCTAACGTCTGAATGGTCCTCTCACTTTGACCATCGGTTTGGGGATGATATGCAGTACTCATATCAAGCCTCGTCCCCAAAGCCGTTTGAAGTGATCGCCACAAAGCTGACGTAAAACGACTATCACGATCCGAAATAATAGATATCGGGACTCCATGACGCGAAATAATTTCCTTCACATATAACCTTGCAAGCTTATCCACACTATCATCTTCACTAATAGCTAAGAAATGAGCAGACTTGGTCAGACGATCCACAATTACCCAGATAGCGTCACAACCGCTAGCCGTTCTCGGTAACTTGGTAATGAAGTCCATAGTAATCCGCTCCCATTTCCAAACTGGAAGTTCTGGTTGCGTTAGTAGTCCTGACGGTCTCTGGTGTTCAGCCTTAACCTTGGCGCATGTCAAGCACTTACTAACATACGATGCTATACCTGCCTTCATATTTGGCCACCAATAGAACTTCTTAAGATCCTGGTACATTTTGTCCGACCCAGGATGAATGGAGTACCTCGACTTATGCGATTCATGCATAATCAAATCTCGAATCCCTCCATACAATGGTACCCAAATCCGATCTCCAAAACATAACACTCCATCAGAACGCTTAACAAATCCTTTCTCATTTTCTGCCATCCCAAATATATTCTCAGCAGGTTTATTCTCTGCTTTCAATGCCTCCGTTTGAGCTTCTAATATTTGAGACGGTAATGGCGATACGATAGTCATTCCTAATGACCTAACTCGTAATGGTGGAATTCTCTCTTTTCGACTAAGAGCATCAGCAACAACGTTTGCTTTGCCCGGATGGTAGCGAATTTCACAATCGTAATCGCTTAGCAACTCGATCCAACGTCGCTGCCTCATGTTAAGCTCTTTTTGGTTCAGAATGTGTTGCAGACTTTTGTGATCAGTAAACACTACACACTTGGTTCCATACAAGTAATGTCTCCATATCCTCAAAGCAAAAACCACAGCACCTAACTCCAAATCATGGGTGGTGTAGTTCTTCTCATGCTTCTTGAGCTGTCGGGAGGCATAAGCTATCACTTTCTCTCGTTGCATTAATACAGCTCCTAAACCTTTATGAGAAGCGTCACAATAGACGACGAAATCCTCGTTACCTTCGGGTAACGCCAAGATAGGAGCGCTACACAACATCTCCTTAAGTAACTGAAAGGCTTCCTCTTCCTTATCTCCCCATTCATACTTAACACTCTTTTGAGTCAATTTGGTCAACGGTTTTGCTATTTTCGAAAATCCCTCAATGAATCTTCGGTAGTAACCGGCTAATCCCAAAAATTGACGAACTTCTGTTGGTGTCGTAGGTGCAGCCCAATCTTTAATCGCTTCAATCTTAGCAGGATCCACATGAACTCCTTGTCTATCAATTACGTGACCTAGAAATTGTACTGTCGGGATCCAAAATTCGCATTTCGAAAACTTGGCATACAGTTTTTCCTTCCTGAGCAATTCCAAGATAAGTCTTAGATGCTCCTCATGTTCTTTCTTACTCTTTGAATAAATCAGAATGTCATCGATAAACACAATCACGAACTTATCTAAGTACGGCTTACACACCCGATTCATGAGGTCCATGAATACCGCTGGTGCGTTAGTCAACCCAAACGGCATCACCTGAAACTCGTAATGCCCGTAACGGGTTCTGAAAGCCGTTTTCGGAATATCTTCCTCGCGCACTCGAAGCTGATGATATCCCGATCTCAAATCGATCTTCGAATACACACTCGATCCCTGAAGTTGATCGAACAAATCGTCGATCCTCGGTAACGGGTATCTATTCTTCACCGTTAACTTGTTCAACTCTCGATAATCAATACACATACGAAACGATCTATCCTTCTTCTTCACAAATAAGACCGGGGCTCCCCAAGGTGAGGAACTTGGTCTTATGAATCCCTTCTCGGCTAACTCCGCTAATTGTTTCGACAACTCTTCTAGTTCAGTCGGTGCAAGACGATAAGGCGCTCGTGCTACAGGTGCAGCACCAGGTATTAACTCAATCTGAAATTCCACCTGCCTAGTGGGCGGAATTCCCGGCAGATCATCGGGAAACACATCCGGAAAATCACAAACTATAGGTACATTCCCAATGCACCTTTCCTTCTTTTCCTTCTCTCCTTTCTCAGAAATTTGGGCTAAGAAAAGGTAACTTCCTTTTTCTATTAGCTTCGGCAACTTAGTGCAAGATATAACTGCTAATTTAGATGGGCCTCTCAAATCCTTTCTATCTCCTGGTATGTTCAGAATCTCCTTGCCGTAAGGCACACGCACGATCTTCTCATCGCAGATTATATGGGCACGATACTTCGACAACCAATCCATACCAATAATGACATCAAAACTTCCTAATGTGACGGGTAGAAGATCTATGTTGAAAGGACGGTTCAGAAAGTTTAACGTGCATCCACGAACGATAGTCTTAATCCTTTCTATGTTTCCATTGGCTAACTCTACATCATACCCAATTCCTAAGGCCATCGGGGGTTTCTCAAGTAAGGGTGCAAACTTAGTGGACACAAAACTCTTATCGGCACCAGTATCAAATAGTATGGAAGCATAACGATTATTGAGAAGGAACGTACCAGTAACCACGTTCGGATCTTCTCCTCTCTCGTTCCCGAGTGCATACACTCTCCCATGAGCAACTCCAGCTTCCACACGTTGGTCCCCATTATCTTGTCGTCCACGGTTTCCATGATTGTACCCATTACCACCCGAGCCTTGACTTCCTCGGTTCCACGATTCTCTACACTCATTCTTATAATATCCCTTCTTTCCACATCCATAACAAGCAACATTTGCTTTACTCATAGTTTCAGGAGTAGCTTGAACCATAGCAAGTGGTCGAGCTCTACAATCCTTAGCTATATGTCCCATCTTAGAGCAATTCTGGCACATCACAGTACATCGTCCAGAATGATTCCCATAACATCGGTTACACTTGGGTGCATCTCCATTGTAGTTCTTCTTGTCTCTATCTCCCATGGCATAAGCTCTAGTAGTTAGTTGTCGCTTGTTTCGACGATCATTACCCTTAGAGTGATCGTCCCTCTTTCTCTTTCCATTCTTATCCTTCTCAGCTTCTTCCAATGCCAAAGAGTCCATCAATTGTTGAGCGATAGTGATAGCCTCATGAATGTTTGCAGGCTTAGCAGAAATCACATCGTTCCTTGTAGCTACCGGCAATCCATCGGTATACCTCTCAATCTTTTGGGTCTCAGTCCTAACCATATCGGGACAGAGTAAGGCCAACTCTCGATAACGGCGATTGTAAGTTGCCATATCGGTACCTTTCACCTTGTGGTTCCAGAACTCAATCTCCAGTTTCTTAATCTCATTCCTTGGGCAGTAGGTCTGAATCAGCAAAGACTTAAATTGCTCCCAAGTCATAGCATAAGCCGTATCACTCCTAACCGAGTTACGGTAATTGTTCCACCAAGTTAAGGCTTCATCCTTGAAGGTAAAAGAAGCAAACTTCACCTTCGCATTCTCCGCACAACCACTGACATTGAACACAGACTCAGTCTTCTCAATCCACCTAACCAAGTAAACCACTCCTTCAGTCCCACCAAACTCAATCGGTCCACAAATCTTAAACTCCTTGTAGTGACATCCATTAGCACGAACAGGTGGAAAAGTTCCAGCAGAATTGTTGGAATGATTTGACTCAGCTAGTAACTCAGCAACTCGTTGCTCCACAAGTTGATTGATCATTGCTTGATCCACAGTAGGTGCATTAAGTGGAACATGATCATTGTCTCCCTGAACATCCGCATTTTGATTCCTGTTGTTGCGGTTAGTAGTGTCCAGGTTGTCAGGAGTAGTGGTCTCAACATTTCGAGCTGGACGGCGTCCTCGACGACTAGGGGTAGTCGTTGCAGGTCCAGTTCTAGTAGCTCTAACAGGGTTTCTTCGGGGTGCCATTGATCTGAAACATCATACAAGTTCGTGAGTCTCCAATAGGACTTATCATATGCTCAACAAGAATTTAATCAACGAAGCCAAGTCATGGAAAGAGAATCAACAATACACCATAAAACATCAATACGACGAATAGGAAACTCAATTTCCATAATACCCAAAAACCACATAATACCATATCATAATAACCATCGATCATACAAGAAAAATCCAACATCGTTCCAACTACCGAAAACACAAGGATAATAATCGTTCCAACAAGACGAGTGATCAACAGAAAATACATCAAAAATAGGATAACTAGCTTTTCTAACCGAACACTCCTCGGTTTAGAAAGCAACAAGACAACATAAGCCAATCAACTAGCCACGCTGCTGGCGAAGTCTACTCAACTCCTGTCTCAAGCCATCAAGATCCCTCCATAACGATCCTAACTCCACGCTATGGGTGTCTCGGTCTCTCTTGAGGTCAGCCACCTCCTTCTCCAGCTCGGCATTCCTTTGCCATAGCTTGCGGTCAGCCTCACGAGCAGTAACAAAACCTCGCTGTAAACTATCGATATGCTCATGAACCTCCATCAAAACTCTCCTCAACTCAGTAGTCCTGCCCACAACTACAGTCATATCCACTCTCAGATCCGCTATGAACTCTCCAATAACCCTCTCAAGTCGATCAGATACACGTGCAACTCTCTCACTAAGCTCAGTAATCCGAGCCCACAACCTGCCAATCTCACCCAACTCTGCATGCTCAGCAGAAATCTCAGAAGATGCATCCGACCCAGCGGGACTACCAGGTGGCAACTCAAACAAAAACGGATGATCAGGTGAATCAGGCTCAATCGGGTGCACAGGTGAATCAGGCTCCTCAGCCTGAGCTGGTGGTGCTAACACATCATCATCATCAGGCACCTCATCCTCCTGAGGGTCGTCCTCCTCCTCAGGGTCATCATCATCACCCTGCTCAACCTCCTGAGGGTCATCCTCCCGCTCAGGGTCATCAGCCTCATCCTCACCCTCGTACTCCTCCTCCTCCTCATCGGAAGAGTACATCATCAATCGTCGTCTCCTACTAGGTGAACCATGTGGTGATAGAGTAGGTGATCTAGGACGACGACGCAATGATGTGGGCGGCGCCTCAGACAGAAGAGAGTGAGCATCAATCTGTAAAGGTGATGAAGTAGGGCGTACCGACATGCGTGCCGTAGCTCGGTGGGCAAAGCGAGGTGCCACGCGAGCCAAAGCCTGATGAAGAGTAAGCTGCCTCGATGTACCAGGGAGCCCTAGAGAAGATGAGGGTCCCTGCGTAGATGCAGCAGATGGTGCTGAAGTAGAACCTGTCAGTGTCATAGTAGCTGAATGCATGGCAACCTGGTAAGGATCATCAGGGGCCATGGTGAACCGTGCTGGCAATACCGGTGTAGTAAGAATGTCCTCAACGACATCAGGCGTATGGGAGGCCATAGTCTGTGACAACGGCGTAGGGTAGGTGTAAGTGTTTCAAAACAACTAAATCGCGAACTCAAAATACCATATCAAAAATCATCATATAATTCCAAATCATATATATATCAAGAAAGATTTAAAATACCGCATTACTAAAATCATTCGTAAAGCAATTAAGCCATATAATTCCTCAAAACGCATATATTTCCCCAAAACGCCATCATATCACTAATTCAATAAACCTCAAATCCTCAAATCATCTCAAGAATCCCAATTCTAATAATCATCTCAATAATCTCATTCCAAGTCAATATCTCATAATACCTCGATAATAAACAATGATTATTCGGCTTGGCGGGCTGGCAGGCAATGGTCGGGGATCGTTTTCTATAAAAAATTCGGTTATAGTTTAGGTGTCTATTTACCTAGTTCTCTATAACCTTGGCTCTGATACCAATCTGTAACACCCCCAAAATTTGGTACAGCGGAAGACTCAACAAGCTTTCGGGGTGTTACGGGGATTGGTATCCAAACACAAGACATAAAAGAACGAGATAAAGTAAACAAGATAAAATACAACCACGCGGGGTTTTAAAGTTTACATTATCCCAAAATCATTCAGAGTCAGGCCCAAAAGAAAAATAAATATAGGTCCACAATAGTTATCAGAGTTTTAGAAATATAGATCCATAACCGGTGCCAAATGCCAAACCTCCAATCCCAAGCATCCGCAGAGCATCACCTAATTACCTGAGAAAACGTGCTAAAAGTCAGCTTTCGCTGGTGAGATCATAGGTTTAGATTCTTAATTCAATATAGTGGACATATACGCAAAACGCTTGCTAGCTAGACTAGGGCTCAATCATCCAACCAAAATAATCCAACCAAATCAAATCATCCCTATAGGTGCACGCTATAGCTCAAATCAATCCAATCAATAGCTTACCCAGCTCAAGTCTAGGCCTCGCTCTATAATCAATCCAATAGCTTACCTAGATCTAGTCTAGGCCTCGCTCAATATGTATGCGTAAGGATACGACATACCCAACATTCGTAAGGATACGACATGTTCAACTTACCTAGCTCTAGTCTAGGCCTCGTTGTTTAGCTTACCTAGCTCTAGGCTAGGCCTCGCTCTATAACCAAATCATATAGCTTACCTAGTTCGGGGACTAGGCCTCGCTCAATAACCAAATCAAATAGCTTACCTAGATCTAGTCTAGGCCTCGCTCTACCTAGTTCTATAAGCATAGCAAGTTTTGAAATCAAAAAGCGATAATAGTCCACATAAAACATTTGCACGTTTCTCACCCCAAGTATTGAAAACAAAGTTCAAGAGTAAAAGTGGGGCTATGACTCACCTCAAGTCCAGAAAATAGCAAGACGAGGTAGGTAGAAATAAGATGTATGATAACTCACGAAACAGCAACTACGGACTTGGCACGACCTAACAATATTAACTCTTTCAGAAATCATTTCCTCAAATATATAATATTCCCAAACCCGGACGAGAATCCGTTTTATTTCCGAAAATCCATTTCGTATTAGTTTGGTGTATTTGCGTTTGGTATCCATACGGGTGGTGGGTCGACTCAAAACAAACCAACAAGATTACACGTAGAAGATATAATAAACTATAGATCTAATATTAGCCCAATATATCATTTAAATAAATCGCCAAAGTTTACCAAATCCGTCGATTTGATAATCCTCATATTTATTTACGTAATATACCGTTCCAAGATTACACCCAATCTAAAACACATATAAAGCACATAGCACATAATTACTATATAGTATATATCATAGTTTAATAAATTCCTCGTATATATCGTCAAATTGGCCAGATTTCCCGATATATACACTCGCAATCTATTACCCTTTACATATACTACAACCTATGGGCGTCGTAGGATACGATGCCCACTAATATATTCGTTTCATATAACCAAACAACCCGGCTCAACCTTACGGTTGGGTGGTTATTTACTTATAGAAAACGTCTATATTAGTCGTCATATATCCGAGACAACACGAATGTCGCAAATAATAACTTACCTGGACCCGAGTGACGACAATTTCGTCTAACTCAATAAGCTTATTCGTTATATATCCAAAATGACTTTTTATTAAACGTTTCATAATTGTCGGGAGTTTCCCCTTTATAACACAATTTTTAATAATAATAATACGTTTAATAATATTACGCCACTTTCGTAGCCTAATATGTATCTAATCGTATTATTTATAATACGACTCGTGATTATTATTATTATTAATATACGCGTTTATATAGTTATATATACGTTATTCACGTATATACTTTCGTATAAACGTTCATATTACTAATAATTATTATTACGAGTTTTATTATTCTCGTTTTACTTTTAATGTTTATTGAGTTACACGAAATGGTCATATGTCCGAGTCATGACTCTCGGCTCATTGTCCAAGTCCAATAATAAACCAAAGTCATAAATAATAATCTCCGTCCAATCACAATCTCAACCACGGGCTACAACAATAAGGTCCGACTACGGTACCCGACTAACCTATCTCCGTCATCTAACGACCGTCTCATAACCGGTCCTCATATCACATTTACCAATCGCCAACAACTTCTCAATATCGAATCATAACCAATAACCAATATCCATTTCGACCAAAGTATACGGCCGAGAAATAATACCACAACAACAATATATACCAACGACAATTATAACCAAAAATAATATAACACTTAGTTCACATTTATTCACAAAATAACATTAACCACATTAGTGTTCGGGTCGGTTTACCAAGCCGAACCCGAGGCAACACTTCACCACGACTAGTGTGGTTCCCACCCGAGACCTCCATGGTCTCGGCTAGCTCTACGTGAGCCAAAACAGCCCGCACGACCTACTAGGGTCGTCGGCCAAAAATCCCATTCGACTAACATGGTTAGTCACGACCAACAATAACCGGTCAAGCAACCAAAATGAGGTTCCAAACACCTCATTCGAACACCAAGGAATATCAAAGGCCAAAGATTCGGCCAAACAAGCACCATCCGAGGGTAACCCCCTCGGGTACACCTCGACCCGACAAAAAAATAAGCCAACCCGGATACCAAACTTATTAAGAAAACGTTTTTCATCCATAACCCATCATCATATCATGTATTTAATTAAAAACCCATTCGGATCTCCTTGATTCGTGACCAAGAGTCACGGTTTTATTAACCATACGAGTGAATACTCGCTCACCTTCGAACTAGAACTCCAAAACTTTGATAATCTTTCCAAAATAAACGATTGGTGATAAATTTGGTGGTGATTCGTGTGATAAAGTGGTGATAGGAGGCGCGTGGTGCACTAGATCTAGTAGATTAGATGTTGGAGGTTCGATTTATGGTGGTGATTTAGTGTGGTGGCCGGCGGTGACGCTGTGGTGGCCGGATCTCAATAGTGGCGGCTAGGGTTTTGGTTAGTGAGGGAGGAAGAAGTAGAGAGGTGAGAGAGAGATGGATTTGTGTTTGTGTTTTTGTGTGGGTAAAAACCGGCCAAACGGACCCTTTTAACCTTTTTTTTTTTTTTGAAAAGTAATAATAATAATAAGAATAAAAATAATAATAGTAATAATAAAGATATTATTACGGTTGAGCGGGTGATGTGGGTAAGTGTAAAAACACGTGGCCCGAACCCGAACTCATTTTAAAATTTCCATATCACACGAGAACCTCTCGTAATTAATTAAAATATATAACGGACTCGTTAAGACGAATCATAAAACTATGTTAGGTAATCCTAGTGCCAAAGTCAACGTAGTACCAAGTGAGAATTCAAATATACATCACCGATCACATAATCAAAAACGAATTACGAACATAATTCACGAATACCATAACGTCATTAAATAAAATTTCCATAAAATAGGTCTTACAAGTTCGTTGTGAAATGAAAATTTCAAATAAAAATTATAAACGAACTTAAGTTGTAATGCGGGTTTTAAAAATAGCTCCCTAAACTGCCGGTTGTCACAATGTTTGTGTTGATTTGACGTGATCGTCACCCCTCACGCAAACTGGCATGATTGACTTTGTGCCAGGGCGCGTGGTGACTGATGCCGCAAAACGCAAGCGGGTCAAATACGGAGCTAAATGTGCAAATTTGGGATATGGGTTTACCCCTTTCTCGTTTTCCTCTTTAGGGGAACTTGAGACAGATGCGGTGGGCCGGCTTAAACGGATCCAGAAGTTTTCCGTCACTCAAGACATTGGGGCGCGTGCTGCAACCCACATCTTCAGTAGGATTAGTTTTGCTATTGCTAAAGGGGTGGGGGCTCAGATAATATCGAGACTCCCCACTAATTTCTTGTAATCCTATTGTTTTGTTTCGAATGAAAGTGATAATAATAATAATAATAATAATAATAATAATAATAATAATAATAATAATAATAATAATAATAATAATAATAATAATAATAATGGTAATAAGCTTGAAAACTAGAAATAGAAATTACCAATCGTGTTCTTGTTGAATTCGGTATTAAGAATGGTAAAAGTGGCTTTTGATAATTAGATTATATCTTCGATTAAAAGGTAGAGTTGTAAAAAAAATTAATTTCATATATTTGATTGAGAGAAAATGAGATGAGATTGAAATTGAATAACAAATTGGGTTGTAATTGAGAAAGTTTATATAAATTGGGATACTAAACAAGTAAGCCGAAGAAGGAATAGCAATTCAAAGCTTCGAAATTTGGAGATTTGGTAACCTTGCATAATTGTCAGTTCATATTGAATTGGTTCAGGGTAAAAAGTTAAACAAACTCACTAAATGGCTATAGAAATCAAGCTGTTATAGATGACGTGGAATAGTTGAGGTGGCACTAGTGACGTGGAAAGAGTGCCAACATGGCTTAAATAGCATGTAAAAAAAAAAAAAAAAAAAAAACTATTTTGTTTATTATATATACTAGACGAGTACCCATGCATAACAACGAGATTTTATAGCGGCAAATAGTTATAATGATATTTTTGTTACACAAGACATTTAACCAAAATACCACTACAAATATGTGCTGTAATAAAATCACGTTGCTATATACGGATACTCGTCTAGTAAATAGAAACAAACGAATCACAAAATATCATTCCCGGATTTCCCGCACATTCTAAAATAATCAACTAATATAAAAAACATAAAAAGCCTGAGGATTACATTGATGCACCATATGCATTCAAAATATACATACATGAATCAATACATCACTATGCATCTGATATATACACTAACAACAAAATTAAAATGTTATATTCATTGTTTGTTTAACCAAAAGTACTTGCATAAGCTGCGCAATTGAAACAAAAAGCTTTTAGTTTTGACTTACTATAAAGGCATCTACTATGACAAAGCATGAAACATAATTTTAAAACATTTTCATAAAGGATGATAGTTGATGCTCTAATTACCTAAATTTGATGTCTTATAAATAAAAGTGCATCATTAATAGGTAGTGAACACATAGTTATTAATTTGTTGTCAAGAAAAGAAATCATACTCGTTGATATTAACTTGAAATTCAATTTAATCAGATTCATTAAGAAAAGATTGTGGGTGCCTTAATTACCAAAATAAGTTCAAATGACTACATATCAATTTAATTCTAGAATAACCTTAAAGTTTTCTCAAGCAAAACACGAAATTAGTTCGTTATTGTTCTTATTTTGGAAATATATTAAATGACGCCTAAAAGAAAAGGGTTTTGCTAAACACAACCCTATGGGCTATGTATATGCATTCCATAAATACACAATTAACATTTAATGAACAATTAATAAACTCTAAACATTCCATAGTTAATACATTTACCTCTTTTATAATGAATAAAAGTATATAATCATGGACTATATGAGTTCATTAATTGTCATTTTCATAAAACTAGCGGGGTTGCCTGCGCGTTGCGGCGGGTGTGTTTTGTGTTTTGTATTTTGTCGGTTGTACGGTATAATTAATAATTTTGTTATTTGAAGTATGCATATGTTTACTTGGAAGCATAATTTGTTTATATTTACCGATTTTTTTTTTTTTTTGCGTTGCGGTTGAAATTTTTTTTAGTTGTTTGTTTTCTCGGTATTCTTTTTTTTTTTTTTTTTTTTTTTTTTTTTTTTTTTTTTAAATAAACAAATTTGTATAAGAAATTTTTTGTAAGTGTATTATTTTTTGTATTTTTTTATTTTTATTTTTTGTATTTTTTTTTAAAAACAAATTTTCTTAAGGAAATTTATGTTTAAAAAAAAAAAAAAAAAAAAAAAAAAAAAACTGTACCGAGTATTGTAGCGACGCAAAAAAAAGTATTATTTTTTGTATTTTTTTATTTTTATTTATTTATTTATTTTTTTTAAATTTCTTAAGGAAATTTATGTAAAAAAAAAAAAAAAAAAAAAAAAAAAAAAAAAAAACTGTTGCGAGTACTGTAGCACTGTAGCTGCTACAGTGTTTTGACACGTGTCGCGTTGTCAAAGCATGCCTGGGTTTTAGAAGATATATATAATTGGAATGCTTACACACAACCCATACTGTTGTGTTTAGCAAAACCCGAAAATAATATAATATTTTTCTCTTTTTGTTAATTCAATATTTTCCTAATATGTTTTGTTTGACTGCGTTTTTGTTGAAAGACGCCATAGTTTAGTAGGAAGATGTCATAGATTAGTTGACAGAGTATCAAAGATCGAATTGTATCGAACAGTCTCTTGTTCTAGTTTACAAAAGTTGCATCAAAGTAACCAAGATTTGAATCGAAACCAGCACATGCTATGCAGTCTAGATCTCATGAATTCCTTGACCATTAGATTTTCAATTTCTTGGGTTCCAGAACAAGGCTTACACCTACAAAAGAACACATATACTAATTCAAACCAAACCAAGAAGCATATAACGTTCACTTCATTAAGATACAGTTTTATACAACAAAAAATAAAGGGTTATTTACACATATAGGTAACGAATTTTGAAAAATTTTCTATGTTAAGTATTGAACTCTCGAAAATATTAAGTTATGTAACAAAACTTTGTTAAACCGTCAAAGTTAGGTAATTATGTCAGGTGTCGCGACTGGTAACCGATGCAACCGGTTACCATTGTCTTTTTTATTTATATATGTCGCATGAATATAAATGTGTGAATATAAATGTCTCAAAAATCTTGTATATTAATAAATGTGGCATGAATATACAAAGTCAACAAAACTTCTCCTGAAAATATCAAGCAGCCCCCTCCTTTCTCTCTCAACAATATCCGGCCGAGTTCCGGCGAGCTCCGATCGTCACCACCGCTCATCCTCGAGCTACAACGCCACCACCACCTTGTTCCCTATGATCTCCCCATCACGTCTATACACCGGACGCGCTAAAACACTCCACCACCACCACCCACGCGCCCAATACCGCCGCGTAACACCACCATCTCCATCAATACATTCATCTTCTCATTGTTCGAAGCTCAAGAAGGTAGGTTACACCGAAAAACTCCACCGAGTGTGGACTCGGTGTGAGTCGATTCATTCCGACTCGTACTCCTCGTTTTTCTTTCGATTAGTATTGGTTTCGGGGTCCAAAACACGATTTATAATCATTTTAAAAGTAATAATATGGATTGGTCGAGTCGTAGTCTTGGTCGAGTCGAGTTGTAGCCATTTTTTTGCACGGTTTGGTTTTGATGGAAATTTGAGATGAAAGTGTATCTTGTGATGCAAATGGAGATTTTAGTGACGAGTGAGATACAAAATAGATCATATGCATCAGTAAAGAAACCCATTCCGGCTATTATTATAGCGGTGAAATGATACCATTGTGTTTTAGCAAGATCTAGTGCATGTAACACTTGAAGCTGATCCCCTGCCATTGCTAACACTGACCCGTTACACTAAACGGACAGTGTATATAAAGAAACAACATATTCCAGCATATGCTTTTTGATGTGTCTGAGGTTTTCTTGATAATCGTGATTTTCAATGTATGTAATTACAACGAGTTTTTTGTCTGCTGCATTTGTTTGTTAAAGATTCAGAAGTTTAATGTTGCCGGCATCTTTGGAGTCATCTTCTTGAGGCGTTGACATTTTCTATCTGGTGTTTTGTCTATTAAGCTTTTGGAAACAGAATAAGTGTAGCAGAGATATAAGTGGGGAAGAAAGGGGAAAAAAGATATATAAGTGGGTATGTGACATCACATGTGGGCCCAAATAACTTATCAGGTCATATTACCTAACATTGTAGGTTGCAACAAGTTTTGTTACCTAACTTAGTATTATCGAGAGTCAATTACATAACACAGGAAATTTTTCTAAGTTCATTACCTATATGTGTAAATAACCCAAAAATAAAACACTTTTAAGTTCCATAAATACACTTTTATACTAAAACACTACAGTGTGGTAGGAACATTTTAATTTAAACGTGAGGAATGTCAGACATTATACTACGCATCTATGTATAAGCAAATTGTGGTAGGAATATTTTAATTTAGACAAGGTTATAATTGCATGTATGAAAAAACACATGAGAAAGTTGGACATATTACCAAAAAATTACGTATAGCAAGAAAGACCATAATTTAAGTTTCATCACATATCATTGTTAGAAATACCCTCCAAAACGTAGCATTATGGAATCTTTAAATTCATGAACAATGAACACAAGTTGGATAACCATATATCTAAAATTATTAATTTTATGAAACAAATATATGATTGTGTTCATTTATCAAGAAAAATTCGACAAATATCAAAGAACCATAAAGGATTCAAAGTTGTTAATCTGTAACTGGGTTACATAAATAAATAGAAAACTTAAGAAACAAAACCTAAACCTATCTTACTTGAAAAATTCCGCATGACAAATATGCAACCACCAATGAATCCGTATCAAATTTCTGCAATTAAAACACAATTAGCAGTTACGTTTTGTTAATAACTTATGCAAATGAAAAAATAATAATTAAAAAAAAAAAGCGAGTACTTGCATTGTGTTATATAAGAATGGGTGTTAGCTTAACAATTGAATTTTGAATGATAAGAAAAAAGACACTATTGTATAACCAAAGTCCTTTTTTTTTTTTTTTTTTTTTTTTTTTTTTTTTTGTAAGAAAAGATGTGGTATTGTTATTTTGGAAGTGATTGATGAAGAAATCAATTGCAAAAGTGGTTTACGTGATCTCATTACTTCATTCCAAATATATATAACTAAATTATGAATTTACATTTATTAGTTTTAAAACTTTCGAAAGTTAGGCGTACAAATTGAATGTTGATCGATTAATTCACATTTTAAACATTCAAACGCATTTATTCTCAATGCAAGAATTCAAGAAACTGTTTTGGACAATTTCTTGTGTTTCCTTCATTAGAACATGGAAAAAAAAGGTCAGACACATTGTGAGGTTCCTTTAGAGCACGTGGTAAGGTAACCACAAGTTAAATCTTAACGCACTGCCACGTCAGCGCCACATCAGCTTTTCTCTTTTAACCTTAACTCTTGACTTTCCACCCCGGTAACATAACTCACCTATAACTCACCTTAACTCACCTCCACCCCAAATATTTTCAATTTCAACCCCATTTTTTAACAAACACTTCATTTATTTAAAACATAACATTAATTAAAACACAACATTACATTACATTACGAAATTAAAACACAACATTACATTACATGGCGAACGACGGGTTTTCTTGACGATAGAGTTGGTGAGCACGTGTTAGGACATCCACTTCACTTTTCCCACTCTTTATCTCGCGTTGCGCCTTTTTGTAAAAAGCGTTGAACTTAGTGCAATAATGGTTCAACGTTTTCCACTTAGATTGTAGCATATCTTTGTTGCAGTCTTTTGGACTTAATCTATTGAACTCGGCTCTTATACGTTGCCATAATGTATCCTTGGTTTGTGAAATCCCCAACCTCGAATCCTCTGAACACACTACCCAACACTCGGCAAGCAACTTTTCCTCACTTGTTGTCCAACGTTCCACCTTCGATTTTCCAGTAGCTGCATCCTTGGCTTGGTCAGGTTCTTTGGATTTTTTTGCCTTACGTTTTCCACGACTTTTTGGTTTTTGAGGAGAGGTCGGTGTTTCCGGAACTTCATATGTTTCCATTTGGGAATGTTGTGAGGTTTGGGAGAATTGAAGATTTTGGAAATTGTAATTTAAGTCGCTTTGTTGACTTTCGGTCCAATATTGGGAATCTTGTGGGTTACCCCACATCGGTGGTGCCGAACCCTCGTTTGGATTTGAGGAAGAACCCGCGTATGGGTGATTCCAACCACCACCGAGAAGATTCGTAAACGAGTTGTCATTGTTGTTGCCACCCGACATTTTTTTTTTTTTTTTTTTTTTTTTTTTTTTTTGCTAATAGAAGAGTATTGTAAATGAAAATAGTTGTGAAAGTGTGAAAAAATATTGTGGGGGTGAAGGGGTATTTATAGTTGTAATGAAATGGGTTTTAAAAAAGTTTTTTTTTTTTTTTTTTTTTTTTTTTTTTAAACGGTGATATATTAGGGGGTGGAAATGAAAGTTTTTTTTTAAAAAAAAAAAAACTAGCCGTTGAGGGCCGGAAATTAACGCACGTTAAGTGCTTGTCCGAGCACGTTAACGCACCCTTTGCCTTTGGGGGCCGGTAAGGAAACGTACCACGTTAAGGTGGTGCGTTAAGAGTTAACGCAGGTGGCTGCGTTACCTTACTGCTTGGTCTTATTGTGATGTTTCAACATTTCACTTTGATAAAGCTTGACTTTTTTTCAACATTCAGCATTCCACTTCGACCATTAAGTGTTTATACCTAGTTAAGATAGATAGAAGATTGCTTTTGACAACTTCCAAATACCATAAACCTATTTCCTTCACTCAAATTTTCAGTATGTCTTTTTCTTTCAAAATTCACATATGTTGTTTCATGGGATTGAACCATACTATGCTACTCCCACATTAATTAGTTTAGAGGTCATGTTCAAATTCATGTATTTTTCTAAGTGACTAATAAATTACAACACGTAATAGTGCTTTTATGAACATTGAGGAACATAACTCACAATTTCTTGGTTTTTTTAAACAACACGTTAGAAACAGTGGCGAAACTAGAACATTTTTTTGGGAGGGGGCCGAATTTATTATTATTATTTTTTTTAATAGGAGATTTGTTTGTAATCTCAACTAAATTACCCCTAAAACCTATAATATTTACATAAGGTGCCGCAAATTTTGGGGGCTGAGACCCTCCTCTGCCCTTACATAGGTCCGCCCTTGGTTAAAAATAGAAAGCGTGACATTTTTTTCTTCTTAAACAAATGACATAAGTCACAACAGCTATAGTGTAACTGTATTACTGTATATATAATAATATCAATCATGGGATGAAACATATCTCTATTACTTATAAATAGTTTATGCTCAAACTTTGAAACTTAAAATTGCTTAAAAGTGAGTAAGGTGTTTGGACTAAATTACCCCTTAATAATTCTTAATAAACTTTTAAATGTCATGATTAATAAATAGTTGTTGTGAAACAACGGCCTAATAGCAGAATAAGAACAATAATCAAATGAACATAAAAGAGTATGAGAGGGAAAGATAGATCTTGTTATTGGTGTGTCTTCACATTACATTAGGTGCCTCTATTTATAGGGACCTTAACATGAATGGTATTAAGTACATATTGGGTGTTACAAGACTAATCATAAAGGTCATGAATATGATGATTAATGTGTACAATCAATATAATAAATATATTCATAATATTCCCCCTTGATTGTACATCATTCAAAATACGCTTTGGATACCGCCTCATTAAAAACCTTGCTAAGAAAAAACCCAGTGGGAGAAAAACCATAGCTAAGGGAAAAAGAGTGCAGTGCGTATTATTCCCCCTCGTAATCACTTCACTTGAGCTCACTGAAACGCTGCATTCCGATGTCATATACCAATTTCTTAAATGTTGATGTAGGGAGTGCCTTGGTAAATAAATCAGCTAAATTGTCGCTTGAACGAATCTTTTGAACAATAATATCGTCATTCTTTTGTAAGTCATGAGTAAAAAAGAACTTTGGTAAAATGTGCTTGGTTCTGTCACCTTTAATAAACCCTTCCTTCAATTGAGAAATGCATGCTGCGTTGTCCTCGTGTAAACTTGTTAGTCCCTAATTTCGAACATAAATACCACAAGATTCACCAATATGTAGTATAACATTTCTTAACCAAACACATTCTCGGCTTGCTTCATGGATCGCCAAAATTTCTGCATGATTAGATGAAGTGGTTGCGGAACGCCATGAAATTGCAGTACAGCCAGTGTAAATACATAACCAGTTTGAGACCGACCAATATGAGGGTCAGACCTATATCCTGCATCTGCATATCCAACTAAATTTGTTTTTGATGGGTTAGTGAAATATAAACCCATATCCTTTGTACCTTGAAGATACCGAAATATTTGGTTTACTCCATTTGAGGATTATGCCTCGTTAGAACCTTACTAGATAAAACCCAGTGGGACAAATTCTAGTGAAGGAAAAAAAAGAGTACATAACTCCTTTATACGCTCTGGGATGTTGCCTCATTAAAAACCTTGCCAGAAAACCCTATGGGGACAAAACCATGGTCAAGGGAAAAAGATTGCAACGCGCATCTTCTCTCCCCCTGATGATCACATCACTTAATGAACCTTAAAGTGTTTTGATAGAATCACATGAATAAATATTCTCTACATTTTGTTCACATATCTAATTTAAGGATTAAGATACATCATACATATCATTCAAGTTCATCCTTGTACTTCACAAATACACAATCTAGTATGGCGCATTTAAATCGATATTGTGATCATCATCTTTACAAATCAAATGGAGTCTTTTCAACATCATCTGGCCTCATAAACATAAGTGCCGTTTATCCATATAAAGATAGTTAGCATCTTTCTATAGTTTTCATGATACACAAAATTTTCATCCTTAAGATGTTCAATTCGCAATAAAGGCAAACTTTGTCTTTTGTTTCAAATTCAATTTTCATGCATTTAATCACCTTTACAAACTATATGAAACTTAAACCATATGCAAATCAAGATCTCATAATAAATTTTCATATGCGAACATGGCACAATACTATACGTTTAGGTGATTATTATACATATGCCGAAAACATGATTAGTTCAATCCAATCAAATATTATTCTTGAGAACTTTTCTTATTTGCTCCAACATAAAAATCACTAGCATTCTCCATGCGTTTTATATGATACAATGAAATCTCAAAATCACATGAGCTATATTCATTAAATTTTAGACGCATATCAATTATTTATTATATTACCAGACTTATAAATATTATATACATTATTGGATCCACCACATGAGAACATATCTCCTTATGATCATTTACATGTCTTTACGAAAGTATTGTGTGCCATTAGTTGTGCCTTATATATGAACATTTCAATACTTTAATTTCACTTTCTCATAAAGATCAATGCATATCCAATAATCCAACACATTCATATATACGGACTTCAAGTCCCAGTAACCATTTCATAACAGACTTTAATCTTTCATTAGCTCTTTGCGTCTTTACTTCATTTGGTCATTCTTTTATAGATATGCACCTCTTAAAGATATTTAATATCCTCACCTTTTATTTTAGCGCTATATTATTTACTTCATAATCATTATCATATATAATAGTACTATCGTCGTCGATTCATTTTTTTTTTATTCCAAACTTTACTAGACATTATATATCATTTACTGAGATCTCATAGTTTTTCATGTACCCGGGGTTTTTCAATAACCTTCATGTCTAGTGTTTCTTGACTATTATGGGGTCTTATTACCTCGATTTGACCATCTTCATTTTCTTGCTCCATTCCATTTATTCATTCGAGGACTTTACTTGGAATCGATTAGTCTATCATGCTGCAGCCATGCCATAGACTCACTACCAATCATTTATTTTCATGTTGGGACATACATTATAATTGGAGCAATAGCAGCATAATATGATCTAGTCACTTTCTTTAGGTCACTAAACATGTTTGGCATTTACTAGATCTATAATGTTATTTGTCCCTTGAACTTTAAGTTCATATTTATTAATGTGAGGATCAACATTTCTATCATAATTCATTCCATATGCCTCGCTGCTCATTCTCTCCCCCTGAATGAATTATATATTTCAACATCCCATCATTGTACGTTGTGGTGGATTTACAAGAAATATATATCGCACATTTATAAAATTCTTATATGGGCAACATATGGTTCGTGACCAAAACCATTCTAATGGAGAGGATTCATTATATATTGCTGGCAAGATGCGAATTCATATTTTATAACATGCCCCATAAACTAAGACTTTTGTTCTCATAATATTGTTGGCTTTGAAATCAACTGAAGACATTTTATAAACGTTTCAAAAAAAAAATAATTCGCGTATGAACATGGGCTACTTTTATGTTCAACACTTATTCCAATAATCGCCCAACATATGAAAGTATTTACCACCAATTCCAAGGCTACATTCTGGAAAACCATGCTCGCATTTTATACGCCGAGCCATTAATCACGCTAACCTTAAGTTGCGTCTTTGATGATCATTTTGACGATGCATCGATTTTAAAACTCAAAATGATCCACATGGCGGATATATAGGCCTATATACATCCCTTTTATATTTTTTTCAAAATCTTATAACTTATAGGACAAAGTCCTTACTTATATGGTGGTGATATATGAACAATTACCTTTCATTCCATTAAGAACAATCAAATTTATCTTTGAAGAAACTTTTGGTTCTTCTATACATTTCGCATCATCATTGACCCGAGATGGTCTAACCGGTCATGCCACTCAATAAAATAATCTTGGCTCATAAACTTTATTTTATGACCACATGTGTTTCAATTGCACATTTTTCATTAAATAAAAGTTGAATAATATGGATAGCTCACATTTTTTCGATTAGCTCTTTTATGTCTTTCACATTATCTTATAACATTATCAAATAATAAAGCATAAACCATGTTAATGAAGTTTAACATAAATGTCATCAATCAATTAATCAAAGTGTAAAAATTATAAGAGTAAACTTCAAAATACATCCCTGTGGTTTGCCCAATTTCGCACCATACATCCCTCTCGAAAAAGTTGCAACAAACACATCCCTCCGTTAGTAAAAGTGAAACAATATACATCCACGAGGACGAACGATGCAAATGTTGTGTCGTTAACTTAGACACGTGGCAGTTATCTCTTTTTAAGCAAGGGTAATTATGTCTTTTTATATTCACACCTACCCTCACCACTCTTTTAATTCATTTTTCACTCAATCCCAATTCATAAACACAAATCCAGTTATCCAGACACAAATCCATCCACATAAACACAAATAACACAAATCAAATAATAACCCAAACAAAAATCAAATAACCCAAACAAAAATCAAATAACACAAATCCAACTCATTTGATTTCTGTTCGTGTTTATCCGCCCCCATCTCATTTCCAGACCTTATCTCATCCAAATCTTATCTCATAACCTGAGAATCATATGATCAAACCAAACCTCGAGCACCTTTTCTGATTAATCACGTGACGGCTTCAAGATCTTATTAAAGATCTAAGGTAGGTATCTTTCGGTTTGTTTTTGTGTTTTATTGATCGAACAAAAGAATGGAATGATACAAATTGTTTTGTTCCATCTTTGAAAGGTTCGGATAATAAATGAAGCTTAGTCTTCTAAAGATCTATGATGATGTGTTCAACTCAAAAAACATCTTTGAAAGATTGTGAAAAAATTGAACCAACTGAGATTTGTTTATCTTGTTTTAAATTAGAGTCGTGTAGTTGTTTGGTGATGGGATTTTATGTTAGATTTGAAGTTGTTTGAGGCTGTGGGATTAGGATATAAGTGGGTTTGATGCAATTGGTTATGTATGTCGTTGACTGTTTTTTATTGATTATCTTTGTTGTGGTGGCGTTGGATAGATTATCTGATAGTGTTTTTTATTGATTATCTTGGTTGTGGTGGCGTTTGATTCAGGGGGTTTAAAACAAATCAGATATGTTTTTTTACTGACTAGTGGCTGTTGTAGTATCTGCACTTGGATATACTTTCTCTAATCCAAGTTCATCTTCTAACAATCTCACCCAGTATTGATGTTGTTTATAGTTATTTCTTCATTATGAGAAGGATGATTATTTATATTACAATAGTTAATACAAGCGTTATAATCTTGGGCTGAGTTGCTAGATACTGTTGAACTAGACGGGGTTTAAAACGGCATACGACAACAGAAGAGGATGAACATCAAGAAGGTTTTTGGGGTGAGATTTGTGTTTGTGATTATGGTTCAATGTAAAAGAGAAGATGTAAGATAAAAATACATAATTACCCTTGCTTAAAAAGAGATAACTGCCACGTGTCCAAGTTAACGACTCAACATTTGCATCGTTCGTCCTCGTGGATGTATATTGTTTCACTTTTACTAACGGAGGGATGTGTTTGTTGCAACTTTTTCGAGAGGGATGTATGGTGCGAAATTGGGCAAACCACACGGATGTATTTTGAAGTTTACTCAAATTATAATTACATGACAAACAAGTGACATAGTAAACTCAATTGCACTTACTTCAAGCACGTCTATATCTAATTTTTAGAATGACCAATATATTTTTTATATTTACTTCAAATGATGGAGTATATACAATTCGACTTACGGTACGTGGCATTTCACAGAGCTCGGTAATAAACTTATTTACAAAAAAAATTGTGAAACATCACCACATAAATAGCCTTATCTTCGCATTAGTTAAGAAGTAACTACATGACCCAGGTACAAATTTTAAATTTTACACAATCATAGATAATCTTTTTATAACGTCTTGTACATAGCATAACATTGTGTCACATATATGCCTTAAAATGTTCCAAGTAATTAGCCTTGTTATCATGTTTTGAAGACTAGTATTATACAAATAATAGCATCTAAGAGGTAAGAGAATATGCTTTCTAGTAACAACCAAATTTATCAAGTCATTCTATACTAGGTACAATATAGCTAATTCATAGCGTTCAAATAAAACAAAATATTTCTAGTAGCGTCCACGGAATAGTGCATATCAAATAAAGATTAGATGCTAATTGCTATTAGACTTCATACGAATAAATTAAGGCAACTGATCATGAATCAACATCATATATAAGACATGTAATTGCATAGTTATATCAGAAGTGTCATTGTCATAATAAAACTCTATTTATGAAAAACTAGACTCCACGTACAGCAATACACTATCATATAGCAAGTTATACGTCATTTAATATTAACAAACTTCGATAAAGGTATTGGCGTTAAATATTTTCCAACTAGTAATCAAACATACAAATAAATAGAGAAGGATATATGTAAATCATGGCAAAATCGCATAAAACATATATTATATGCAAAAACATCATAGCAATCGCAAAACAACATGTTATAAACCATTATAGCTCACGCTCACCCAATCATGTTTATCCGTCACATTATAAAATTAATAATACTATTATGTATACTGTCAAACCTTGAATCAATAATTAAAAATCATACAAGCTAAGGAGTGCAAACATAAATATAAGTATAAAAATCTTAGTGATATAGCCACCCGCTTCATGAATGAATGGACCCGTTTTTCATGCCATGATTTTCTTTTTCAATAGTAACTAAAGTTCAAACCATGTTAACGTGTCTCAAATCATAGCTAAATACAATGTTTTGGTACACCAAATTGTCCAGCCTTTCATCATTATAGTGTTTTTTTATGGTGGCTTTTAGATTACCAAAAAGGAATCCGACAAAATAGTCTAGTGCACTGTTTAGAATCGTTCATTTATTTAAGATATAAAAAGGATTTGCATAAGGTTTTTTGTTGCAACAAAATCCGATTAACTATATTTATATCAACAATTTGTGGAACTATTTTGCACTCAGATAGTAGCATGTTAAGATGATAACAATCACATTTTTTTTTTTTTTTACTTGATTAATAATATATATCTATGTCTTCATCAAGATTCTCATAGTATGATAGCTTTTATTTTAAAACTAATTCAAACTGTAAGATGAGTTGTCACAAAATCAGTATCATGAGATGCAAATTATATAAGTACAATCAAGAATTTATAAGATGACAAAAAATCATCAAGCTTGTCGCATAAACCTTAATAACCCAAATCAAAATCCTAGTTTACAAATTACAACAATAAATATTGATGTCTTAGTCTCTTATAAGTTAAACCGGGTAAACGGAGAAAACATTGGAAATATTAATTCATAATACCACTTTCATGAATATGTCATGTTTTAATCTCATGGAAGAAAAAATAAAAATTAAAAAAAATCATCACGTACTATATAAATCGTAATCGACGTATGCATATTACTATATAGTAAACAATATGAACATGTAACTATAAAATCAAATCTCAACCATAATCTCGATCTATTCTTTATTCGTACTATAACGATGTGAACAAAGAATATCATATTAATTAAATCACATAAAGTGCATGTGTTACTGTGACATAAAGTGTATGCGTATAAGAGTGAACATAGCTTGCTACTGAATCATATATGTAAAATGGGTTGAAGACATACCGGCGGTGGAATTAAAACGAGAGAAAACGAAAACAAACCTAAAGCTTTTGATCGTGCTGATAACGTGTTGTGAAACAACGGCCTAATAGCACAATAAGAACAATAATCAAATGAACATAAAAGAGTATGAGAGGGAAAGATAGATCTTGTTATTGGTGTGTCTTCACATTACATTAGGTGCCTCTATTTATAGGGACCTTAACATGAATAGTATTAAGTACATATTGGGTATTACAAGACTAATCATAAAGGTCATGAATATGATGATTAATGTGTACAATCAATATAATAAATATATTCATAACAATGGTAACTTAGTCAACTTATCATCTTAATAACTTTTAAATGTCATGCTTAATAAATAAAAACTAGTCAATTTACAAATTCAAACTTTTAAAAGTAAGTAAGTGTTGTTACGATTTATAAACTATTATAAACATTTTGTGTTTCTAAACCATGAACTAATTTTTCTCACAATAACTACAAATTAAACCCATAAGTTTTGTATCATTAGTCAAACCATTGCAATTATATTTTTCGTTATATACCGTCACTTTGAACGGGTATTCGTCTAGTCCATTCCAAATGCATAAACAAAATTTTATTCGACCTTCACTATGAAATAGGTAAAACACTATTGTACTTTCATACTTTTTATTACATTTTGAATGAAAGAAATTATACCATACAAATCAGTTAATTTTGCTTTCAATTCAATCAAGGAATGGAATAAAACACATTTCTATGTTGAGAAGCAAAGTGACATTTAAAGGAATGACGTTTTGTATCAAATGCTATATTCTTTTCGTGTAACCAAACATATTCTGTTTCATTCCTCTATAAAGGTACACTCTACTCTTATCTTCGTTACAGCCAAACATGAGTCCATTTAGAATTTTATAGGAGTAACCAACTGGTATGTCTATTTTCCATAATTTTTTATGCATCTTATATATGTTTTTTGGTTGGATGATATGCATTGATAAGTTGTAATGTGAATATAACTATGATAGATTATCTGATTTGAGCATGCAAATCACAAATATATGAACACTGCAATCTGTAAATATGCCCCTGGATACTTTTTTTTATCTCTATAACTTAAATTAAACACATTTGTTACATCAATGTAGTTGCAATGGAGGAGCTAAAGCACTTTACTCACCCTCATCCCCTCAGCCTTGTGTATCTAAACCCGGACCGCAAAAGTGAAAACATTGAAGAGGAAGAGGAGGAGGAAGATGGAGATGAAGATGATTTTTATGAGGAAGAAAAGCATGGCGGCCAATGCAACATGTGTAAGGAACAAATCTATTCATTTCATTTGTGTTACTACGAGTGCAAGTCCTGTGACTACTCTTTGCACAAATTTTGTGCTGAACTACCCGAAGTACAAAACAATCACCCTTTACATCCAGGTCACAATCTTACCTTAACGGAGAGACATCGACACGAAAACATCCTACTTTTTAATGATAACTATGAATGGATGTGTCATGTATGTAATTCTAAGTGGGAAAGTTTTTTTAATTACTATTGTAAAACCTGCAATATTAGCATGGACATAATATGTGCAACTATCTCTCAACAAAAGATAAACCACCCTAGTCACCCTGATCACCAACTAGAACGTATGTTTGGCCGCATAGTATCGGTATGTGTTGCTTGTGGTGAAAAACATGATGGGCACTTCTTTCAGTGTATCATTTGTCCTAGGTATAGGATCCACGTGGATTGTGCTTCGCTCCCAGCCAAGTTACTAATCCAACATCGTACGAACGAAACCTTCACTCATTCTCATCCACTTACCCTTGCCTATTCGTTTTCCATTTCTGAGAAAAGGGCTAGATTCCATCCTTTTTGCAGAGTGTGTGGTCGCTTCTTCTATGAACATTTGTGGATTTACAAATGCGATAAATGTCGATATTATGTTCATGTTCACTGTGCAACTTCAAAGAGAGATGCCTTTGTGTCCATCCTCCTGCCATCAAGTGAGCTATCTCGATCTTCTTCTTTTTCTGATAACTAGTTTGTGAGCAAATAAACTTAATTATTTTACTTTTAAATATGTCATTCCTTAGGCCTTGGAAAAACTTCTAAAAACTACAAAGATGATGAACATCCGAATCTGCTCCACTGTCCGTTTTCTGATGAAGGTGACAACCTTTTGAAGCACCTTTTTTTCAATCAAACGGATGATATTGTCAAGCATGATGAAATGCTCAACCATTCTAGTCATCAACACCCGCTGATTCTTTTCGACACCCATGTTGGAATTATAATATCATGACTATCATATATATAAACCAAGTACATCAAAGTGAGCATGAGCGGAAGCAATTATAAAGGATCAAATAACATGTAATTAATTAATCTTTAATTTAAATAGTAAACATACCGTAGTGATTCTAGCCCGAACAAGAATCAATGCAATCTTCCGGAACCAATGAACCCTAATTAGGGTTTATGAGGATTATATGAATTACCCCTTACCGTTTTGTAATTCAATCCAAGAATCAAACAATAGTGTGTTTGATTCACGTTCTTGTACACACGTACTAATTCAAGGAAAAGATTATGCAAGTAAATTCCACAAAACAATTTTTGATGCAAGAAATTCGAAACCCTTAGGGTGTTCGGATTTGGTTCGACCAAAGAAGAGAGAAGGAGAGAAAAACCCAATTTGTGTGTGTACAAGTTATGAGAAAACTCTTCACCTTGGGTTTGCTTATATACTAGAGTTTACTTGGAGCTCAAGGCACAAAGGAGGTGGGTTCCTCCTTGGGCCGATCGGTTCTAGCTCCCACAAGGGGATTCCGGAACCTTCTTTTGTTTCCATGTATTGTCTAGTAATTAGTTTCCTAATCTTCGTTTAATAATTAATTAGTCATTAATCAATAATACTAATTATTATTTAATTGTTTTGTGTTTAATAATTAATTATAACATTTTATAAATAATTATTACATTTCCTCTTCATACGTATTGTGTGCAATCCCGTGATCTCAAGTTCGATCCTAACACACGACTATTATTATTTTGTCTATAAAACCAACAGCTCCCACTTAGACATATCATAATAGTGTGATCACATCGATTAGCGTCTTGCAACACGTCGATGCCTCTAGTACAACTTGAGTAAGGCTCCTGGAAAACCTTTTAATGATTTCTCATTATTATTATCCCTTTGTTTCTAATACTACGTTAATAAGGATATGGATCTAGGTCATTCCTTAATTAACCATTCTGTTTCTCGTTTTTAGAAATTGACAAGATTACCAAATCTTTTGAACCTTTCATAAAAGACCTTGGGCGTGGCCACGCAAACACCTTGACAACCCTACGAGGGGCCCAGCAGTATTAAACTCCAAAAATTAATTTGAAGGAACAAATTCTTTATTGACTATAAGCAAAACACACAAACTTTGTAACACTTCCGAAAACAACCCTTATGACTACCAGTTACGTATAGCGTTAAGTTGTTCCACAAAAATGTACTACATTCATGACCGTTATCTTGTATCTCAAGTCTAAGGATAACTTCTTATGATTTACTTAATGACAAGATCCATAAAGTAACATCATATAGTTGGGATAAGTCCTATATTCAGTATCATCGAATATCATCTGAAATGACATGACTACGCATCAATATACTTAAGTATATTATATCAACTTCAGATTTGTCTTAATTTAATAATATTCCCATATTATTAACTGACAACGGACAATTTAGAATAACTCTTATTCATGGATTTAAACATGCAAAAATAGGACAACAATAATTAATAACAGAAATAAACATACCAACATACTTTATTTCATTAAAATAATAATTGTTTACAATATCCTTTATCCAAATACTAATCACAGTTATGCATGAAACTACTAGCTAATTTAAGTCCAATTCCATTGGCCAATTCATTAAGCTTCTCTTTTGCCAAAGCCTTAGTGAACGGATCAGCTAAGTTATCATCTGTGTGAACCTTCAACAGATTTATTTCACCTTCGTCAACCTTTTCACGAACAAAGTGATACTTCCGTAGAAAATGTCTGGTGCCTCTCATGACTCCAGGTTCATTGGCAAATATGATTGCAGCAGAATTGTCACAATACATATTAATAGGTAATTCAATTGAAGGCATAACACCAAGCCCAGAAACGAATTTCCTAATCCAAACAGCCTCCATAGCAGCTTCCGAAGCAGCAATGTATTCAGCTTCTGTTGCAGACATCGCAATTGTACTCTGCTTCTTGCTCCTCCAATCTACAGCTCCTCCATTGATAACAAAGACATAACCCGTCTGAGACTTCGAATCATCTTTATTACTTTGAAAGGATGCATCATAGAAACCTGTAACACAAAGTTCTGTAGATGGATTTCCACCATATACCAAGAACATATCTTTTGTATTCCTCAAATACTTAAGAATATGTTTAACAGCAATCCAATGTTTTTCACCTGGATTCTGTTGAAATTGACTGGTAATATTTTGAGCAAATGCCACATCTGGCCTTGTGCACTTAACCGCATACATAATAGATCCTACAGCCGAAGCATAAGGAACTTTACTCATGCGAGTCACCTCATCAGGTGTTGAAGCACAATACTCATTACATAAGCCATGTTTTACTTCCATCGGCAAATATCCTTTCTTGGAATTTTGCATATTGAATCTCTTCAATATTTTGTCAATGTAAGCACTTTGACTTAATCCAATTAACCGCCTTGATCTATCTCTATAGATTTTGATTCCCAGAATATATGCAGCTTCTCCTAAATCTTTCATAGAAAAGCACTTTCCAAGATATGTCTTTACTGCTTGCAAACTTGGAATGTCTTTTCCCATGATCAATATGTCATCAACATATAGAATTAGGAAAGTTACATTATTACTCCCACTAGCTTTGTGATACACACATGGCTCATCAAGATTTTGAGTGAATCCAAACTTTTTAATTTCAGCATCAAACCTCTTGTTCCATTGTCGTGATGCTTGCTTTAATCCATAAATGGATCTCTTAAGCTTGCAAACACGATTTGGAAATTCTGGATTTTCAAACCCTTCTGGTTGTGCCATATAGATGTCTTCATCTAGATGACCATTTAAGAAAGCGGTTTTCACATCCATTTGCCAAATCTCATAGTCATAGTACGCTGCTATAGCTATGAGAATTCTTATAGCTCTTATGTCTGCTACAGGAGAAAACGTCTCCTCGTAGTCTATTCCAAAAGTTTGAGTAAAACCTTTAGCAACTAGACGAGCCTTATAAATGTGTGCATATCCATCCATGTCAGTCTTGATTTTGTAAAGCCACTTACTCCCAACTACCTTGGCACCAGGAGGTAAGTCAACTTCTTCCCAGACTTCATTGTCATGCATGGATTGTATTTCCCCATCCATAGCAGCTTTCCATTTAGCTTTTTGAGGGCTATTAATGGCAGCTCTATAACTAGTAGGTTCATTAAGATCCCCTAGTGTATGCTGATCGACCTCTACATTAAGACATAGACGGTCAGGAGCTTTCACAGATCTTGAAGATCTGCGAATGGGAATTACTTCAACTTCCGGTGGAGGACCCAGACTTTCCGGTTCTATAGGAAGTGTGCTAGTGTTTTCTGAAGGCAATGCATTATTTAGATCATCTTCTAAATCATATACTCTCCCACTGATTTCTTGAACCACAAATTCACTTTCAAGAAAATCACCATATCTTGCAACAAACACTTTGTTCTCAGGTGGGTAGTAAAAGTAGTAACCCATAGTTTCCTTAGGGTATCCTACAAAAATGCATTTTACAGATCTTTGTTGGAGTTTATCTTGTGAGTCACGTTTAACATACGCCTCACAACCCCAGACCTTTAAATAAGACAAGTTCGGAGCTTTTCCAGTCCATATCTCATATGGTGTCTTATCAACCTTCTTGGTGGGAACCATATTCAAAATACGAACAGCTGATTCAAGAGCATAATCCCAAAAAGACAAAGGAAGGTTAGTAAGATTATACATTGATCGAACCATGTCCAACAATGTACGATTCCTTCTCTCAGATACACCATTTTGTTGTGGAGTATATGGAGATGTGAGATTCTGGACAATTCCATTCTCAGTTAAGAAATCTTTAAAATCTTGACTAAGGTATTCACCACCTCGATCAGAACGAAGAGCTTTAATCTTCTTTCCCAATTGCAATTCTACTTCTGCTTTGAAAACTTTAAATGTTTCAAACACCTCATGTTTATGTTTAAGTAAATAAACATAACCATAACGGCTGAAATCATCCGTAAAAGTTAAGAAGTAGACAGCACCTCTCCTTGACACATGTCTAAGTGGTCCACACACATCCGTATGTATTAAACCAAGTAGATCTGAAGCTCTTTCCATATTATTATGAAAAGGTTTCTTCGTCATCTTCCCAGAAATACAAGATTCGCATTTATCAAATGACTCATCATTGATATTATTCAAAAGCCCTTCATGTTGCAGCTTTTGCATGCGAGTCTTGCCTATATGGGCAAGTCTACAGTGCCAAAGGTAAGACGAATTCAAGTCATACTTCATTCTCTTACTTATGCTGTACATTGAATTATTATTATTGTTGGAAGTCATACAATTATTCATATCAATTTCAAACACACCATTCACAGCAACAGCATTAAAATAAAATACACCATTTAAAGAAACAGAAATTTTATTGCCATCAATAGTATGAGAAAAACCAAGATCCAACAAACATGAAAAGGAAACAACACCTCTAATTATAGAAGGTGCATAATGACAATTGTTTAAACAAAGTACTAAACCCGAAGGTAAAACTAAATCAAACATTCCTATGGCTTCAACTGCTGCTTGTGCTCCATTTCCCACATGCAGAAATTGCTCCCCATAAGCTAGTCTCCTTTCCTCTCTAAACCCCTGCAGTGTATTACAAATATTAATACCACATCCAGTATCATATACCCAGGAATTTATTTTACGAGATAAAGTAAATAATTCAATGACAAATAAGTTACCTGAAGTGCTGGCGCCCATGTGCCCAGTCTTCTTAACCTTATTGTTTCGCAAGTCATCGAGATAAAGAGGACAATTCCTCTTCCAGTGGCCCATCACCTTGCAGTAATGGCATCCTTGATCCTTCTTTGGATTATTCTTGATAGGAGGGTTCTTCTTTGGTTGAGGTGGTTGATAAGCCATAACCTGCTTATTCTTATCATCCTTCTTCTTCCCTTTACCCTTCTTCTTGTTCGCATTTGGCTTGTTAATTCTACCCCCTTGTATTGCTAGTACTTGGGGCGTAGGAGCCTTTTGTGGTGTACCTTTCTCATAATCAATGAGCAGTGCGTGCAATTCACTTACAGTCTTCCCCACGCAATGCATATTGAAGTTCCTCACAAAACCATTAAATTCCTTATCAAGGGATCTATTGATTAAGTTCACAGCCATATCATTGTCATAGGGTTTCCCAAGTGTTTGTAGTTGATCCATGTAACTTTTCATTTTCAACACATGAGCACTCACAGGTTCACCAGGACCTTGCTTACAACCATGTAGAGCTTCCATCAAATCGTAAATCTCTACATTTGATGGTTTCTCATAGAGTTTCTTGAGTTCATCAATCATGTCCTTGGGGAAAAACTCCTCAAACTGCCTTTGAAGAGGTGTGGACATTGCCCCTAACATCATTGCGGCCACATCAATATGTTCCTTGGTATCAAGATTCCATTTGGCTTTAGCAGCTTCAGTAGCTGCCGTGCCTTCAGGTTCAGCAGGGCAAGGCGTTTTCAAGATTTCGAGTTGACCAGTCACTCGCAGGACAATCCTTAGTGAACGGTACCAATCATTGAAATTTTCCGAGCCAGTCAATTTTTCTCGTTCAAAATAAGTTTTGAACACAGAACGTAGGTTGGTGTTATCAGTTTGAGCCATTTCTACAGATAAAGAAAGTTCAAAACATTAGTATTTTTGATAATACAATTTTTCAAGAAAATTAAAATACCCAAGGAAAATAAATTCATAGAATAATCTTGAAAACTAGGATCCTCCATAAACATAGTTTCATTACATTCAGTTGATCTGCTAGTAATGAAAGTATAATATGAGGTAACTTTTCGTACAAGTAATTGGCATAACATTTGTCCAATTCCTAGATATATGGGATTTACAATCACAAAACATTTGTATTGTAAGCATGTTTAGTCCCCATCTTAATGTCTTGAGTCCAAGTCTCACTTCCTACTCAATTTAAGTCGTCTAACTTAAAAACTGTAAACTCATAAATCCATTACATCAGTTGATCTGCTAGCAATGAATTTATGAAATTTACCTTTCCATTGCAATTTCGCCAAGTCTCACTATGACGTAAATTACAACTTCAAGTGTTCTTAATTAGATGGCATTCAACTTAATTATAAGGGTATTAATATTTTGATGTGATCAAAATAATGTATGAAGAAGCATGCATACAACTTCATAACATTGGTTTTACAAAACATTTTTATTACCAATTTGCTAAGAGTAAAATAACAAAGTTTTGATTGAGGTATCGGGTTCACCAATTAAAGAATAACCATCAATTATCGTCCACTATATCGTACTTTTGCTTACGCCCGAAGGCATAGTGTTTCGGATAATCATTGTGGAATTGTGGATTATTCACCCTTAAGATGACAATGTACATGTAATGGTTGTTCGGTAAGTCTAATTTACACACAAACGAGCGTTAAGACATGAATGTTGTCTATCTAAGGCCACAATTTAATGCGATGCCATCCTTATACCCATCTTGTAATGTGTAAACTTCGGTCGAGCCTATTTAACCATTACGTACAAAAACATCAATCAACCAATCCTTTGAAATTTTAACTCTTAAAAACCAAAACAATTTCGCCATTATTTAGTCCGTATTATTTTTTCTATTCAAAAAATTACCCTTTTCGTTTATATAAACATGTCTAACACAATAAATAAACAAAACAAGTAATTTGCAATAAAAAATAAAACAACTAAATAAACACATATACATAATCATAACAATTAAATATGTATAAAACATGTAGCCACATGCAAATCTTATTAAAAAGTCCTATTAATAATCAAATCTAGGCGTATAACGTATTAATTCAATTAGGGCTTTCTTTTTCTTAGAAAAAGAGCCACATACATCGATAAATCGATTGCGTAAGCCAAAATTAAATAAATACCACATAGCACATAATTGATTACTTAATATTGGAGTCTTCCCCAATTCGACATCTATAAAAATTTACATGTTATAATATAACTTAACCATTAATATATATAAGCAATTTAAACAATTTAAATAACACAATAAAAAATCCATGCAAACATGCACTTTTCATGGATTTAGCTTAACAATTAACAAATTGCACCCAGATCGTTTACTAAAACGCATAAACAATTACATGACATCTTAGGGTTTCTAGTCAATTTTATAAAAAATAAAATCAAAAACCTAAAACCCCTTAAAGGTCAATCGACCCAATTAGGGTTAGGGATAAAAAAAACATAAACCCTAAAAAAAACATGTAACTATACGAATCAAAATCCAATTTTTATGCGTTGCGATAATTAATTACACATTATAACGGCTCTAGATGCCACTGTTGGAATTGTAATATCATGACTATCATATATATAAACCAAGTACATCAAAGTGAGCATGAGCGGAAGCAATTATAAAGGATCAAATAACATGTAATTAATTAATCTTTAATTTAAATAGTAAACATACCGTAGTGATTCTAGCCCGAACAAGAATCAATGCAATCTTCCGGAACCAATGAACCCTAATTAGGGTTTATGAGGATTATATGAATTACCCCTTACCGTTTTGTAATTCAATCCAAGAATCAAACAATAGTGTGTTTGATTCACGTTCTTGTACACACGTACTAATTCAAGGAAAAGATTATGCAAGTAAATTCCACAAAACAATTTTTGATGCAAGAAATTCGAAACCCTTAGGGTGTTCGGATTTGGTTCGACCAAAGAAGAGAGAAGGAGAGAAAAACCCAATTTGTGTGTGTACAAGTTATGAGAAAACTCTTCACCTTGGGTTTGCTTATATACTAGAGTTTACTTGGAGCTCAAGGCACAAAGGAGGTGGGTTCCTCCTTGGGCCGATCGGTTCTAGCTCCCACAAGGGGATTCCGGAACCTTCTTTTGTTTCCATGTATTGTCTAGTAATTAGTTTCCTAATCTTCGTTTAATAATTAATTAGTCATTAATCAATAATACTAATTATTACTTAATTGTTTTGTGTTTAATAATTAATTATAACATTTTATAAATAATTATTACATTTCCTCTTCATACGTATTGTGTGCAATCCCGTGATCTCAAGTTCGATCCTAACACACGACTATTATTATTTTGTCTATAAAACCAACAACCCAAACGTCACTGGCTAACGAAGTGGTCTCTCTTCACGATCCAATGAAGAAAATCCAACTATTATGTGACGGGTGTGTGAAACCAATCACAACAGTACCATTTTACAAGTGCTCCCAATCTAATCAACGTTGTGATTTTATTGTTCATGAGTGGTGCGCCAAGCTACCCCCTGAAGTGCAACACTACGCGGGCCATCATCGTAAGCTTGTTTTCCTGCCAAAAGTCCCTCGTAAGTTACTGGGTGTGTTCTTCTGTCCAATTTGCTGGTTACCTTCCAATGGTTTTGCGTATGGATGCACGATGTGTGAATATTATGTATGTATCAATTGTGCATTCATACCTGAAGAAATCACGCATGAAGTTCATCCAGGTCATCTTCTCTCAAAAACAAATCCTTCAGCTAAGCTAATTGATAGGTTTTGCAAAGCATGTGGATATTCAATGGATAAGGTTCCGGGATACCATTGTCCCTCTTGTGACATGTACATTCATGCTAGGTGTGCATTGTTATTGCCTAGAGTGATAAGACACAAGTATGATAAGCATCATCCACTGAGCCTAAGATACGAACCAGCTGAGAACCATATTAGCGATTACTTCTGTGACATTTGTGAGGATGAATTAGACCCTGCTTGGAAGTGGTTCTATCATTGCAGTACGTGTGCCCAGTCTATTTCTATGCACGCCGCTTGTGCGCCCTTAATACTTCAATGTGAGCAAGCTACATTTTCCAATAACCAGGATTCGGTCTTTACGTTTCTGAATGTCAAGTTTGGAAGAAGGGTGGAGATGAAAGGTCACTCACATCGTTTGGCGGCCTTTGTTCAATTAATCCAAAGTCATGGTAACTGCATTGAATGCGATGAAGAATTGCAGTATCAGATGATCTTTAAGTGCTTGGAGTGTGAGTTTGCAGTTGATTACGATTGTGCTGATTCATATGTAGTAGATTCAGAAGCTGAGGCGAGTTGATAATCCTTACTAGTTTGGCTTGGATCTTGAATCAGTTTGTTATTATTTTGTAAATATTAAGTAATAAATAAAGTTGAAGATTCAAAGTTTTATATTCATACACAATCTTGTTATGAATGCTAGAGGAAGATTACTTTTGTAAATGTTAAGTTGTTGTCCATCCTCTTGGCAATAATATGTACGTGTCAATTGGATATGACAGGCGTCATGTTTTTGTTTATTTGATTTTATTTATTTATAACTTTATTCTTATGAAATATAATAAGTTTTATGAAATATAATAATCCGTTTTCAGGTACATTTACATAATTTTTTTTCTGTTTTTAATCCTTTATTTTATGAAATGCATGGTAGGTGTTTGTTAAAATGTTTAAGTGAAAAATGTGTGATTTTGCTATCAAAGTGTATATTTGCAGTGGTTCTTTCATATGTAGTTCAAAACAAAATTGTTGTAATCAAGCTTGTGATATCTCCGGTTTGTTATAGTCTTGTAAATAAATATTAATCAATAAAGTTGAAGATTCAAGTTTTATATTCATACGCAATCTTCTTGTGCTAGTGGAAGATTACTTTTGTTAATGTGTCACATCATTTGTTGCTTTAAAATACTTATGTTTCTTATTGATTTAAACTGCTTATTGCACTTTTTTTTATTGCTTCAATCTAATCAACATTTTACCTATAAAAAAGGTAAATGTTATAAGGTTTACTATTTTATTTGTGCGAAAAAAAATTTAGATTATTTACGATTTTTGTTTTTGTATTGTGTTTGCTTATAGTATAAATTATTGTTTTATGAATATCAAAAGTGAAAGGTGATAAATAGTTTGAACTGTTGTCTCCAAAAATGTTATATATGTCTTTGATTTATATGCACACCAAGTGTTTGACAAAATGCCTAAGTGACAGATGATAAATAGTTTGAACTAAAACTCGAGCAACAAATTAGTATGTACAATATCTGGAAATGGAAAAACATGTGATTCCTAAATGTACAAATTATATGTCTTTTGGGTATAATTAATTTAGAGAGCTTATTTGTTCATTTTCTTTCTTAAAAAGCAAAAAACATCTTTGAAGTGTTTGGATTTAGTAATGCGAAGTATCGACGATGATGCTTCTTTTCGATTTACTTATTTTTCCAAGAAGTCCTTTATCTTTAAGGTAGGATAAGTAGTGGATTTTGTTGCTGTATATCTCAGAAAATCATGACAATGTCTTACAGAATTATGGATTTCTGCGCGTTTGGAAAATCTAAGGCTCAAATGTATAGTTACATTCTCAGGGGTGTTTGTTTAAGCTTATATGTGGGCTTATGTTTGATTTCGGCTTTCATAAGCCCTAATTCTATGGCTTATTTTGAGACTTATGGGCTTATACAAGTTTATCATATCATAAAAAAAAAAATAAAAAAATAAAAAAAAAAAAATAAAAAATAAAAAAAAACCTTATATAAGCCCATAAATATCAAAATAAGGCGAAAAATTGAGTCTTATGAAATATATGCTTAAACTAACAACCCTTCAATATTATTCTTTTTCAGGATGTGGAACTATCAAGAAAGAAATTGTGTTGGAAGTTTGGAAGGACTTTTGTGGTGATATAGAAAACTAATATATATATTAAAAAAAAAAAAAAAAAAAAAAAGTCACTATTTGAGAACATCACATTAGTGAGATTAGCTCCAAGAATTATGCAGGTAGGACTAATTGCTTTTGTTTTGATTTCGTTCGAATTGAACATGTATGACTATGTGGCTGCAAATTGTATAAGCTAATATGTTTTCCTCGAGAAAGTTACATTTTATAACTTTCAGAATGGGTTTAGTTAAATGTACTTCATCAAATTTAATCTTTGTATGATGAATGTGTTTGAATCAGTCTGGTTTTATGTGGTTTGGGTAAATTTGAGTTACATTTTCCAGTTTTGACATGGTTTAATGTTTATGAATTTTCTTTGATTAGCTGATACAAATATTGATATATGAGGTTTAGCTTAAGGCCATTTCCAAGTTTGAAAGGGGTGGAGTGAGACTACTGGTGATGTGGGTGAGCTTATAAGTTAAAAAGCTTAAGCACATTAAAGAAGCTAAGCCAAACACACCCTAATTTCATATGAATAAGATAATTATAGTACGCATTATATAAATAGAAAATATTGTGTCTTTCCATGTTACTACAGGCGATAAGAGGGGAAACAGTGGTGATGTGAATAAGAACACCATACAAGGTAGTGTGATAGAAAGTAAGAAGACTTTGCACAAAGAAGTGGTGAGTTGTTCAATTTACAGTTGCCAAGCATTTAGAACACTTTGGGATGATTAACCTGGTTAACTTTTAGCATTAGAAATTGAAAATAACTTAAATTGACCCATTTTTATTCAAACCGGTCGAAAGTGCCTTCATAGTTGATTCAAGTACTAACGTGTATCCTTTTCTATTAGCATGGTTTTGCTCGATTTGCTAATGTCATGTTTTTCGTCATCTGTTTTGTGTTGAGGGTCTTTTGATTGACTTGGCAGAGTTGCAACGTATATGCTATCACGCAATGTTTTTCATCATTTGTTTTGTAGGTGCTTCTATGCACCTATGAATCCTTGATTTTATAGATAGACTTACAACCCTTTTAATAAACATATCAACCGTATTACGATGACAATTTTTAAAAGACAAAAGTAGACTTATATCTATTTGATCCATTTTCTTTATAGCTCACTTCGATTCTATCCACTAAGCTTATGTAATTAAAATTTAAATGAAAATATGACTCTTGACCAAATAAAATAAGTCAACTAACTGTGTGTTATAGGTTTAAACTTTAAACCTTTTACAAATACTACTGCGCATAAGTAATTAAATTCGACATATTTTGTCAAACTTTGTGTTTTAATAAATTTTTATATAAAGATATATTTACCAATATCTTCTTCTTCTTCTTCTTCTTCTTCTTCTTTTTTTTTTACTGAGTATTATTTAACAATAAAGTAAGTTGTAGTAGTTAAGAGAAATTAAGTTAAAGGGAATAAACTTTATTGCAAAAGAAAATTTAGAAAAAAGTTAAAGGTTAAAAGAAAAAAAATATATAATATGTAATGAATAATAAATAAATAATTAATAGCGTGTGTGTGTGTTCTTTTTTTTTTTTTTCAACTTGATATACATTAAGATTTGACTATTCAAGGGCAATTATGTTAGTTTTATATGTGTAATTATGTAATTGCTTCAATTGCTTCATATCCTATTCATGGTCCATATTTTTCATATTGACGAGGACAAAGGAGAAGCTACTAGTTTAAGTGAGGAGATGAAGCACACGTTATTGGGAAGTCGTGACGGGTTGTAATAATATGTTGCTTTAGGTAGTCCACTGCTATGGACGAAAATTTTGTTTGCAGTTGGAACGTTTTCATCTAGACAGGGGTCTGTTTTACATGTTATTTGTGCGGTTAATGGGATTGGACGCTGAAGCCAAGAAGTTTAACTACTGTTTTAGAGTTGCCGGAGCTAGTAGGGAATTGACATGGAAAGGGGTTCCGAGGAGTATTCACGATGTTCACAAGAAAGTTCTTGACGTTCTCGACAGATTGGTGATACCGAGCAAATTAGCTCTCTTTCTTTCGCGTAGGAATGAACAGGAACTCAGGAGTAACAGGACGTATATGGAAAGAACAGTAAGTTATATTATCAAGTCAAGATGCATATATTATTTTGACTTGTCCTAAAAATGCAAGATTCTTGTGGAAAATCTTGGTATTTATTCTTTAGAAATTTTTCAACTTCCAGTCTCTTGCAACTGCAGTACACATACAAAGTTCATTGGATTGTATATATATCCTCACCTTCTACTAAAAAAGTTCATCGGATAATGTCTATGTTTGTTTCATGTAAAGGGCTGTAAGTTTGGTTGGTTTTCCATTTTTGCATTGTCAAAATAGAGGTCTTATTAGTTGTCTAGTGCAATCTTGGCTGTATGTTGTTCAGTGGCGAATGCATAAATGCTGTTATCAAATCCACTTGGGTGTAACTTAGACAATTGCTACCCTAAATCCTACACATGGTGACTAGACGAAAAATGAATTATGACCATCTGATAAAACTCATAAACGTATAGTTTCCGCAAAATTACAACTAACAGAAAAGGGCAAACATGTTGAAAAGTATGTATACTGAAGTTACTTTACAAGTGTCTACCTAATGTTTTTTGTAAAACTAATGCTAGTAGAAAACATATTGGTTAAATTGAAAATACAACTACGTATTAAAGCCCAATTTTAATACACTAGAGTGGTCCAGTTAAAGCATAAGTGGTCCAAACCCAGAACAGATAATTAGGTAAAGCCCAGTATCTAATAAATTGTATTTGGTTCCATCTATATGGGTTGTCATTTGTCAATGGTTTAAGTTATGTTACTTGACTCACATATAGTTTTGTAAAAACTTCTTATAATTAGTTACCACTATTTTTCTAGAAGACGGATGAAGCTTTTTCGTCTTCCTCCTAACAAGTGTTTGAAATTTTCTCTTCGCTTTTTTATGGCTGAACGCGTTAAAAGCTTCACTATTTTTACAGCTTTCACAATAAAAGAGTAAACTAACATTATGATATTCACTTTGCATTCCATTCCGCTTATCTTGTTTTAGAATAAGCGTCACATTTTTATTTTTGGGCTTTTATGGACTAACTTATAAAATATTTTAGCGCATTTAGCTTTTTTTTTTTTTTTTTTTTTTTTTTTTTTTTTTTTTTTTTAGTGGGCATGTATTGCCCTTTCAAAAGTTAAATATCCATACACATATTTTTTTTCTCAATTGTCTTTTTAAAACTCATAAATATAATATTTAGTTATTTAAATATAGGCAAATGATTGAAAAAAAAAAATCATATTTACACCATTTGTTTTTATGGGTAGTGATTTTTTTTTTTTTTTTTTTTTTTTTTTTTTTTTTTTTTTCTCCTTATAGGTATTTTTCTTTCAAATTTAGCCTTTTCAGGGTATTTTGTAATATTTTGTGACATTTTTGCCTCTTTCAGCTAATAGAAATTTTATTTTTTTCAAAGGGCAAAAATGTCAAAAAAAATGTCGCAAAATACCTCAAAAATGATGAATTTGAAAGAAAAGTACCCTTTTAAGCAAAATAATTTGTTTGATACCCAGAAAAACAAAAGGTGTCAAATATGTTACTTTTTTTTAATCATTTGCCTTAAATATAAATAAGGTGTTTTGTTTAATGAATTATTTTCGTCGTTTTGAGTCTTTTTTTAAGCAATTTATATAACATAGCCCGTTTGACCCGCATATGTTTATCAGAAAAAAATGCCTCTAAACTGAGAAAGGTCTCTCTATTCAAACTTTCTATTTTCTTTTTCACCCGATCGAGTATTTGTGAACCTTCTCTTTGAGAACAGGCTTAGCATAGCCACGGAAAGCACGAACAAAGCACCTCATTATCCTACCACGTCTGTCTAGCAGCTTCAACTTCTTGCAGCTAAACCACAAATCCCCTGTTTCAGCCTGAAAGGCAAAAGCAAAGTCACCAGTAAGATGGTGAACAATAATCTATAATCTTCCATTTCCTTTCAGCCTACATGATGCATAAATGTTGCCCGTTTTGACTCATTACCCAGCCTCTTCTACCTATCACTTTGTCACCTCTATTTCGACTTTAACGTGTACGTATAGATTGAATAGTTCCAACGGCCCCATAGAAGCATTCTTGAATTTAATAGTACTAAATTAATAACTAATGTTGTAATTTTTTATACTCGTACCAGGTCATATTAGTTATAAGCATGTTCATTTTCTAAATAAACAATACTAAAGCTTTAAAGATTGAGATCGATTTGTACCTTCATAAAATATGTGTACCACCTCTTCCGCCACCTGCTATTGCTGAACCACCTAGTCCACCGCGACTAGGGCCTACAGATCTAACCTCTTCAGCATCCTCATCTTTAGCATCACCCATCAAGGTATAGCTTTGTACATCTTCCACCGACTGCCCCGCCTCCTCTACGACTATTTCTTCTACCAGATTTAGCAGTATCCAACACTTCTGATCTATATCGTGTATGTTAACCTGTTGCAGAAATCAAGTACTTGTAACCACATTACCAGCAATCGCCGATGATGGTATAATGAAATGCAATAAAACTCTAACCTCCGAATAAGGTACCTGATGGTCACACGAATAGCAGCGACATCAGTAACTGGTTCGTCGATCTGCTGTCAACCGATGAACAACTAAATGACAGGTAGGCTCAAAAAGCTGCATTGTAAAGGGACACGATTGTTGAAAGGAGCGTAAACCATGATTTTTTTTTTTATATTTTCTACCGCAAAAATCCCAAAAACCTCAAAAGTATTTTAAAAGAAGGCTCAAGTTTATTGTCTAACCTGTATGAAGCTCAATTTATCATAGATGAAACGCAGCTCTATTTGATGTTTGCTAACTTGTTAGACATCCAAAAAGTGGTACAATTTGTAAAGTTGCTTGCTATTCTATGATATTTACCTAATACCTAACGTATCAACTATGATATTCACGAAAGATAAAAAAACTTAAACAAAAAATGACCTGAGCAATAGTCTGCTCAAATTCAGTGGGATCGACGCCCTTATCCTTAGAAATCTTCTTCATTGAGGTATACATCTTGAATTCTTGTGATATATCTGCTTGTAAATAACAATCATTAAAAACAAAAATACCACATTTATCAAACTCTAAATCATATACCAAAGTATAACCAGCTTTTTCAGAGATTGAAAAAAGCAAGAAAAATAGCCAAATAAATAAGACGGTGACACTTGCAATGGCAAATAAAGGGATGTTTGTGTTTCAGCTTATTTCATAAGCCTCAAATTTCCGGCTTATTTTGAGACTTGCGGGCTTATATAAGTTCATGATATCATAATAAACGTTATAAACTTATATATGCTCACAAGTCTCAAAATACGCCAGAAATTTGAGGCTTATGAAATATAAGCCGAAACACAAAGAAGCTCATAAGATACATATAAGCTTAAACAAACACCCCCTAAGTTCACCTTTTTCAAAGTCATTAGCTTATTGAAGTACATAAGCTCAAAATAATAAGCTAAACAGATTTGAAATTATCCACCTCTGCACGTTTCAATAAGCCAAAAAGCCCCGAAAAAATAAGCTAATCCAAACAACCCATTAAAAAGCCCAAAATTTGCGAATAAAAGTTCCATTTTTGAACTTCCCAGAAATCTTAGCAAAGGGGGTGTTTCTTTTAGCTTACGTGATTTCGGCTTATTTTTAATAAGCTCAAACCCATAGGTTTCATAATGAGTCACAAAAATCAAGCTTATTAAAAGAAAACAAACTCACATAAGCTCGTAAGGACACAAACAAACCCCTAAAACAAATTTATGTTCATTTATGTACTAATAATTATATTTAAAAAAGAACACTAAAGTGGGAATTACATAATATAAGTTATGGGTATATTACTACTAATGATAATAATAACAGAAAACATATTAAAAATGAGAATATGATGATGATGAATACTTACATTTCAAGAAAACATGTTCTGCTCAGGATGATGATGTCGCAGCTGCTGCTGTTATGCTTTTTAGTATTATCAGTAAATATGCTTTAGGGTTCACCAAGTTGGGTTTGATGCACAAATGAACAATCCAATACATGAACCATTTTTGGCCTTCATAATTGAAAGAATAAAACACAATGAATTAAAAAAAAAAAAAAAGAAAAAAAAAAAAACGACAATAAGATAAAACCAACAAAATCAGTTACCTTTACCATGACTGATTCTATGATACGTTAAGTATTTTATGTTTTAGTATTTTATATTTATGTTTCTAGTTTAAGGGAATTTCGGTTATTTTCTATTATGCAAGGGGTATGATTGTAACTTGCATATCTATTTATGTTGAACGTATCAATGAATAATGGCAGAGATTTGGTGAAATCATTCCTTCCTGTAGTTTCTTCTTCTCCCTAGGGTTTTAACCTTATCAAGGGTATCAGCTTCCAGTCGATCCCTACCAAAATCACCATGACTAACACCCGCAACAACGAAGTCGACAACACACTCAAAGCCCACGATAAGGCGATCGCTGAAATCCAAACTGCCCTAGTCGCTTTATCGAAGCAACAGGAAGAAATCTTGAAGGCTGTCCGTGACAAAGGAGTTCACTCGGCAGGCGGTTCCTTCGGGTCCCTCTCCGGCTCAGATGGTGACTTCCGAACATCCAAACCATTCCGTATCGGTAAGATCGATTTCCCTAACTTTTCGGGGGACGATGTTGAAGGATGGGTCTATCGCTGCGAACATTTTTTTGCGATGGATGCCACCCCCGATGCCTCGAAAGTACGTTGCGCTGCGATTCACTTGGAAGGCGATGCCCTCCAATGGCACCGTGCCTATATGAAGACCCGTAATGCCACGGTTGCCGAGGTCCCATGGGCGGACTATGTTCGTTCGATCTCTGCTCGTTTTTCTGCTGCACTGTTTGAAGACCCATTGGAAGAGATGGCGTCGTTAACTCAGACAGGCTCGTTACAGGAACTGAATTCAGCCTTTGACTCCCTGCTGAATAAGGTTAACCTAAGCGAAACACAAGCCGTGAGCCTCTACCTTAAGGCTCTCAAACCGGACATCCGTGGACCGGTTAAAATGTTTAAACCGAGCACGTTGCATGAAGCGTATGGGTTAGCAAGAATTCAAGCCATCAACAACACAAGCTTGATGAAGCGTCTCAACGAGGGGGAGGGTGGGCCGCAACCCGAAGATGTCAAAATAATACCTCCGGCTAATGCTTCAAAACTTCCATTGCTCCCAACCCCAACGAACGAGTTACCAAGTAAACCGGGAATGCTTAGCTCGAAGCGTTTGACGAGCAAGGAACTAGAGTTGAAAAGGGCAAAAGGGGAATGTTTCTGGTGTACCGAAAGGTATGTTCCGGGCCACAAGTGTACGAACAAACAAATCTACATGCTTAAGGTGATCGATGATGAAGATTCGGCAACCAACGAGTCTATTGAAGGTGATGAAGACAAGGTCACTTGAATCCCTTTTTGAGGGCAAAAAGTGGGTTAAGGAGGGAGTATTGATACGTTAAGTATTTTATGTTTTAGTATTTTATATTTATGTTTCTAGTTTAAGGGAATTTCGGTTATTTTCTATTATGCAAGGGGTATGATTGTAACTTGCATATCTATTTATGTTGAACGTATCAATGAATAATGGCAGAGATTTGGTGAAATCATTCCTTCCTGTAGTTTCTTCTTCTCCCTAGGGTTTTAACCTTATCATTCTACTGATTCTTACCTATTCACTCTAATCACAGCACAACTTGAAAGTGTCCCGATCTAATAAGGAAAGTGATGGTGGCAGATTTGGAAGAAGCTGGAATGTTATGGAAGGCAGTGGAGGACCTCAGGTTTATCCATAATAATAATAATAATAATAATAATAATAATAATAATAATAATAATAATAATAATAATAATAAATCATACACTGGATCGGGCCACAGGTAGCAGGTAAAAAAAAGTGCGGGGAGCCCATACACATGACACAGCGTCGTTTCAAATGGCATTTAATATATATATATATATATATATATATATATATATATATATATATATATATATATATATATATATATATATATATTAATTCACAATATAGACCCTATTTAAGAACTAATGTTACCGAGTGTGGGCTGTGCTAAGCACAACCTAAAATCTTAACTAGTTGTATATATATATGGATAGATGATTGCTTTTGACAACTTCCAAATACCATAAACCTATTTCCTTCGCTCAAAATTTCAGTATGTTTTTTTCTTTCAAAATTCACAAATGTTGTTTCATGAGGTTGAACCATATATACTGTACTACTACTCACATTAATTAGTTTAGAGGTCATGTTCAAATTCATGTATTTTTCTAAGTGACTAATAAATTATAACACGTAATAATGCTTTTATGAACATTGAGGGACATAACTCACAATTTCATTTTTAACAAGGTATTTTTTTTAACAACATGTTAAAAATATAAAGCGTGACATTTTTTTCTTCTTAAACAATGACATAAGTCACAACAGCTATAGTGTAACCGTGCATATATAATAATATCAATCATGGGATGAAACATATCTCTACTACTTATAAATAGTTTTTACTCAAATCTTTAAACTTAAAATTGCTTAAAAGTGAGTAAGGAGGTTGGACTAAATTACCCTTTAACAATTCTTAATAACCTTTTAAATATCATGCTTAATAAATGGTAACTTAGTCAACTTATCATCTTAATAAACTTTTAAATATCACGCTTAATAAATGAAAACTAGTCAATTTACACATTCAACTTTTAAATGTAAGTAAAGTGTTGTTACGATTTATAAATTGTTATAAACATTTTTTGTTTCTAAACCATGAACTTTTTCTCGCAATGACTACAAATTAAACCCATGAGTTTTGTATCATTAGTCAAACCATTGCAAGTATAATTATTTTTCGTTATACACCGTCACTTTGAGAGGGTATTCGTCTAGTCCATTCCAAATGCATAAACAAAATTTTATTCGACCTTCACTATGAAATAGGTAAAACGTTATTGTACTTTCATACTTTTTATTACATTTTGAATGAGAAATTATACCATACAAATCAGTTAATTTTGCTTTCAATTCAATCAAGGAATGGAATAAAACACACTTCTATGTTGAGAAGCAAAGTGTGACATTTAAAGGAATGACGTTTTGTATCAAATGCTATATTCCTTTCGTGTAACCAAACATATTGTGTTTCATTCCTCTATAAAGGTGCAGTCCGCTCTTATCTTCGTTACAGCCAAACATCGGTCCGTTTAGAATTTTATAGGAGTATCCAACTGGTATGTCTCTATTTTCCATAATTTTTTATGCATCTTATATATGTTTTTTGGTTGGATGATATGCATTGACAAGTTGTAATATAACCGGTGTTTTAAAAGGCGCGCCTTGGCCTCGCAAAGGCGCAAGGCGTCACCTCCACGCCACGCAATAGACCAAGGCGTCGTCTTAAGGCTTGGCATGAGATGAGGTGCTTATGCAGAATTGCAAAACACTTAAATAACTGCCTATTTGATTAGCGCGAAGATAAATAAATCCAAACACTATCTGCTGCATTGCCTTTTGTTACACTTGATTGTAATGATCAAACACAAATACCTCCTAAAGGTTATATTCTTTTTCTAAATCTTTGTGTAATGTGTAGTTAAGTGAAAATGTAAGACAAAAAGCATGTGAATTGTGAATGAAATCTATGTAAAACCGTTATTTGGACTGCTGATTAGCTTTTTGCGGTTCAATAAGTAGTTTCGAGTGTTTGGCTTGAATAAATAAGCAGTTTTAAGCGGGTGTTTCGGATCTAGTTAAATATGTTTGTCATTTCAGTTTATGCTGAAATAAACACTTGAAATGTGTGAGGTCTCAAGTTCAATTTGTGCTAGGTGCAAACAACCTTAAGTGGTCACGCCAACCTCCTGAAAAGGGAGGGCTTTACCTGGTTTGAGTCTATGTGGCGGTGGGTTCAAACCCCGTGGATTAGTCGACCAAAAGGTCAGAAATCATGGTTAACCAAAAAAAAAAAAAAAACTTGAAATAAGCAGCTCCCTACCTGCATATTACTTGCTTCTGCTTAAAATATAAGTAGATAAGCAGAAAAAATAAGCAATCCAAAAGACTCCCAAAAACTGCTGATTAGCTTATTGTGGTTAGATAAGTAGGTTTTGACTTTAGTGTTCGGTTTGAAGCAAATCGATCTGCAGTTTTGAATAAGCTATTTGGATGTTGCTCAAGCAGAATTGTCCAACTCTGAAAGAACTGCCTATTAGATTAGCATGTTCTGTTAAAACATAAACAAATCCATACACTATCTTATGCATTTCCTTTTGTTACAGTTGATTGTGATGGGCGTAAGTAGATGTAATGAGCAAAGCTAAACACTCCCTAAAATTCTCAGGAACGAGTCAAATATATGCCTAAAAGTGGTTAGGATCATTTGAATGTAAAAGCCAAATTGACCTCATTTTGAGGGAGGAAGCATCTTTGTGGTAAATAACATTTCATAGGATTATAAGGACGTAATCAGAGATGTGTGAAGTCACCATAACGATCTTTAGGAAGTTTCTCATGATACACGCCTACAAGTTGTAATTGCCAAAAGCTCAAAAGTTCATAGATCGAACTTTGCTTGTAATGTACTATGCTAAACGAATTTCGTCTGAGTACATGTGAAGAATACAACCCGTTAAAATATTGAATGCTCCCTGTGAAATAAATGTACTTTTTTAGAGGAGCATTCTCTTTATAAAGATTTCAAATTGAAAATTGCTAGGTTAGTCGTATTTAGCCTAGATGGTCATGTAACTTTGTGTTAGGTTTTCTATTGGCATAATACGTCTGTTTGAACCCCAAAACGTTAACTTGATTTAGTGATCAAGCTTTGTTAGGGGTTTGGTCTTTTGCCTCAACCAACTTTGCTTCCGCGGGCCCTTGTCACTTGGCTTTCTTGGTGAGTGACTGAGTGCTAAGTTAACAAGATTTGTTTGACAAAAATTTGGAAGATCTGTACAGAAAGAGACTTGAGACTGTTTCTTGAAATACTTTCTTGCATTGCTACATACAAGGGAACCTCTGCATTAAGAGTTATTTGAAAGAATACAAGATACAGGAGTAACCTATAATGTCCCCTAGAGATTGTTGCAGTGTCTGTTAGATAATGTTTGCAGTGACTAACTGCACATGAGCAGCTCATCAGTCAGATTCAGTAACCCCGTGGCATTAGGCATTTGAATATATTGTTGTCAGCCCTCCAAATGCGTCCTCCAGTGTTTCTGGTAATAGTCAAACACGAGAATGTTTTAGAAATTTAGTCACATGATCACGTTATATCTGAAAATTGCATAGCTGATCAATTTATTTATGCTTGATACGCTGATGAGTGATAATCAAGATTATGTTATTTGCATGTCATGGTTTCTTAAGGAAGCTCAGGGAAGCTGATTGTTGATGTTCATAGTGCACAGATACCACAGGGTTATAGTTTTTTTGATGCTGACATTGGTAGGTTGTCATCCCCTCAGAGATCCACCACTGTTCCCATATCTTTGTGTGGAGGAACTTTTGTGTTATAACTAGATATACCTCCAACGCAAATTAGTTATTTTGGCTGGATTGATATAGTTGTGTTGCTCATAAATTTCAATTGCTCGTGTAGCCATGCTGTGGGAACCCCGTCTCTATCCTTATGCCTTGTTCAAGTTCGAGCTGCATACTCGAATGCACGAACACCTATAATTTTTCTTTATAATAACTGGAAATATATCATCTATGAACCAAAGGCCCAAAGCAAGAGTTTTATTTTTAAAATCTTGGATTTTCAAATGCTCCTCTATACTTCAATATATTTGATGACTATGCAGCTTTATACATCACTTAAGTAAACAGCCTACTGCTATTTCAGGCAAAAATCAAGGAAGCTCTACTTGCAAAAAGACTCAAGCGCTATGAAGTGTCAAGACTCCAGGGACCAAGGATGAAACCAGTTGAGATAACAGGTGAAGAAAGATTCTACATGAAAAGGGTGGCGCAAAAAGGGTCCAATTACGTACCAGTTGGGAGAAGAGGTGTGTTTGGAGGTGTTATTCTAAATATGCATATGCATTGGAAAAAAACACGAGACAGTAAAGGTTTTCTGCAAGCCTGGTCAAATACAAGAGTATGCTAATGAATTTGCAAGATTAAGTGGTGGAATCCCAATTCAGATAATTGGAGATGACACCATAATTTTTTACCGCGGAAAGGACGACTATGTGCAGCCAGAGGTTATGAGTCCAATTGACACGTTATCCAATAAAAAGGCTAGTATTCTTCTTATATCTAAAAAATAAATAAAATAAAAAAATCTATAATAGCGTCTTGCCATCTTTTTAGATCATTTTTGTTGATCTACAAAATTATCGAGTGTATATTCATGTTCTTTATACTCGTTATTTCACTTGGTTGATATTTAGTTTTTACTTCAGTCAATGTATATATACAAGTATTTCCTATTAGTTATTATCCCACAAAATCTATAACGTCTTGATTATAGATTAAATATGGAGCTACAAAGATGATTCACATATATCGAAACAATAAACGATAGTATTTTGGATTTACAAATAAATGTTATACAAAAGTGAATGATGCTATACTAGTAGCTACTTTTGCTGAAAGTATTTATTGCATTTGCACATGTGATTCCTGGGAGAGAAATTATGTGTCCTCAATTATATGGGGGCACGGTGTATACAAAAGACTCAATGGATGGTTTTTGAGCCTTGGATCAAGCTACAAACTAATGCCATAGTCTAATATTTTCTTATATTTAAGCATGTTCTCGATATATATGAGCCTATTGAAGGTACCTTGATATTAAGTTCTTCCCTCTAATATATGACATATCGTGTATTCACTGGCTCAATGAGATGGTGAGTTAGGAACATAAATTGGGAAGCATAAAACAAGATTTTTGCCCTCATCTAGTACTCCAAACTTCTGTAACAATTGCCCCCCTTCTTCTTTTGGATTATGTCACACGTTAAGGGTGTATGCTCGTGTTTCTAGTAGGTAGATATATTGGGGATTGAGGATATTTCAAACAACTTTGTATTAGGAAAGTAGTTACTTCTATACGTCTTTTCTCTCTATTTGCTTATTTTAGTAGTTGGTATCCTCGCTCTGTTCAAACTAGAACTCGATGGGTACAACACAAAGTTCATAAAAACTGATACTGGAATAGGTCCACTACTAAACCTCAGAGTAAAGGTGATTATGAAGTTAAGGAAACCTGGGATAGGCATTTATTAGTCCAAAAATCCAAAATATTTCATCAATTTCATTGTATTATATATGCCCCTCCATTTGAACTTGTCATATCAGCAATATGCACAGCCGTCACTGTGTGATGTACACTTTGCTATAGCATTATACTGCTCGAAATTTTTTTAATGTTATATGAGTGAATGTTGTTAGTCGCGTTGACCAACAACCTGATTACTAGCACGGATTACTTCGATCTTGAAGTCGACACACACCAGCAGTATATAAATATCGACAGAAAAGAATGAGCAATGCACAAGTAAGTATCCCTAATCGATTGTAGATTAGTATAGAAAGAATGCGTAACAAATCCGTCCCCCCCTCACCTCCTTTTATAGAGATGAGGGGAAGTGTAAACCGACTTTAACAAGAGTCCTAAGTCGGCTATTATAATGACACGGGTTGGGCTTGGGACACAAGCCAACCTACCCGACTCCTACTTGACTAATAATAAGTTTAAGCTTAACACTCTAACCCCTAGACTTAGTTATAAGCTAATATGAAGACTAATTACATAACAATTTCCACCTTAGGCTTCATATTAGTCTATACCGACCTTCAATAACTCCAAGCAATGTTGTAACTTCCGTCTAGGTACCACCTTCGTCAAGGCATCCGCAGCATTGTGTTCAGTCCCCACCTTGAGAACTTCAACCGTCTTAGCTTCCAAAACCTCTCTGATAAAGTGGTAACGCACATTGATGTGCTTAGTCCTTTCATGAAAAACATGATTCCGCGATAAGTGAATCGTACCCTGATTATCACAATTAACTGCCACAGTGTTAAGCTCCATGCCCAACTCTTCCAAGAGTCCCCTTAGCCAAATAGCTTCCTTCACAGCCTCCGTAAGGGCCATATACTCCGCCTCTGTAGTTGAAAGAGCCACCACGTGTTGTAGCGTTGCCTTCCAGCTTACAACACATCCCTGTACTAAAAACGCGTAACCTGTGATTGACCTACCTTTATCCGGATCCTTTGCGTAGTCTGAATCAACAAAACCTGTTACGTCCACATGGTTGCTACAATCTGTCCCATACACCAAACCCACGTTTACAGTACCCCGCAAATATTTCAAAATCCACTTCACTGCTTCCCAATGCTTTTTACCTGGATTTGCCAAATATCTGCTAACTACACTTACCGCATACGCTATGTCTGGCCTTGTGCATACCATCAAGTACATTAAGCTCCCAACCGCATTTGCATATGGCACCCTACTCATCCTTTCAACATCACAATCCCTAACCGGACAATCCTTCAATGACAGCTTGAAGTGCCCACCCAATGGCATCTTAACCGATTTCCCATTGTCTATTCTATAATTATTTAAAATCTTAGAAACGTAGAATCTTGCGATTCCGATCCCTGATGATCTCCATACCAAGAATCTTCTTCGCTTCCCCGAGCTCCTTCATGTCGAACTCCTTTATAAGCAAATACTTGATAGACCCAATCTCAGCCTTGCTTTTACAAGCAATCAGCATATCATCTACATATAACAGTAGATAGATATACTCACCTGGTGCATAACTCCTGTAATATACGCAGCTGTCGTAACTGCTACGCTTGAACCCGTTGCTCAGCATGTACTTGGTGAGTGCTTATTCACTCACTTTTATAAGACCAAAACCGGACTCAAAAGACCAAAAACTAATCGAATTATGCCAAATTTGTAGTGTTTTTGTGTAGGTACGGATATTTAAGAAAAAGACAAATATCACGAGAAAACAACGAAACCGAGCACGGGAGTGGAAAAGAGGACGAAAGCCGGAGCCGGGATAGCATTTTTCATATTTGAGCTTGAATTGTCAGAATTTACCCTTGAAGAATCAAAGTTTTTAAAGTTTAACCCTTGGATTAATTTTGAAAAAGTGACGGAATCAGCCCTTGGATTTTAGCATAATTCATAATTGGTCCTTGTATTGTCAAAGCTGAAATTATAATGATAGGCTTGGTCCAATAAAATTCATAAGTCCAAATCCATTTCACAAATACCAATCCAAATGCAAAGCCCAATCTCCAATTTAATAAACCCGGTCCAACACCCACCCACTTTGGTCAAAAAGTCAGAACAAAACAAAAATAATATTTACCCGTACCCTTTTCTTTTCCCTCCACTCTTTTTCACCATCAACCCAGAATCCCCAAATCACTTAGAACCCTAGTTTTACCTTTCCATCAATTACCCATCTCCACATCAAATCCCAATAATTAACCTTTCTAGAAGCACAATCACGTGACAAAGCATGTGTCAGAGAGAAAGTAATGGAGCTACAAGGACACTTGGCAGGGACTGATTGGTTGGAACACATCATTCCATATTCATTGGATTCGTCTGACAAGGACAGAGAAGGTATATACCTCACGGATCGCCACAGTGTACAAACGGTGCATTTTGATTGGTTGAGCCACCTCACCAAAGCAATTCAAGGGTTTTAATTGGCTGAGGCTATCATATGGGATCAAATAAAGAATATGCCATGAAGATTCTGATTCGAGGAGCTTCTAATCCCCCCCAAAGGCTTGAGCTCAGCTATAAATAGCTCTTCACCTCACCACATTGGAGCCGGTTAGCTAGGATTAGGAGTAGGGTAGTTTTAGTGTAGCTTAGAAGTAAATTAGTATTAGCTTTAGCTTATTTTTAGCTTATAATTCTTGTCTCTTTATCTTTCAAGCTTTGTAAACTCAGTTTTCAGTATCAATAAAATTTCATAGTTCACTCTAAATTTTTATTTCATTTTACTTGAAGCTCTCTTTATGATATATGCTGGTTCAAAAGCTATTTTCACTGTCTCATAAGTTCATTCAAAGATTGTAGTGAGTTTTATAACTTAGTTTCTACTTGAATTGGTTGAAGTATCATTGGTCAAATAAAGTCAACGGATGTTCATATGATGATTCTGGGTATTTGTATGATGGATTCTGGTTATGAGATGTTAGTGGAGCCTATCTTAAAGATAGGCTATGATCAAATGTCACCTCTGTTCAGCTGAGGTTATGATTGTAAGTTCTGCATTTCAATTTCTAGTTACACTATCTGCTTAATTAGTTTAAACCTGACTTACTTGCTTCTCTGTTGATTGATTCTGTTTTAATTCATTAGTTATTAGCTTAGTTTATCATAGGTGGTATTTCAATAGTCTGCTTAATCTAATTGCATGATTATCTTAGTTAACTGCCTTGTCTTTGATATATTTACATTCATGACTCTTGTCGTTGATTGCTGTTAGTTGTTGTTGAATTAGCTTCTAATATTGATTATGCATCTAGTTTGATCATTTTTTTGTTGTTTAGTGGATTTAACTTGCATTTGTTAGTGTAAACTGTCAATTATAGGATGTTTGGTTTAACTTGACTCTTTGAGTCAATCATAGTTTAGGCTTATTGCTCAAATTGACCTAGCTTGAATCTGTAATTAGAAATTGTTTTCAAGTAATTCTCAGTAATCTTTAGTAGAAGTTGCATTGATTTTTGAGTATCACTTTATGAAACAGTTTTCATTTGATTCTATTGATGTAGGTGTATTTATTTGTTTTTGTTTGATCTGTTTGGTTTACTATGCATGTCCCTGAGATCTAAGTGCAAGTATTTAGTCTTAAACTGAATTGAACCATTTTGATTCTATATTCTAAACCTGCTCAACCAGCTGTCCCTACTCCTTCCACATTAGTAGTTATATATAGCTCATATAAGCTCGTAATTAGCTGTAACTTGGCATTTACGTTCTTTGGTATGTGGATTTTATTTGTTCAGTTCTTGGATGCCAGTGCTTATCTGCTCTTAGCTTAATTTAGAGCTTGATCTTGTCTGCTAATTGCTCCAAATAGCCCTTACCAACAGCGTCTCACAAGCTCAAATTAGCTCATCTGTGTTTGATTTTTGGTATTTTAGCTCTTTGTTGGTTGATTTATTGTTTTCTGATGTAAGTTTGCTTATATAACTTGTGATTAGTTTTTTAGGTTTGCCTCTGATAGCCCTTTGGCCTGCTGTATTCCCCTGCACACCACTGCGCCATAGCTGTTCCTATAAGTTCCCTTATCAGTTACCTCCATAAGCTCTTTTTTGGGTAAAAGGTCAACGACCCGGTAAATATATTACTCCAAAAAACATTTAAGTACAACGGATATGAGTGATTCTCATATCTCAGCCCGTTACATAGGCGAAATGCTTACATAACAAGATACTTCCAATTTTCTAGACAAGAAAACAAACCATTAAAAGACTCGGACAAAAATATAACCTACTTCCTACGACCTTGGAGATTAAAGCCATAAATGGCGTTAAGAGCATCCAATTCCCCTGGAAGATCAGAAACTTGCTTCGAGTAATCATCATAGTCATCCAACTCATCTTCACGCTCATGACCTCCACCAAAAAGATTTGCTGATTCGTCGAACGTGTTAAGAACCTCCTCATCATCACTATCAGTAACCACAATATCACCCACCTTAGAGAATGGATTAGCCCTCTTATTGGCAGATGCAGACGGAATAGGAACACCTTTATCATCCAAGAGGGTAGCTTTCCCATCGATAAGTAGCTTTTCAAGCTTACTAATTTTCTCAACTACAGGAGTAGAACCACCTTCCTTGGTTCCCATTAAATCACTCACAAGGGGTTCTTGTGATGTAGTACCAGTCTTAACCAACGCATCCATATTAACTTCCATAGTACAGCCAGCATCCACATCCATGTTGGTGACATCAGTAGGAATACCAAACGAATCCGTATCATCCATATGAAGAGCATCAAACTGATTAGATGTAGAGATCGTTGTACCACTAGAGCTAGCCACATCAGGAGTCTTCTTCTTATTGCCACCAACATTCTTGGGTTCAGGAGGAGTCTGTTTGGGTTGATACTGAAACTTCTTACCCACAACAGGTTTAGTAAACCCTCCTTTCCCCGGAATTGTAGAACCACCTTGTTTGCCTTTCTTCCTGTTATTGACAGTCTTGAAACTATCATCAACAGGCTTAGTAGGCTGAACAGGAGGTATAACAACCTTAGGGCAGTCAGTCAGAGTATGACCAAATATCTTACACTTGTCACAACGAGGTGGTTTCCACTCATATTCAACCCTTATCTTCTCAATAGTCGAACCCGAACCGTCAAGTAACGGTATCTCAACAGTGAGGCTGTCCTGCAGCACCTCATCCGACTTCACTTCTATCATGCATCTAGCAAAACTACTACGGCCCCACGATTCCTTGCACATATTGCTTGTAAAAGCATCTAACCTTTTGGGCGTACCAATTAGTGTGGCTAGAAGACTGAGGCCATCATCAGAAAACATTGCAAGGGGGACATCATGGAATTTAACCCAGACAGGGATGTTAGTCAAATCCTCTTTAAGAAGATTAGTGTTCAAAGTCCATGGTTTAAGAATAATAGGAACATTTCTGATCAACCAAGGACCGTTTTCAAGCACATCATCAACACCTTTCTTCGAATTGAACTTAAAGAAGAAGAACCCCTTTGCATTCATCATTACCTTTTGCACACCAAACTTAGCCCATGCATTGCGGACATAGTAATCAACAACAGGAAAAGCAAGGCGCTGGCCAAGGAAATAACCATAGAGAGTATTCTCAAACCTCGTGTTTACCTCTTCCACTACTTTCAGTGGAACTGAAAGGTCAACATCATCCTTTTTTTTGCTACATTCCAACCTCCGAAAATTAGACATGTGTTTCTGAGGTTCATTAGAAGTAGCACCCGCGTAAGAAACCGACTTCACTCCACTAGTAGTATCATCCATAGAAGCATTAGGACCAGAAGCATTCGAATTAGAATTATGCCCAATACCACTTGAAGAGGAAGCCTTATTAGCAACAATATCACGTTGAATATTAGTCATGGCTTCATCAAAATTCTTATGTGCAGTAGAGAGCAAGTGCTTTACAGTGACAGCACTTGTAACCTGCTCCAAATCATCACCATGTGGTGTAGCTTTCGTAAGTGGAATCGGCTCCACTTCCTGAGTACGTAGGAGTGGTGAGACATCATCACCTAAACCAATGTTTCCCACCTCAATCGAACCTCTTTGAGAATTACCTTCATCATGTGCAGAAATCGAATCCCCAACAACATCACTACCCTTAAAAGTAGCACCCATCAAGCTAGAAGAACCATCCGATGTGTTCTTGCTCTTGTGATTCAAAAAACCTTTATTAATCATCTCTCAACAACCCACGAACAGAAACTCTAATAACAACTAGCACGTATGCAAACAAGATCAAAAAATAAAAACCCTAATCGCTTAGGGTTTTGAATTTACGCCTAAAAAAACTAACCACCCTCCATGAATTCGATCAAGTTAAGTGAATATACGACAAGGATCAGGACCTGATCGAAGTAATCAACCAACTTAGAATAAAGAAAATCAAAAAGTATCCCTAGGTCGGTTGGGAAAAAACGATTAACAAACCCTAGAATCAGAAAATCAGAAGTCTGCTAGGTCTTATGAATCAAACACGAATCCAAAGAATCAGAAACGTGGAAGAATCAGTAAAAGAATAGACAGATTGTGAAGGGTCGATTAGTTTAGAGGGTTTTTAGAAAATCGCCAAGATCGCCATATGAGAGTCGTTTAGGGTTTTTCTTTTTTTTTTTTTTACCTCCATAAGCTCTTCTGGTTTGATTATTAGGTTTGCCTTTGAGTTAAATTCTGAGTAGGATATTGGTTGATTAGTTACTCAGTAGTATAGATATGTGGCTGCTTTCATGTGTTTGAAATTTGAGACTGTTTGGAAGTGTTTTTTTTTAAAGCTAGTATATAAGCTGTGTTGAGTCAGTGGACTGCTTGTAACTTGAGCCCTACTAACTGCCATTTGAGCTTAGAATTGTTTTCATTTGATTATTTCTGGTTAATTTACTGATTGTGCATGTTCAATTTTATCTCTGGATTAGCTTTTGATACTTGTGCTTTTAGTCTAAGTTTACTTTGCTTTTCATATATAGCTTTTACTTTTGAGCTTATTATTAAATTTCACTGTAACTATTGATTTCTATGCTATCCATTCTTGCATTTCTGAGTTTATTTTATCATTTTTAGGTTGTGTTTTAAGTTTCATCAACTTTTGCTTACAAGTGCTTATTATTAAGCACTTGTAATAAGCTGTTACTCTTAAATAAGCAGTTCCTCTTTTTATTTTTACATCAAAATTTTATTTTAAGTTCTTTTTATTATTTTAGAATTTCTGGAATTTTTCCAGATTTTTCCAACCTTTTTTACTATTTTTCTTATTTTATTTTGTTTTTATTCAATTTTTAAATAGTTTTTAATTACCAAAAATCCATAAAAATAAGAAAAAGCTTTGAAAAATACAAAAATATTTTTAGAAATTCTTTTATAATATTTTAGAATTTTTAGAATTTAATTTTCATTTTTCAAATTTGTTTTTTCTATTTTTCTCTATTTTTAATTCAATAAATAGAAAATAAATTCTAGAAAATTAATAAAAAGTCAAAAAAATATTTTTCTTTTTCTTAAAATTCTTTTTATTAGTTTAAGATTTTTAGAAATTATTTTCAAGTTCGTAGGATCATTTTTCGATATACGTTACGTTTTAAATTTTGCGGTTGTTTTTCCGTTTTTACGTTTTTCACTTTGGTGCATAATTAGCTTGTACATTTTACATAGTTTACTATTTCTTATCATAACTTGAAATCTAAAATCATATTTTTCATTTTCCCGCTTTTCACGACACGATTTCGCGATTCGATTATTCAAGATTCCATTCTACCTTCGCTGGGAAAACGACCCGGGAAATACTTTCACGAGTATTTCTTCGGAATAATTATATACTGTAAAACGACTTTATCAAAAATGGTGCCGCTGCCGGGAAAGGTGGACGTGAGTTTTGAATATTCGTGTTGAAAAATCGTGTTGTGTTAAGTTTTCTACTATCTTGTATATATTTTCTATAAAAATTTAAAAAAAAAAAAAAAAAAAAAAAAAAAAAAAAAAATTGAAAAATCAAAAACTAAAACAATCTTCTTATCCTCTCATATTTGATTCTTTTTCTTAAACCCTCTTACGTTTAATTCTTATGGATACATTTTGTTCCAATTGTAGAGAACCGTTCTTCGGAGGGTTGTGTGTGTGGTGTACGTGCGACGAATGTGGAGATAATATTCGTGATGGTGTTTGTTTGAATTGTAATTCTCACACGTATGATCAAAGATCGTTCAACAATCCGTCAAATATTCCCGATTTTTATACACCACCACCACCTTCGTTTTATTGCTATAATTGTGGAAACCCGTCCGAAGAAGGAATGCCGTGTGGGCGATGTTTTTGTGATGTATGTGGATACACTGATTGTATGTGCTATACTCCGAGTGCTGACACGTCTTTCAATTACAATCCGATCTTTGATTGTTATTCTCTAAATAATTTTTATGAGCCAAATTCGTATTACAATGGTGATTCATTTCAAAATACATCAAATTTTGAAAATTGTGGGGGATCGTTTGAAAATTCTTATCATGAACCTAATTCTTGTTACGATTCTAATGGTTTTTACCAACTCCCACAAACTTCCAATTTTAATAATGATATTTTGGAAATCAAATCAATGATCGATAAGTTGAAAGAGATGGTGACTAGTCGTTATACATCTACTCCCGAGCCTTATGAAAGATCGATGGAAGAACCTCTTACCGAAGAAAGAAAAATTCCAGTTTTGTGAGTGTTGTTTGTACGATGATTCCACGATTACGATCAATCTTAATCCTCAAAATGATTCTATCTCTCCTACCGTAGAACCCGAAGACTCTCTTACAATGGGAGATGGGCATCTTGACACTATTCCGGCAACGGAATCGGACGAATTCAATAAGTCTAGTGTTGAGAACCTCGTCCCAATCCCAAGTGAGTCCGGAGGAATTTCTAACAATGATTCTGAATTTGTTGAAAATAATCGTCTTGATAATCATGTTGATACGAATGATATACCGTTTGATGATAATCGTGATGAGATATTCTCCGATTCTGATAACGACGATTCTATATCTTGTGGAGAAATCGATTATGTAACACCTAAAATCTAAAAGCAAGTGAAAAGACCAAAATGCCCCTACATATTTAATAATTAATTAAAAGCTTATAAAAGTATCCAAATAAATCCCAAACTACTAACAATGCATAAGTTATGATACCAAATATTTTTAACAACTTCATTACACATTTATACAAGTGGTAAAATTACCAAAATACCCTTAGAGTGGCCGATTGAGATAAAAAGTAAATTAAAGTGAATTATTTTAATTTTAAATGGTTTAAATCTTTTAATTATGGAAGATTATCATCACAATTAATTCCCAACCTATAATTCCGAAATTTTGGTCCCTATTCCCCCTCATCACACGGCATTCCACAATTATAGGTCAATCCACACCCATTTTCCTCCAAACCCTAAAACCGATTGGATTAAACACACACAAAAATCATCTAGCCTCCATTCTACTCTCCCATCACTCTCAAGCATTTTTATGTGATTTATAAACATCCTAAGAAGCCAAGAAAAATCCCATTCGAATTGTTGAAGCCTTACACGATCGTAGCATTTGTTTTCTTTTGTCGAGCCCTAAAAACAAGGTAATTCATTTGCACCTCATTCGACCTCTATAAAAATTATTTCTCATTTTTCCTGTGATACTTACATTATATAAGACCCATGAAAATTATTTACAAGGTTTCTAGATCGTTGGTGAAGGCGTGAGGATTTTGGATACGTTTTTGGCCTATACGCATACACATAAATCGTTCAGCTTGTTCTACACGTTCCATTCTTGGTTTGGTATTTTTCTCAGGTCCTTTATACCTCATAAACATCAAATAAATTGTTTGGTTCGACCCATGCATGCTCGACATCACTTTTGTGATTTAAAACCCTAAAAACGTGTTTAATTGTGAAATATATACTCCGATCCAGAATAATTATTAATAAAATTATTATACACTTATTATGATGTGATATAACCTGGAAAAATATTGGAAAGAATTATCCTTGCTTAAAACATGTATTTCGAATTTATTTGTTTTGTGTAATTCGTGTATAAGAGAAAAAGAAAGAAATAGGTCGAGAGGCCTAGGGTTTGGTTTAGGGCTGGAAAGAGGTGACATTTAATGATGTTAATAATGATCTAATGATTGGAAAGTGAATAAGATGGATTAGGGTTTGTAATTCTTTATTTTATGATTATACGATTTAAGAAAAAGGTTTTGGGTGAATTTTGTGAACTTTAAAACTTAAGGGTTAATTCTGGAACCTTATTGAGCTGTATGCTATTCGACAAAAATATAACCTAAGGGTGCTAAGTGTAAGTTTTGCATTTAAATGGATTAAAATGTATTTAATGATTAATTAGGGTTTGTTTTGAAAATAATTAAAAGAGAGGGACTAAAAATGTAATTTTCAGAAACTTGGAGCTGTTTTGAGTATTTAAAAGTATTCAAGGGATTATGTGCTAATTTGGTAAATTAATGGCTTAATATGTAATTATTAAGAATTAAAAGTTGAAATTGTAAATTAAAGGGTTAAATATGTAACTTTGATAACTTGAAGGACTGAAAGTGTAAATTGTGAATACTTGAAGGTATATTCGTATAACATGATAAAATAAGGGATCATTATGTAAAATGGATAAGTTAAGGGTTTAAAGTGTAACTTTGAATACTAAAAGGTTTAAAGTGTAATTTTGGAAATATAAGGGTGTAAAAGGTAAAGTTATGAAACCCTAAGGACCAAATGTGTAAATATGTTAAAAGATACTTTGATTCCATTAATAATGATTCAACTTTCTAATTATGGAAACTTTCTAAAAGTGGAAACTTACTATTTATGGAAACCTGCTAAAAGTGGAAAGTCACTTTAAATGGAAAGTTACTAAAACTGGAAAGCCGACTAAAATGAGAAATCTGAATTGAATAAGTTATTAACAACAAGTCGACAATTAATTTGTGTAGATTCGCTGAAGAAGGAGTTTTGCTTCCGACCTTTATGTTTTCTGTCATGTTTGCACTTGCGGTTTAAGGTACAGATATTCTGACCTTTCTCAAAAGGTTTCTCATGATCTCTTTCATATTCTGATCCGTTAGTTCCCGAATTGATGCCATTGCTATGATCCCCTTTACTTGAACCTTCTCTGTTGATCCCACTTGATATGACCTCCGTTATGAACCTATGCTATGAAAACCTTCTTAATGATACCATGGAAATGTTTTGAGAAGAACCGATTTGAAAAGATGTTTATAAATGATGCTAAATTTCTTTTTAAAAGAAAGGTTATTTAACTTTCATGAACACTATATTTTGAAAGACCATTTTTATGAAAACTGTTTTAAAAGATTATTTAAATTGGACTTTTAATAGAAACTTTTGAAACGGACTTTTGAACTGAACCATGAATTGATTTTTGAATATGGACCTTGACCTGATAAACTCTGATTGGACCTTGAATACTATTTCTGATATGAACCCTTTGTTATGAACTGCTATTATGAACCTTTGATACGATTCTGAGATACACATTTGCCATATGACCTTTTGTATGATATGAGACCTGACTCTTAGTTTGATACCCGAGCCATTTCTGTTTCCCTACCTATGGAGGTACCATAGGCGTGTCTGTGATGCACCACTGGCATGACTAGTGTGTGGCCCTAGTGATTTGGCTACACCGTCCTCTTTCTGTTATATTATGTGCACACTTATGATATGATTTATTATGGCCAATCTGATTTCTGTGGGGGCGTATGGATGCATCCTAGATCTGTTCTGTTTAGTGGATTTAACTATGATTATGATTATGATATATGTCTGGTGACTGGTACTGTGTGCTATACATGCCTTTCACAATTTCTAGGAGTTCGCTACTCCACCCATTTGAAGAATGAGGACACCCCTCATATTATCTGATTATCTGAGAGGACTCCCCTCTATATGATTATGAAGAATTATGGTATTGACGGCTTATATGATATGATATGTTTCTGGGCTCGTGGTAGATGACTATCCTTTCTTCTTTCTATTCTATTACTCTTTTATCTATTCCTTATTCTATTTCCCCAATGCACTATATTTCAGTTCTGTTTCATTATCATTGCTTTGTATATGTATCTGTTCACTGGGCTTTTTAAGCTCAGCCGCATTTCCTTTTCCTGCGGCAGGTTTTAGTAGGAAGCTGGGTTATGGGAAGAGAGTGTGACTGGACTTAGAAGACTATGCTTTGGACTAGAGACGATTAGATGAAGTTTCACTTTATTAGACATAGTATTTATTTTTTTTGTAACCTTGTAGTTTCAGATTTTCATTTGTAACCCTGAATTTCTTTGTATGTATGAATCATATGCTTGTGTTTGTTCTGATAGGTCACTGTAATGTAATACTTCTACCCTTATCGGGTTGGGGTGTTACAATTATGGTATCAGAGACAGGTTGCGATTCGTAATACATTTACCCTTGACCTGTGAAGTTTGGACCCCTAAGTTTCCCTGTAGGCGCTCATAAGACAACCTTTGAAACTTTACATTAGGATTCCCCATAGGAACCCAAGCTATTACCGGCGAGGAATGGGTAGACTAAGACATTCATGTAAGTATCAATTGCTTCCGCATCACTCTGATCGTGCCTTTGCTCTTGGATAAGCCTTATAAGGACCCTTGTTTCAGAAGTTAGAAGTTTTACAACTTAAGCTTAGTAACCAAGTAAGTTTAGAATACCTCGAAAAGCTACCTGGATACCTTACACATTTAAGTTTCACCTTCAGATTTTGATCTCTGCCTCTGATTTGTTTGATAAGCTGTTTGACACCTTTTCGACCACATCGTAGGTCATTCAACCACAATGTGTTCGACACATTCTGTAAATTCATTACTTATGCTGGGTATGAATGTATCATCCGATACTACTTAACTCTGTATGATCCATTACTACTCCTATGAGAATTCTGGTAATTATGAACCACAAATATGAGAAGTTTTTGTTTCCTCTCTTTGAATGATGAACCTTGTTCTGCCAACCATTTCCTTTGGAAGGGTATGATGTAAATACTATCTTTGTATGGATTTGTTAACTAAGCATGATGATGCTGATAACTGAGACTCTGTACATCTCACTATTGACAATTATACGATGTTCGTATTACCAATGATACACATCCTACCTGCTACTTATGCTAAGAAGCTAAACGAAATTCCCACACATTGAACTGTTCGTTTATCCATCCCAACATTTTTGTTGAACCATGTACTTGACTCTGATATATGGACTATCTGTATGATTTGACGACTATATTCACTCTATGAAATCCTTTGACTTTGATATGCCTGATTGTACGGTCTTTTGGACTGAATGACTATTCGTGAAGATACCATAGACTACCATATCTGAAATGTGACCTTAAAAATCTGCTTCACTCTATTTCATTATGATGACTCTCTATATCTGCTAAAATTTCTACCACTATGGAAAACCCCAAACCCGAACTCATGTGATTATCAAGTTTTTCCTGAAAACCATTATTATCAACCCTTAGAAAGTTCTGCTATTAGGAAATATTTTATCATACGAAGATTTTCCGGTATTCTCTGATGAACTTTTTGGTACTCCTTCCTGCTTAGGAAGTGGAGTGGGCATTGAACTGATCTCAGTTGCAGAAACCATGGTGCTATAGAAGTTGAGTGTTTGAAGAAGCCGATGGAATATGATTTTTGTTAACCTTGGTGATTCTCTTTAGATGCTCTTGTTTGTTTATGAAGAAGAACGAGAGAAGTATGCGATGACGTATCGACTATCGTGAACTTAAACGTACCACTATCAGCAATCATTATCTGTTTCCGCGTATCAATGATTAATTTGTTTTTCCTTTGAACCCCGCATTTGATTGCATCATTTTAGATTTGAAGGCTGAAGAAGCAACCACAAAAACTTCTAAGAAGGGGGTTAACTAACCGAGAGTAACCTTTGGGAAGTATTTCAGTTCCTGAAGAAGAAAGAAGGCGATGTGAAAATTCCCTGAGATGATTTCTGAAGTTGCCTTTGCACTCGTTACCACATTTGTGAGTTTGAATGATGCCAATGGTGTTGGCTAGAATAATCATGTTTTCGCGTGTTTTGGACAAATTGTCATAGTATGACATTGTGTTGTGTCCTAAAACGAAAAAAGGAACATAGAGATTATTGGTGAGATGACCCTTTGTTCTGGAAGAAAATTTTGATTGACGTTCAGAAAGCATAGTAGACAACCCTACCCTATATAATGTAAAGACAGAGCTTTCACAAGAGGGACCAAGATTGAAGACCGTTATCGGAGTTTGAAACCTGGTGGAAGAGTAGTAGAAGATGGTTGCGACAAGCATTATCATGGAAGAAGCATACAAGAAGAAGAGAGGAACTGGGATAGTGCTCAATCATACATCATGCAACACGTGAAGATTTCAGTTTGGGCATCAAGACAACCAGACCAAAGAAGACGAACCATTCAACACACAACCTGGAGTCGACAACAACAGCATGTACCTTAAGACCTGGAGCTATGTTAGAAGACCTGTCAAAGACACGCAGTCTTGTTTCTCTATTCATTTTAGTTGTACTAAGATGAATTGAGAACAGAAGCAGACCTGCGGATGGAGGAATCCACAGTGATTGCGTCCGAGACTGCCGTTACGATGCCACACTACCAAGAGGAGCTGCTGAAGACCGGAGGAACCAAACTCGAGTTTTAAATTCTTTTAATCATGAGGCAAGATGGACAAGAGTAAACAGACTACCCCAACTTGGAAGAAATTTTGAAATTTGTATTTGGGTGGACGGATTTTGAAGCGGACATTGTGTTTAGACGAGATGATTCTGTAAAGGATTGACGCTATTGATGATGTACCTTAATTTTGAATGACATTCTCGGATTTCCGTTACTCTTCGAGTAATTTCGTTCTCTTAGTTATGTTGTTTGTTTCTGATGATCTTTGAGACTGTAGAAGTACTAGGTGGATTAAGATAGGTGGTTTTGACTCACGACTTGAGATAAAGTATGACCAGCATGAGGGCATATGTATATGATGCCAGTATTATGACGTCTGGCTAGCGTGATAATACTTACATCATATAACGTGCACTTATGGTGGGCATGTGATATCTCGAGGAGTGCCTTAGAAGCTTAAGAATTCTGGCATCTGGTCAAGATCATCTGAGTTTAGTGAGACTTTAGGTTCATTCTACCTATACGTTGGATTATGCTGTCCTTGTTATACGATTCGATACGTTTGGACTCTCGACACGTGTTTTGCTGATCTTTGCAACTTCTGATAAGAATCTTAGGTTCCATTATGAAATTTCTGCCGTTGACGATATCTAACGATATGCTTTCTGTCCGTATACGATTCGCATTCGCGAAGTTGTTCATTATGATCTGCTATGAGTAAAATATGTGATTGTGGACTTTGAGGAAATGAGACCTGTTTGTTTATGAGAATACCTTTGGAAGGTTATCTAAAAGCCGAGACTATCTGAGAAGCTGAAGAGTTAAACCTTAAATCACCCCATGTTTGCTACAATTCAATGTATTCTCATCTGATTCGCCTAATCAATTCGATGAAAATCCTATGTATTTTTATACCTCTTCCTAGAGAATTCGATTATCATCCGTTATGTTTGATACATTATCCTTTTGATTCAAATTCAGTATGATATGCCCTTCTGAGAAATCTGAAACTGTTTTGACAATAACTACGAGTCATGAGAAACCAGTTGGTCTGAATATCTTTTGGAAGAACCTCCCCGGGCGTGAGAATGTTGTGACGACCTTTTGCAGTTTGCTACGACTTCGTCTAACTTTACGACTTCAAATTTCGAGGACGAAATTTTTCTTTTAGAGGGGAAGAAGTTGTAACACCTAAAATCTAAAAGCAAGTGAAAAGACCAAAATGCCCCTACATATTTAATAATTAATTAAAAGCTTATAAAAGTATCCAAATAAATCCCAAACTACTAACAATGCATAAGTTATGATACCAAATATTTTTAACAACTTCATTACACATTTATACAAGTGGTAAAATTACCAAAATACCCTTAGAGTGGCCGATTGAGATAAAAAGTAAATTAAAGTGAATTATTTTGATTTTAAATGGTTTAAATCTTTTAATTATGGAAGATTATCATCACAATTAATTCCCAACCTATAATTCCGAAATTTTGGTCCCTATTCCCCCTCATCACACGGCATTCCACAATTATAGGTCAATCCACACCCATTTTCCTCCAAACCCTAAAACCGATTGGATTAAACACACACAAAAATCATCTAGCCTCCATTCTACTCTCCCATCACTCTCAAGCATTTTTCTGTGATTTATAAACATCCTAAGAAGCCAAGAAAAATCCCATTCGAATTGTTGAAGCCTTACACAATCGTAGCATTTGTTTTCTTTTGTCGAGCCCTAAAAACAAGGTAATTCGTTTGCACCTCATTCGACCTCTATAAAAATTATTTCTCATTTTTCCTGTGATACTTACATTATATAAGACCCACGAAAATTATTTACAAGGTTTCTAGATCGTTGGTGAAGGCGTGAGGATTTTGGATACGTTTTTGGCCTATACGCATACACATAAATCGTTCAGCTTGTTCTACACGTTCCATTCTTGGTTTGGTATTTTTCTCAGGTCCTTTATACCTCATAAACATCAAATAAATTGTTTGGTTCGACCCATGCATGCTCGAAATCACTTTTGTGATTTAAAACCCTAAAAACGTGTTTAATTGTGAAATATATACTCCGATCCAGAATAATTATTAATAAAATTATTATACACTTATTATGATGTGATATAACCTGGAAAAATATTGGAAATAATTATCCTTGCTTAAAACATGTATTTCGAATTTATTTGTTTTGTGTAATTCGTGTATAAGAGAAAAAGAAAGAAATAGGTCGAGAGGCCTAGGGTTTGGTTTAGGGCTGGAAAGAGGTGACATTTAATGATGTTAATAATGATCTAATGATTGGAAAGTGAATAATATGGATTAGGGTTTGTAATTCTTTATTTTATGATTATACGATTTAAGAAAAAGGTTTTGGGTGAATTTTGTGAACTTTAAAACTTAAGGGTTAATTCTGGAACCTTATTGAGCTGTATACTATTCGACAAAAATATAACCTAAGGGTGCTAAGTGTAAGTTTTGCATTTAAATGGATTAAAATGTATTTAATGATTAATTAGGGTTTGTTTTGAAAATAATTAAAAGAGAGGGACTAAAAATGTAATTTTCAGAAACTTGGAGCTGTTTTGAGTATTTAAAAGTATTCAAGGGATTATGTGCTAATTTGGTAAATTAATGGCTTAATATGTAATTATTAAGAATTAAAAGTTGAAATTGTAAATTAAAGGGTTAAATATGTAACTTTGATAACTTGAAGGACTTAAAGTGTAAATTGTGAATACTTGAAGGTATATTCGTATAACATGATAAAATAAGGGATCATTATGTAAAATGGATAAGTTAAGGGTTTAAAGTGTAACTTTGAATACTAAAAGGTTTAAAGTGTAATTTTGGAAATATAAGGGTGTAAAAGGTAAAGTTATGAAACCCTAAGGACCAAATGTGTAAATATGTTAAAAGATACTTTGATTCCATTAATAATGATTCAACTTTCTAATTATGGAAACTTTCTAAAAGTGGAAACTTACTATTTATGGAAACTTGCTAAAAGTGGAAACTTACTATTTATGGAAACTTGCTAAAAGTGGAAAGTCACTTTAAATGGAAAGTTACTAAAACTGGAAAGCCGACTAAAATGAGAAATCTGAATTGAATAAGTTATTAACAACAAGCCGACAATTAATTTGTGTAGATTCGCTGAAGAAGGAGTTTTGCTTCCGACCTTTATGTTTTCTGTCATGTTTGCACTTGCGGTTTAAGGTACAGATATTCTGACCTTTCTCAAAAGGTTTCTCATGATCTCTTTCATATTTTGATCCGTTAGTTCCCGAATTGATGCCATTGCTATGATCCCCTTTACTTGAACCTTCTCTGTTGATCCCACTTGATATGACCTCCGTTATGAACCTATGCTATGAAAACCTTCTTAATGATACCATGGAAATGTTTTGAGAAGAACCGATTTGAAAAGATGTTTATAAATGACGCTAAATTTCTTTTTAAAAGAAAGGTTATTTAACTTTCATGAACACTATATTTTGAAAGACCATTTTTATGAAAACTGTTTTAAAAGATTATTTAAATTGGACTTTTAATAGAAACTTTTGAAACGGACTTTTGAACTGAACCATGAATTGATTTTTGAATATGGACCTTGACCTGATAAACTCTGATTGGACCTTGAATACTATTTCTGATATGAACCCTTTGTTATGAACTGCTATTATGAACCTTTGATACGATTCTGAGATACACATTTGCCATATGACCTTTTGTATGATATGAGACCTGACTCTTAGTTTGATACCCGAGCCATTTCTGTTTCCCTACCTATGGAGGTACCATAGGCGTGTCTGTGATGCACCACTGGCATGACTAGTGTGTGGCCCTAGTGATTTGGCTACACCGTCCTCTTTCTGTTATATTATGTGCACACTTATGATATGATTTATTATGGCCAATCTGATTTCTGTGGGGGCGTATGGATGCATCCTAGATCTGTTCTGTTTAGTGGATTTAACTATGATTATGATTATGATATATGTCTGGTGACTGGTACTGTGTGCTATACATGCCTTTCACAATTTCTGGGTGTTCGCTACTCCACCCATTTGAAGAATGAGGACACCCCTCATATTATCTGATTATCTGAGAGGACTCCCCTCTATATGATTATGAAGAATTATGGTATTGATGGCTTATATGATATGATATGTTTCTGGGCTCGTGGTAGATGACTATCCTTTCTTCTTTCTATTCTATTACTCTTTTATCTATTCCTTATTCTATTTCCCCAATGCACTATATTTCAGTTCTGTTTCATTATCATTGTTTTGTATATGTATCTGTTCACTGGGCTTTTTAAGCTCAGCCGCATTTCCTTTTCCTGCGGCAGGTTTTAGTAGGAAGCTGGGTTATGGGAAGAGAGTGTGACTGGACTTAGAAGACTATGCTTTGGACTAGAGACGATTAGATGAAGTTTCACTTTATTAGACATAGTATTTATTTTTTTTGTAACCTTGTAGTTTCAGATTTTCATTTGTAACCCTGAATTTCTTTGTATGTATGAATCATATGCTTGTGTTTGTTCTGATAGGTTACTGTAATGTAATACTTCTACCCTTATCGGGTTGGGGTGTTACAATTATGGTATCAGAGACAGGTTGCGATTCGTAATACATTTACCCTTGACCTGTGAAGTTTGGACCCCTAAGTTTCCCTGTAGGCGCTCATAAGACAACCTTTGAAACTTTACATTAGGATTCCCCATAGGAACCCAAGCTATTACCGGCGAGGAATGGGTAGACTAAGACATTCATGTAAGTATCAATTGCTTCCGCATCACTCTGATCGTGCCTTTGCTCTTGGATAAGCCTTATAAGGACCCTTGTTTCAGAAGTTAGAAGTTTTACAACTTAAGCTTAGTAACCAAGTAAGTTTAGAATACCTCGAAAAGCTACCTGGATACCTTACACATTTAAGTTTCACCTTCAGATTTTGATCTCTGCCTCCGATTTGTTTGATAAGCTGTTTGACACCTTTTCGACCACATCGTAGGTCATTCAACCACAATGTGTTCGACACATTCTGTAAATTCATTACTTATGCTGGGTATGAATGTATCATCCGATACTACTTAACTCTGTATGATCTATTACTACTCCTATGAGAATTCTGGTAATTATGAACCACAAATATGAGAAGTTTTTGTTTCCTCTCTTTGAATGATGAACCTTGTTCTGCCAACCATTTCCTTTGGAAGGGTATGATGTAAATACTATCTTTGTATGGATTTGTTAACTAAGCATGATGATGCTGATAACTGAGACTCTGTACATCTCACTATTGACAATTATACGATGTTCGTATTACCAATGATACACATCCTACCTGCTACTTATGCTAAGAAGCTAAACGAAATTCCCACACATTGAACTGTTCGTTTATCCATCCCAACATTTTTGTTGAACCATGTACTTGACTCTGATATATGGACTATCTGTATGATTTGACGACTATATTCACTCTATGAAATCCTTTGACTTTGATATGCCTGATTGTACGGTCTTTTGGACTGAATGACTATTCGTGAAGATACCATAGACTACCATATCTGAAATGTGACCTTAAAAATCTGCTTCACTCTATTTCATTATGATGACTCTCTATATCTGCTAAAATTTCTACCACTATGGAAAACCCCAAACCCGAACTCATGTGATTATCAAGTTTTTCCTGAAAACCATTATTATCAACCCTTAGAAAGTTCTGCTATTAGGAAATATTTTATCATACGAAGATTTTCCGGTATTCTCTGATGAACTTTTTGGTACTCCTTCCTGCTTAGGAAGTGGAGTGGGCATTGAACTGATCTCAGTTGCAGAAACCATGGTGCTATAGAAGTTGAGTGTTTGAAGAAGCCGATGGAATATGATTTTTGTTAACCTTGGTGATTCTCTTTAGATGCTCTTGTTTGTTTATGAAGAAGAACGAGAGAAGTATGCGATGACGTATCGACTATCGTGAACTTAAACGTACCACTATCAGCAATCATTATCTGTTTCCGCGTATCAATGATTAATTTGTTTTTCCTTTGAACCCCGCATTTGATTGCATCATTTTAGATTTGAAGGCTGAAGAAGCAACCACAAAAACTTCTAAGAAGGGGGTTAACTAACCGAGAGTAACCTTTGGGAAGTATTTCAGTTCCTGAAGAAGAAAGAAGGCGATGTGAAAATTCCCTGAGATGATTTCTGAAGTTGCCTTTGCACTCGTTACCACATTTGTGAGTTTGAATGATGCCAATGGTGTTGGCTAGAATAATCATGTTTTCGCGTGTTTTGGACAAATTGTCATAGTATGACATTGTGTTGTGTCTGTGATGCACCACTGGCATGACTAGTGTGTGGCCCTAGTGATTTGGCTACACCGTCCTCTTTCTGTTATATTATGTGCACACTTATGATATGATTTATTATGGCCAATCTGATTTCTGTGGGGGCGTATGGATGCATCCTAGATCTGTTCTGTTTAGTGGATTTAACTATGATTATGATTATGATATATGTCTGGTGACTGGTACTGTGTGCTATACATGCCTTTCACAATTTCTGGGAGTTCGCTACTCCACCCATTTGAAGAATGAGGACACCCCTCATATTATCTGATTATCTGAGAGGACTCCCCTCTATATGATTATGAAGAATTATGGTATTGACGGCTTATATGATATGATATGTTTCTGGGCTCGTGGTAGATGACTATCCTTTCTTCTTTCTATTCTATTACTCTTTTATCTATTCCTTATTCTATTTCCCCAATGCACTATATTTCAGTTCTGTTTCATTATCATTGCTTTGTATATGTATCTGTTCACTGGGCTTTTTAAGCTCAGCCGTATTTCCTTTTCCTGCGGCAGGTTTTAGTAGGAAGCTGGGTTATGGGAAGAGAGTGTGACTGGACTTAGAAGACTATGCTTTGGACTAGAGACGATTAGATGAAGTTTCACTTTATTAGACATAGTATTTTTTTTTTTGTAACCTTGTAGTTTCAGATTTTCATTTGTAACCCTGAATTTCTTTGTATGTATGAATCATATGCTTGTGTTTGTTCTGATAGGTCACTGTAATGTAATACTTCTACCCTTATCGGGTTGGGGTGTTACAGATTATGTTGATGAAGAACCTCCTGAGTTCGTAAGATTTGAAAATGATTATGAAGAAGATGTTGATGTGGAAATACAAGATGAAGCTCTTCGTGAAACATTGTTAAATGTCAATCTTCTTATCTCTCGTATTGAGGCATTGAATGAACCTCTTACTTCTTCTCCTATCCCTGTTATGGATAGTGATTCTTTACCCGAGCTTGAAATTTTTCGATTTGAAGAGACGAGTAGTGGCAGTCCCACTATTCATGCTGATATCTCTCTTCCGGATTATGAGTGTTTTCAATTTGAGATCGACTCTATACCTAGTTCCGATAATCCGTTATGTGACCCTCTTTTAGAGGATGTCGTTCTATTTCTTGCTGCGGATGACTCGATACCACCGGGTATTGAGAATGATATTTCTTTCGATTCTTCTTCTTCTCGTCCACCTGCAAAACCACCTGATGAAGTTTTTAAATCCGGTACAGATAATGATATTTTTGGAATGGTGGACGAGGTTTCTGAACTCGAATTTGCTTTTACCATCCGGGTATTTCAACCATTTTATACTTATCTCATCATTTCTTCTTTCCACTCCACCGGGAGTGAGGATACCATATTTGATCCGGGCATCTCTATTTTCAAGTGGCCGTTCAATCTGCTCTCCCCAAGGACGAATTAATTCGGGGATCGAGTCAAGCTCATGTGACTCGGTGAACAAAAACAAGCGCTTCGTGGGTGGCAACCCATGCTTATCCAATTTCATCTTCTTATATTTCTATTTTCTAACACCTAATATGAGGAGGGGGTGCCTCTTCTACTCTTGTGTTCCATGGTTGTTTGTGATGTTTGTTCAGGATTGTCCATGATTTATGATGACTCTCGTGCTCGTTATCTCTTCACTTGGAGTCTCATTCATCGGTGCTACTTGGAAATCCTATATCCGTTAAATCTTATCGACTAACGTTTTCTTTGGCATAATTAATAAACGGCCTAGAATTTTGTTAGGATTACCTTAACCCATCAAACATTGAGGACAATGTTTCGTTCTAGTCGGGGGGAGGGTGAATTTTCGATTCGATTTTGACCTTGCATTTTTCACATGTCGTGCACTCTTGCAACTCCGTTTTTCCACTAAAAAAAAATTGAAAAAATTAAAAATTTGAAAAATTTTGAAGAAAAATAAATGAAAAAGCAATGAAAAAGTACAAAAAGATAAGAAAAAGTTGAAAAGTCGTACAAAAATATAATAAAGTTTGAATAAGAGTTTTGACACCTTGTTGACTTTCTTGCTGGCGAGAGTAAGAATAAATATTTTGACTTGACCGGGCGTGTTGAGCCCTAGCTTGTTCCCTTAACCAATGATGATCATATAAGCTTGTGCTAGTTTTGTACACAAGGAGCTATAAAATGCGAATTTTTTCTTAAGAATCTGCAAGTTCCCGTACTTGACTTTATACATGCGCAACTTAAAAGCTTTCGCTAGTCTTTTACATCAGGAGCTAGAAAACGCGAATTCTTCTTCTAGAATTTGCAAGTTTCCGTAACTGACTTTATATATGCGTGGTTGATTATCGGCTAAGTATTCGCGGGTTTCATTATTTGGAATCTTAAATTGCGAAGAGCGAGAAATGATAGAGTTTATTTAGAAGTTAGATGCTAAACGTGGAGTAGTGGTTCTCTTTAGAGCTCATGAGAGGTACTTGTGGCTTTTTACTCCCATCAGAAACGTCACCCATATATAATAGATGTTCTAGGTTAATTAGTGGTATTTCGGTTTGAATAATATTTAGTTCTTTGTTTTCTTAAGAGAATTTTTGCTTTAGAAGTTGGGTACATATCAAGGAACATCAAAAATAATAGCAAAAAGTGAAAAAATCAAAAGTCAAAAGTTGATTATCTATGTGGTTTTGGAGCTACCCGATAAGCTTCCATTGATGTTGAGAAAAAAGTCAAAGGTATGAAAAAAAAAATGAAAAAAGTGAAAAATGAAAAAAGTGAAAGTTGTAAGTATTGTTGAATAAGAGCTTATGTATGTAAATAAGTTGTTGGCGCGTGAGGTGCATGTGATAAGTGATTAGTAATCAGTCACATGAGGTGCACGTGATCGTACTCCGCAACTTATATCTTTGATATTGTATGTACCCCAAATTCCTTGATGTGGACCGAATTTCTATTGCAGTGGTTCTTAAGAGAAAATGAATAACTACTTATCGTTTTAACTTAGGTATCACTATCGGACTAAAAACTATTGAAACGAGAAAATATGAAGCAATTCATTTCTCAACAAAATAAAATATTGAGATACAAAACCTAGGATATGGGAGTAAAGAGTTTCCACAAGTAACTGTTATGAGTAGTGTTAGTATCTAATTTGTAGATAAGCTGTGATCTCGTTTGTACGCTTAGTTTGGGGACTCGTGAAAAATCAAGGATGACGATTTTTATCCGTACGGTCACTTCTTAAATAGAAGTGTTTCTACTCGTTGACCCTAATAATTATTGCAAAAATAATGAAAGTTCAACAAACCGTCACAAGTATTAAGTATGAAAAGTCCAAAAATAGAAGTGAAAGTAGAATAAAGAAAAAAATTTGGAAAACGGAGCGTTTTCGGGAATAAATGATTTTGTAACTTCTTTTGAACCTCCTTGCTACTTTTCAAAGTTAGTAAAAAGAGTTTTGAAATTATTTATCCCAAAAGCGTGAATTGATCACATTGCGTGAGGACACGGGAATACCTTAGTCGGGGGGATTTTGGTGAGTGCTTATTCACTCACTTTTATAAGACCAAAACCGGACTCAAAAGACCAAAAACTAATCGAATTATGCCAAATGTGTAGTGTTTTTGTGTAGGTACGGATATTTAAGAAAAAGACAAATATCACGAGAAAACAACGAAACCGAGCACGGGAGTGGAAAAGAGGACGAAAGCCGGAGCCGGGATAGCATTTTTCATATTTGAGCTTGAATTGTCATAATTTACCCTTGAAGAATCAAAGTTTGTCAAGTTTAACCCTTGGATTAATTTTGCAAAAGTGATGGAATCAGCCCTTGAATTTTAGCATAATTCATAATTGGTCCTTGTATTGTCAAAGCTGAAATTATAATGATAGGCTTGGTCCAATAAAATTCATAAGTCCAAATCCATTTCACAAATACCAATCCAAATGCAAAGCCCAATCTCCAATTTAATAAACCCGGTCCAACACCCACCCACTTTGGTCAAAAAGTCAGAACAAAACAAAAATAATATTTACCCGTACCCTTTTCTTTTCCCTCCACTCTTTTTCACCATCAACCCAGAATCCCAAAATCACTTAGAACCCTAGTTTTACCTTTCCATCAATTACCCATCTCCACATCAAATCCCAATAATTAACCTTTCTAGAAGCACAATCACGTGACAAAGCATGTGTCAGAGAGAAAGTAATGGAGCTACAAGGACACTTGGCAGGGACTGATTGGTTGGAACACATCATTCCATATTCATTGGATTCGTCTGACAAGGACAGAGAAGGTATATACCTCACGGATCGCCACAGTGTACAAACGGTGCATTTTGATTGGTTGAGCCACCTCACCAAAGCAATTCAAGGGTTTTAATTGGCTGAGGCTATCATATGGGATCAAATAAAGAATATGCCATGAAGATTCTGATTCGAGGAGCTTCTAATCCCACCCCAAAGGCTTGAGCTCAGCTATAAATAGCTCTTCACCTCACCACATTGGAGCCGGTTAGCTAGGATTAGGAGTAGGGTAGTTTTAGTGTAGCTTAGAAGTAAATTAGTATTAGCTTTAGCTTATTTTTAGCTTATAATTCTTGTCTCTTTAACTTTCAAGCTTTGTAAACTCAGTTTTCAGTATCAATAAAATTTCATAGTTCACTCTAAATTTTTATTTCATTTTAATTGAAGCTCTCTTTATGATATATGCTGGTTCAAAAGCTATTTTCACTGTCTCATAAGTTCATTCAAAGATTGTAGTGAGTTTTATAACTTAGTTTCTACTTGAATTGGTTGAAGTATCATTGGTCAAATAAAGTCAACGGATGTTCATATGATGATTCTGGGTATTTGTATGATGGATTCTGGTTATGAGATGTTAGTGGAGCCTATCTTAAAGATAGGCCATGATCAAATGTCACCTCTGTTCAGCTGAGGTTATGATTGTAAGTTCTGCATTTCAATTTCTAGTTACACTATCTGCTTAATTAGTTTAAACCTGACTTACTTGCTTCTCTGTTGATTGATTCTGTTTTAATTCATTAGTTATTAGCTTAGTTTATCATAGGTGGTATTTCAATAGTCTGCTTAATCTAATTGCATGATTATCTTAGTTAACTGCCTTGTCTTTGATATATTTACATTCATGACTCTTGTCGTTGATTGCTGTTAGTTGTTGTTGAATTAGCTTCTAATATTGATTATGCATCTAGTTTGATCATTTGTTTGTTGTTTAGTGGATTTAACTTGCATTTGTTAGTGTAAACTGTCAATTATAGGATGTTTGGTTTAACTTGACTCTTTGAGTCAATCATAGTTTAGGCTTATTGCTCAAATTGACCTAGCTTGAATCTGTAATTAGAAATTGTTTTCAAGTAATTCTCAGTAATCTTTAGTAGAAGTTGCATTGATTTTTGAGTATCACTTTATGAAACAGTTTTCATTTGATTCTACTGATGTAGGTGTATTTATTTGTTTTTGTTTGATCTGTTTGGTTTACTATGCATGTCCCTGAGATCTAAGTGCAAGTATTTAGTCTTACACTGAATTGAACCATTTTGATTCTATATTCCAAACTTGCTCAACCAGCTGTCCCTATTCCTTCCACATTAGTAGTTATATATAGCTCATATAAGCTCGTAATTAGCTGTAACTTGGCATTTACGTTCTTTGGTATGTGGATTTTATTTGTTCAGTTCTTGGATGCCAGTGCTTATCTGCTCTTAGCTTAATTTAGAGCTTGATCTTGTCTGCTAATTGCTCCAAATAGCCCTTACCAACAGCGTCTCACAAGCTCAAATTAGCTCATCTGTGTTTGATTTTTGGTATTTTAGCTCTTTGTTGGTTGATTTATTGTTTTCTGATGTAAGTTTGCTTATATAACTTGTGATTAGTTTTTTAGGTTTGCCTCTGATAGCCCTTTGGCCTGCTGTATTCCCCTGCACACCACTGCGCCATAGCTGTTCCTATAAGTTCCCTTATCAGTTACCTCCATAAGCTCTTCTGGTTTGATTATTAGGTTTGCCTTTGAGTTAAATTCTGAGTAGGATATTGGTTGATTAGTTACTCAGTAGTATAGATATGTGGCTGCTTTCATGTGTTTGAAATTTGAGACTGTTTGGAAGTGTTTTTTTTTAAAGCTAGTATATAAGCTGTGTTGAGTCAGTGGACTGCTTGTAACTTGAGCCCTGCTAACTGCCATTTGAGCTTAGAATTGTTTTCATTTGATTATTTCTGGTTCATTTACTGATTGTGCATGTTCAATTTTATCTCTGGATTAGCTTTTGATACTTGTGCTTTTAGTCTAAGTTTACTTTGCTTTTCATATATAGCTTTTACTTTTGAGCTTATTATTAAATTTCACTGTAACTATTGATTTCTATGCTATCCATTCTTGCATTTCTGAGTTTATTTTATCATTTTTAGGTTGTGTTTTAAGTTTCATCAACTTTTGCTTACAAGTGCTTATGATTAAGCACTTGTAATAAGCTGTTACTCTTAAATAAGCAGTTCCTCTTTTTATTTTTACTTCAAAATTTTATTTTAAGTTCTTTTTATTATTTTAGAATTTCTGGAATTTTTCCAGATTTTTCCAACCTTTTTTACTATTTTTCTTATTTTATTTTGGTTTTATTCAATTTTTAAATAGTTTTTAATTACCAAAAATCCATAAAAATAAGAAAAAGCTTTGAAAAATACAAAAATATTTTTAGAAATTCTTTTATAATATTTTAGAATTTTTAGAATTTAATTTTCATTTTTCAAATTTGTTTTTTCTATTTTTCTCTATTTTTAATTCAATAAATAGAAAATAAATTCTAGAAAATTAATAAAAAGTCAAAAAAATATTTTTCTTTTTCTTAAAATTCTTTTTATTAGTTTAAGATTTTTAGAAATTATTTTCAAGTTCGTAGGATCATTTTTTGATATACGTTACGTTTTAAATTTTGCGGCTGCGTTTCCGTTTTTACGTTTTTCACTTTGGTGCATAATTACCTTGTACATTTTACATAGTTTACTATTTCTTATCATAACTTGAAATCTAAAATCATATTTTTCATTTTCCCGCTTTTCACGACACGATTTCGCGATTCGATTATTTAAGATTCCATTCTACCTTCGCTGGGAAAACGACCCGGGAAATACTTTCACGAGTATTTCTTCGGAATAATTATATACTACGATAAGACTTTAGCAGTACTCATCAAACCTCTTATACCATTGCCTAGGTGACTGCTTCAAACCATAAAGGGATTTCTTTAACAAACATACCTTGTTACCTTGTTCATAACCCGGTGGCTGCCTCATGTAGATCACTTCTTCAAGATTCCCATGTAAAAATGCCGTCTTTACATCAAGCTGCTCTAGCTCATAATCTCTACACGCAGTCAATGCAAGTATAACCCGAATAGATGTGTGTCGAACTACCGGCGAAAATACTTCATTATAGTCAATACCTGCCCTTTGAGTGAATCCACGAGCCACCAACCTCGCCTTGTGCCTAGGCTTTTGAACACCTTCAATCCCTTCCTTTATTTTGAACTGCCATTTGCAGCTCACCAGCTTTTGCCCATCCGGATGATCCACTAACTCATAGGTCTCATTCTTCTCCAGAGAATCCACCTCTTCATCCATAGCAGCTTTCTACTTAAATCTATCTTTACAAGTAACTGCCTCCTGGTATGTCAATGGTTCATGAGTATCTTCTTCCTCTGCTGCAGCAAACGCGTAAGTAGCCATATTACTTTCATCTCGAAACCTCAAAGGTTTCGTTCTTGTCCTTGGCTCTCTATCCCGAACCAACTGATAATCTGTGAGATTCGGTGTTTGATCATGATCCTGATCCCCTGCATCTTCATCATCGCCATCTTCCTGACCATCAATCAGATCTTCCTCAAGCGAATGATTATTTAACCTCTGCAGTTCCACCTCAACCTGTAATTCCTCAACAGACTTATCAGTACCTGCACCAGAATCCTTCAACGTGTCTTTATACATGACACTTTCATTGAAGACCACGTTCCTGCTAGTGACTATTTTAGGTGATTCATTATCAAGCCTATATAGCCTGTACCCCTTCACACCTTCAGGATACCCCAAAAGAACGCATTTTACCGCTCTCGGCTCGAGCTTACCTTGTTTAACGTGTGAATATGCGACACAGCCGAAAATCCTTAACATCCCATAATCACTTGGATGTCCCGACCACATCTCCATAGGTGTCTTTTTCTCAATCGCTGTCGATGGTGACCTATTTATAAGATATGCGGCCGTACATGTCGCTTCCGCCCAGAAGGTCTTGGGCAATCCAAACTGAATTAATAAAAAGCGCACCTTATCCATGAGAGTTCTATTCATCCGTTCAGCTAATCCATTCTGCTGCGGCGTCCCGGCAACTGTCAAATGTCTAGCAATCCCACTCTCAGTGCATAGCTGCTCAAATTCTCGGTTACAGAACTCAAGACCATTATCTGTCCTCAACTTCTTAACCATCCTCCCAGTCTGATTCTCTACTAACTGCTTCCACTCTTTGAACTTTCCAAATACTTCGTGTTTGAACCTGAGAATATAAACACATACCCTCCTGGAATAATCATCAACAATAGATAAGAAGTACCTCTTACCTCCCAATGATTCCACCTGAGACGGACCCCATAAATCTGAATGAACATAGTCTATCACTCCCTGAGTAGTGTGCCTTCCTATACCGAAACTGACTCGATGTGACTTTTCCATAACACAATTCTCACAAAAATCGGGCTTACCTAGACTTTTCTTTCCAAACAGCTCCTGCTTTTCTAGCACCTGAAGTCCCGCCTCACTGATATGTCCCAGTCTTTTATGCCAAACCTGCGCAAGACTGTCTTTTTCTTCAACACTAGCATTAAGCTCACCCGCCACTACATGGCCATCCAAAGAGTATACGCAATTATCCCTTCGAGTTCCAGATAAAACAACCCTAGAACCATTAATCACCTTGATTTTGCCCGACTGCATTTTTACGGTATATCCCTCTTTTTCAAGAGTTCCCAGCGATATCAAGTTTCTTTTCAATTCAAGAATATACCTGACATTGTGTAATACAAAACTTGACCCATCTTTCAGTTGTAACCTGACCTTGCCAATACCTCTGATCTTGCACTCCCTGTTGTCACCCAACAGTACCCTGCCCCAATCGCATTCCAGAAAATCAAAAAATATGTCTGACCTGGGTGTCATGTGGTATGAACCTCCTGAATCCATAATCCAATCCAACAAGGTTCTGCACTCATAACCATCATCACCTCAGAACCGTCATAAATCGAACCACTAGAGCTTGGCTGATCTTCTTTCTTGACGAAACCATTTGACTTCTTGCGATTATTCTTCGGACAATTTCTCTTCAAGTACTCCTCAGACTGGAAAATATAGCACTTGAGTCTTCCACCTCGAGACTTGGATCTTGACTTTCCCCTAGACTGATGCGAATTCCTGCGATCAGTTCTTCCCCTCACGTATAACCCTTCACCATCATCCCCCTTCGCCTTAGATCTTTCTTTGATTTCCTTTTAATTCAGTGTGGCCATCACATCCTACAAAGTCAAAGCTTCCCGTCCATAAAGCAAGGTATCCACAAAGTGTTCGTATGATGCTGATAAAGAAGTGAGTAATAATAAAGCAAGATCTTCATCCTCGAATTTTACCTCAATATTTGCTAAATCAAGAACGATTTTGTTGAACTCATCTATATGCTCGGAAATCGTACGTCCAACCGGCATGTAGAATGTATACAACTTCTTCTTCAGGTACAACTTATTGGCCAAGGACTTTGTCATGTACAAAGTCTCAAGCTTGGTCCAAACCCCTGCTGCAGTCGTCTCCCCGGTAACCTCTCTCAGAACTTTGTTACCTAAACACAAAATCATGGCACTGTGAGCTTTCTTGTTTAGCTCAGCTTTTGCTGTAGCATCCATATTCGCGGGTAAAACCTCCAAAGCTGCTTCACATCCATGTTGGATTAATAAAGCACGCATCTTGACTCTCCATAACCCGAAATCACCAGTTCCATCGAATTTTTCGATTTCAAACTTGGCTCCCGTCATTCTTTAATCCCTTTATTAATTTGCTAAACCTTGTGAAAAAACCTCACAATCACAAACCAATAAAGTCCCTTGTGCAAAGATAATACCCTTCAATTTATTTATTCCTTATTGAAAAATAATAATATACCTATTATTATTCAATAATAATAATATTATACATTAACTTTTAACCCAATGTATAAATATTATTATTAAACTAATTTGAAGTAAATGTTTGTTGACTTTTTAAACCTATCCAGTCTTCTTCTTCATTTACTAAACGCCGACAAAATAAAAGAAAACCAGATCCAAACAAAATCAACGGAAAAACCCTTGAACCTCCTCTCGTTGCAATACCTCGACAACAACAAACGTGCTTCAAGAACGTTTAACTGTCGTAACCCACTGCTGCAACCTTGTCAATCAAAATCCGAACAACAAGAACTCCTTTTCTATTTTTGTCAATAACCTGGTAGCCCAAACAGATAGCTTCTGCTCCTTCCAGGAAAAACGAACACAAAAACAGAAAAAACCCTTCAAACGATCGATCCTAGTAAACCAGAGAACCCCGCGAACCTGGCTCTGATACCACTTGTTAGTCGCGTTGACCAACAACCTGATTACTAGCACGGATTACTTCGATCTTGAAGTCGACACACACCAGCAGTATATAAATATCGACAGAAAAGAATGAGCAATGCACAAGTAAGTATCCCTAATCGATTGTAGATTAGTATAGAAAGAATGCGTAACAAATCCGTCCCCCCTTCACCTCCTTTTATAGAGATGAGGGGGAGTGTAAATCGACTCTAACAAGAGTCCTAAGTCGGCTATTACAATGACACAGGTTGGGCTTGGGACACAAGCCAACCTACCCGAATCCTACTTGACTAATAATAAGTTTAAGCTTAACACTCTAACCCCTAGACTTAGTTATAAGCTAATATGAAGACTAATTACATAACAAATGTAATTCCAGTTATTGAAATATATGGATGATTCATATTAGGGAAAATTGCCAAGAAATGTAACAAAAAGTACCAAATTTGGCCGTGTGTGGTATCCATTAGTTTATTGCCAATATGTAACATAAGTGCAATTTGTAACAGAAGAGGACTATGAGAATTCAATAATAGTTAAAAGGGTGAATTTTTGTCAACTGAGTGATTTAGTTTTCTTCTTGTTAAAAGTAAAAATTTCTGAAATATAATCTGAATGTGACTCTGTTTTCGGTCAGAAGTTAAACTTTGTGTTACCTTTTGATGAGCGAGAAAGTTGTGGATATCCTGCATTGGCAAATCTGGTATTTCGTGTTTTACCTTTCTTGGCATTTCCTCCTTATTATTGATGATTCTGTTGTCCGAAAACATAAAATATATATCATGGTATTCCCATGCTCGGTATTTTCTCATGTCCACTTTGCAGCCCTTACAAAGACCATAGTGTAATAGCCTGTGATACTTCTTGCATGGCAAGAACAGGGTGTCTGTGTGTGTTGGGGGGTTCTTTGTTTGGATTGATTTCAGTTAAAATGGATCACTTTTAGTAATGTGTAGAAACTGGGTGTAGGTTGGAACAGGTTCTTGTCTGGTCGCCTGGTCGGGGTGACTCGCCGATACTTTTTTTGTCCTTCTCTTTCGAATTTAGTGAATAAGTAATGCACAATTTATATGATTAGAATACTATAGTACTAAAATAATTACATAAGATCTTAATAATGACTGATCCAGATAGTACACCGTTCAATTTCTGAATCACTGATCCAAATTATCCATATAGTGACTGATTCAAATTGTACACACCTTCTCTTTATTGCACAACCAAAATTAGTCCGTCCTCATAAAAGTAGTTTAAAATTCCCATCTCATGATTAAAAGCAGACATTCAGAATCACTTGCTGTTTCTTTCATAACAAGTCCATGACGAATGAAAATAACATCATTTTAGTTTTCTCTACTAGAGAAATCAAAATATGAGCAATCACTAGAGACGGTAAGGCACTTCATTGCTATTGCTGAAAAGGAATTAGAATTATATCATAGTCACATTGCACTTTATGGTGACCCTACGCAACATAACCTTAACACTATCAGTAATGGTGGCGCAAGTGAGGCTAGCGAAGGCACAGGTGAACCAAAAAGAGTTTTAGCAAATGGCGACACCATCGATGCAGTATCAGTATCAACTGAAGATGATGACAACGACGACGACGATGATGATGATGATGACAACGACAATGATCACATGTCCCCTTTTTTAAGTGTGAACTCCACAGATGACTCTAGCACTGAGTTGGATTCTAGCGATGAAGATTCATAGTCCGATTCTGTGACAGCTGAAGTCTTAATCCTTCATCCAATCCAAAACCGGTAAGAACCTTGTTATTATATCATGGGTGGGTCTGCGGTTTTGGTACCGATCAAACAAGCAAATTTTGGATGGTCAAGGTTGTGTTGCCTTTAAGCGTTTTTTGTATAAAAAATCTAAAAATAATTTGCGAGAAATATGAGGTTAACATAATAATCTTTAGATAATAACCCAGGTGAGAAATAAGGATGTTTTAATTCATTAGAAACATAGTTTGGGTGACTTTTGACTTGTTTTCTTTTCAGCTAATTTCTGATTGTTATACGTTTGACTAGTTAGAGATAAGACATGATCACATAAACTGAACCGACCCGACCCATTCTTATGTAAATTACTCGAAAGTAGTTTATTTTGATGTAAAAAATCAAGAGTAGTAATTTATTTGTAGAATGAGGGACGAGTCAAACCATCTGTGGTGACATTTGGCTTTTTAAGGTTAGTGAAGTACAGTAATGTACAAAAAGTTGTATCTATGTTTGCATCCGAATGACCAAGGTATTGTACACCATGTCACCATCCATTTTAATCATGTGTGTTAGTGGACCTTGATCTTGCTTTGGGTCAGGATTAGTCCATCAGTTTGTTAGATTCATGATTAAAGGATTAAAACTAGATGGGAATCAATGATTAATTACAAGATCTACTTGTTACATCAATTAACCCATTTTAGTAGTTGCGATAAGATCAACTTTTTATGGTGTATAAAACTCGAATAGCTTCTCATACATAATGGTTTAAACCAAAGGGCTTGTGTCCCAATGGTACCTCATGTTGTGTGAGAAGCTCTCCAACCAAATGTTTGCGGGTTCAAGTCCTGCTTAGAACATGTGTGATAGATTTGTGGTGTTAACTGTTAGTTGGGTTGACTTTGACCTCCTAAGGGCAGTTTTGTAACAAAATGAAATTTTCCAAACTAATTTTAAATAATAAATGTCAATTTATTATTACCCAACTATTTATCTAAGCATACATGAGCTTACAAAACTGTTTCGGGAAAATAGACCCGCACACCGTAGCTTACAGTAACTCACCTCACTGACCATTTTTATTAGAGACATATGATTTATGCATTTCCTAACTATGATTGATTATTAACGAGAGGTTATCTCGCAATAAACGCCACACGCGTACCGACACAACCCTAGTAATGGCATAAACTCAATATTGGTTATCCGTAATTAATAAATTTGTTTTTATATTTTTATTATAAAAAAACACTCTCGTCAGAAATATTTTAGCACTCCCGTTAACATCGAAAGTAAAATCCCACCGAAGCTCAACGAAACACGGAGTACACTCCTTACCCACACAAGTATAAAATTGTAATTTATGTTACATTTTATTTACTCACTTTTATTTAATTTAAACCTCTCTTTTATCTAACTTAAACTCACTTTTAAATTATCCATACACAACAACAACTAAATTAAACAAATAAAAAAAAAGAGAAGAGGAAACGTTATTTTTTTACCCTGATCGTACCCACACCCCCTCACACATATCACGCCTCTCTTATCTTCTTCTCCCTCTCACCTATGCTGCAAAACCGGTCCCCACACAAACCCAACAAGGGAGCGCGTCCTACCATGACTGTGAAGTTCAGATGGTCCTCAAGCGCTACAGGTGGGATACCCTTTTCTTTGTCAAGATTTGGAGTCAACACAAGAGTACAAGGTGGGTCACTAGGTGAGGATGAAGCATTACCTCTTTAAGCTTCAAGGTCGACTGGTGGGAAGGAAGATGGAATCAAACCCATCTTATTTATTCTTTTTAAAAACCCAACTGATTCACACAAGGATTTCCACACCTCCAAACAAATATCACTCAAAAACTGAAAAGTGATAATCGGTGCTAAAGGGGAACGAGTTCAGAAACTAAGAGGGTGTGTGGAATTGCTTGTTGATTCGGATACGGCTTGTGCTTGGAGTTCTTGTTGGGTTCGTGTTTCTAGTCTCCCATTCGAACGAACCACACTCACTTTAAAAGAGGTTTTCTTAAATTTCCTTCTATTTGCAATTTTCTGATACTAACTTGTTTTGATTTGTTGTTACAAGTTGTAAACTTGTATTGATCGATCAGTTTATATACATTCCGGGGTTGATTTATTGTTATTGTTGTTAATCTTGTGTGGTAAACATAAACAAAAAGGTTAATTATGAAAAACTTTAAGAATCGGATTAAAAACCTTTAATTTGGCTCGGATTTGGAAGTGTCGTTCACTGATTTGCCCTTTTGGATTCTGCGTACTTATGTTATGTTAATCTGTGTCGTTTTGGAGTCACAAAGTAAACGACTTGGTTACTTGTTTTAAGCTTTGCTTGTTAGCATTAAGTGTTTAAATGTTGGCTTATGCCGAATCAAAAATGGGTGTCCAAATTGATGTTTGGTCTTGCTTATTTCTGTGATCAAAGTACCCAAACAAAAGAGAGTAGTTTGATTCTTGTTACTACCTGTTGTCAAAAACACTAAAACTCAATAATGTATATAGATTTAGGGAATGGGTAACTTTGCTTTATGTCATTTGTTTGGTACTAAGAAATAAAATGGTTTAAAGTCATAAAGATTGGTTTGTGTTTGTTTGCACTGTGTTGATTTACTTGGCTCGATCAATTGAGCTAAAAAAATGTTGAAATATTATTTTGTGCCAAGTTTGGCTAATAGCTAGTTAAATCTTGATAAAAACTTGAGCTGTTAAGAAAATGGTTTTGAGTCATTTTGGTCAAGTCGAATTATTGTAAGGTGAGTGTATTTTTGACCTCACTTGATTGTGTCAATTACGTCCCTTAAACTTGGCCTAAAATGGGTCAGTCAAGTAGCGTGATAAGCAGGTTAATAAGCCTTAGTTGTGTCCCTCATCAAGTGTAAAAAAAGCATGAAACTGTTGAGCATTTTTCTTCTTAGTGTCAAAACATGTTCCTTTCCTTCTTCCCAACTGAATGTGCAAATGTAATAGGGCTAAGCAGAAATCGCAAGCTGGGCTCGTGTGTGTGTAACTGGATCAAAGCCCAACAGGCCACTCCACTCTTTTCCCTTTTCAAAAACTGTTATAATGGTGCGTTATATACACAAATATTTTGGTTAAAATTTGACTTAAAATATAAGTTGGGGTAAATGTAAAATCTGAATTGTGATTTATTTGTGTCGAGCTTCTTTCGACTCATTACTTCACGACTTAAACGACTCGAGCGATTCAACGTCACAAGTTCGAATACATCATCCGTATATCGACACCAATCTCCTTGTATCAAACTATAAAATGTGCCTTACCACTTAATGCTCTCGAAACATATTTCCAAAACTATGTACATTTTATAGAAACTAAACTCGTAATTATTTAACATACTTATATCGCTTATTTGAACATGCTTAATTTTATCACCTATGAAATTGTAAACACTTGAGATGTATTTTATAAAAGCCTACTTAAGTCTTATAAAACTTTAAAAATACGACTAAAACAAACATTTTGTAACACCTAGTTACCACGAGACGCGTTTTATTACTAAAACTAATAGACGATATACACATGGCTTGTCACTTAACAATAAAACTTGAAACATTTATTTATCATGTGAAACTAAAACCTATACACGGATCACGCCCGTCTTTCATCAAAATATATAATTAACTTATATGACCATTTTTATTTCTTCATTACAAGTATATATATAAACACCTTTACTATTATATATACTTAACGATAATATTTTCTCAATCGTCAACACGTGATACGCAATCGTTATTACTCCCCGTACTACGGCTTCCGAGTCATCGTCGAATCACGAGTTATTCGTCTTTTGTTTTGGTCTAAGTTTACTCTTCCACACTTCCAAGAGCCAATACACACAAACATTTGAAAATCATTTCTTTTCAAACTTAACCACTGCCACACAAGCAATAGTAACGCAACACTTAAAAACTTTTGAGCTAAGTAAACTTCGTTGAGTCTTGAACTTAAACTATGAACTAAATCATGCCTTACTAATCTAGGTCGCGTGTTGGTGCCACACTCTCTCTAATTTACTACAATTACTACATACTCTACTAAGGTGAGTTCATGACCCCTACTTTTACTTGTTTTATAACTGTTTTGGGGGAGAATACATGCTCGTTTTTAACTAAACTCGATGCTGGTTTTATTTGAATGCACAATACTTGATTGATTATTCAAATGCATCTATGTGTATATTGGTTGCATACTTGATTATTTTTCTAACATACACAAGTGTTTTATAAACATGCAACCCATTTTATGAACTATTGCTTTTATGCAACACACTTTATGAACTATTGCTTTTATGCTACATACTCTATGAACTATTGCTTATATGCAAACCACTTTACAAATCATTGCTGTTACGCAAACACTTCTATTGAATGACAATTGCTTTTATGCAAACTCTTTTATGGACCACATTGAAACTTATGCTTTATTTACACTATTACGCGGATTAGCCTAAGACACTGAATCCCACAACGCCCAAACTCATGAACCGTCAATTCCTGCTGGGAAGCGCGAATGTTATAAATAGATCTATTGGGGTTGACTCCCCCGTTCGGTTTGGCCGGATAGGCAAACGCGAGCGTATAACATGTCGAAACACGAGTGTCACGGGATAGACACTTGCAAGGGCTTTATCTAACGTGCTTCTAGAGCATGCACACTGTCAAGCTTCGGTTGCATGAACTTAGTGCTAGCGTAATAGACTATTTTACTATGTGACATTATATTCGTTGTAATGATCACACACTCTACTCATGGTCCACAATTATGATTTTACTGTAAGGTAAACACTATTTTCTCGACATTGTGAGTCACACAATGGTCACAAAACTCTATTGAACTCACAATACTACTGTTTTATTATAAACCTATGAACTCACCAACCTCGTGTTGACACTTTTTAGCATGTATTTTCAGGTTTAAGGCGATAGCTAACTATTGAAGGCTTTGGCATCGCATGGCATGGTCATAGACAACTCTGACATATATTTGGGACCGCTTAAACTCTTATATGGGACTGTATTTCCGCTCTATTTTTGAAACGATGTAAATTTGAATATTTTTGATAATGAAAGTTATTCTAAATGGTTGAGATAAAAACCGTTCTTTGTACTTGTGTTATGATACCGATTGAGTAGCACCCCAATAACATGTATGCTTCCGCTGGACCCGATTTTGGGGGTGTTACAGATTGGTATCAGAGCCTTGGTTATAGAGAACTGGGTATTTTTAAAACCTAGACTATAACTACTTTTATAAAAACTTGAACCTATGACCGCCACATGCCTGCCTGCCAAGCCTGCTGCCTTACTTATGATAAAACATTTTCTTTTAAAGTAAGGGACATATTACTAGTGTAATTGAGCTGAGTATTTCAAAATTCATTGAACCTCGGTGGAATATAGACTGATCACCTATATTCAACCAGGGACAGTGGGACATAGCCTGATCACCTATGTCCGACTCAGAGGTGAATTTTGTGATACTGAGAGTAGTTACACTAGAATTATGCCCAGATTGATTTTATACTTGATTCGTGAAGGTTTCAAAAATTTTCTGCGTGTGTACATAAGCATAGCATAACATGAACATTCACATCCACACACAACACACTGGCATCATAGTACTTTTCCTCTCAAATGGAATACTCTTTTATCACAACCTGTGTATGTTACAGTCACCTCCACCTCAAACCCTACACTCAATCGAGGTTGTACCTTCCCTGTTAATTATTAAGTACACTACTGAGACAACCAACTGATTGCTAGTAGCAATCAACACCCTCCTTCAGAGCCAAACTTCTAAACTTGCCAAACTCCACATTTAGCAGAGATCCTATACCCAACAGAAACCTTAAAAACTTTATGTAGTAACCCAAATCACTATCTTTGGAACACCTAACCCTGCACACATAATCCTTCACCTATCCCCTGGAAATAATTGTTGTCTACCTTGCTACCCTCTTATAAGATAATAAAATGTATCACTATTAGCATACAAACTGTTTTTGGTTATGCTACAGACCATTTTGCGGTCATCCTACAAAATGTCTTACTGCTATCAAGATTTTGACCCTGCTACTACTTTATAAACAATAAATTGTTTTCCTGCTGGCCTATAAACTGTTTTACGAATCATCTTTATAACTATTTTATCGTGATTTAATAAATCAATTCATTACCTCACTACCATTCTATAAACTAACAAACCGTTTCGCTAGTATTTTGTAATTATCCTACAAGCCTTACTACACTTTGCAAACTATTTTACTTCCTTATGAACTGCTTTGCTACTAAATCACAAAACGAAACTACAATTTTGCTACAATTTTATAAATGATAAATTGTTTTCCTATTACTCTATAAACTATTGTACAAACCGTTCTATAAACTATTTTGCAATCACCATGTGAACTATTTGCCCAATTGAAAAGCACTTTATGTTACCACCTCTAGGTACTATTAAGGTAAATTAAATACTCATGTTTATGAAAATTTGCTTGATATTAAACATCGAACCCCACTTAGGTTTGACAACTAGGCTCCGTCATTAAGCACCTTAAATTTGTTGAAATAAACATACCTGACTACACATTTTCCCTTGACATCCTTGCTTTTAAGGACTCTCCTTTCGGAAATGCGTTGATAGAAATCACAAAACTCGTAATGGTATTTTTCGCGAAATACCCATTTTGATGTGCCAAAATTTCGCTGGTCAAACTTTATTGAGACTTTTGTATATTAAAGGGGGTGATTAAATGATTAACTTTTGAGACATGGTTTTACTCACACCATGTTTAAAGATTTTTTTTACTAAAACTATGAGTCTTTTGAAGTCGCATAAGTTTACCTAACTGCAAATTTTCAGCAAAGAACCAAAACCTATTCCTATCGATAAAGGTCGTAGAAACTCGCAAAAATGACCTAAATTCACGTGGAGAGTGTGAAGTTGAATTCTCGTGCGTATATACTCATCTCTTTTCGACCATAAAGGGTAACTTGAATTGAATCGCGAGGACGCGATTCCGTTTAAGGAGGTGTGACTGTAACAAAATGAAATTTTCCAAACTAATTTTAAATAATAAATGTCAATTTATTATTACCCAACTATTTATCTAAGCATACATGAGCTTACAAAACTGTTTCGGGAAAATAGACCCGCACACCGTAGCTTACAGTAACTCACCTCACTGACCATTTTTATTAGAGACATATGATTTATGCATTTCCTAACTATGATTGATTATTAACGAGAGGTTATCTCGCAATAAACGCCACACGCGTACCGACACAACCCTAGTAATGGCATAAACTCAATATTGGTTATCCGTAATTAATAAATTTGTTTTTATATTTTTATTATAAAAAAACACTCTCGTCAGAAATATTTTAGCACTCCCGTTAACATCGAAAGTAAAATCCCACCGAAGCTCAACGAAACACGGAGTACACTCCTTACCCACACAAGTATAAAATTGTAATTTATGTTACATTTTATTTACTCACTTTTATTTAATTTAAACCTCTCTTTTATCTAACTTAAACTCACTTTTAAATTATCCATACACAACAACAACTAAATTAAACAAATAAAAAAAAAAAGAGAAGAGGAAACGTTATTTTTTTACCCTGATCGTACCCACACCCCCTCACACATATCACGCCTCTCTTATCTTCTTCTCCCTCTCACCTATGCTGCAAAACCGGTCCCCACACAAACCCAACAAGGGAGCGCGTCCTACCATGACTGTGAAGTTCAGATGGTCCTCAAGCGCTACAGGTGGGATACCCTTTTCTTTGTCAAGATTTGGAGTCAACACAAGAGTACAAGGTGGGTCACTAGGTGAGGATGAAGCATTACCTCTTTAAGCTTCAAGGTCGACTGGTGGGAAGGAAGATGGAATCAAACCCATCTTATTTATTCTTTTTAAAAACCCAACTGATTCACACAAGGATTTCCACACCTCCAAACAAATATCACTCAAAAACTGAAAAGTGATAATCGGTGCTAAAGGGGAACGAGTTCAGAAACTAAGAGGGTGTGTGGAATTGCTTGTTGATTCGGATACGGCTTGTGCTTGGAGTTCTTGTTGGGTTCGTGTTTCTGGTCTCCCATTCGAACGAACCACACTCACTTTAAAAGAGGTTTTCTTAAATTTCCTTCTATTTGCAATTTTCTGATACTAACTTGTTTTGATTTGTTGTTACAAGTTGTAAACTTGTATTGATCGATCAGTTTATATACATTCCGGGGTTGATTTATTGTTATTGTTGTTAATCTTGTGTGGTAAACATAAACAAAAAGGTTAATTATGAAAAACTTTAAGAATCGGATTAAAAACCTTTAATTTGGCTCGGATTTGGAAGTGTCGTTCACTGATTTGCCCTTTTGGATTCTGCGTACTTATGTTATGTTAATCTGTGTCGTTTTGGAGTCACAAAGTAAACGACTTGGTTACTTGTTTTAAGCTTTGCTTGTTAGCATTAAGTGTTTAAATGTTGGCTTATGCCGAATCAAAAATGGGTGTCCAAATTGATGTTTGGTCTTGCTTATTTCTGTGATCAAAGTACCCAAACAAAAGAGAGTAGTTTGATTCTTGTTACTACCTGTTGTCAAAAACACTAAAACTCAATAATGTATATAGATTTAGGGAATGGGTAACTTTGCTTTATGTCATTTGTTTGGTACTAAGAAATAAAATGGTTTAAAGTCATAAAGATTGGTTTGTGTTTGTTTGCACTGTGTTGATTTACTTGGCTCGATCAATTGAGCTAAAAAAATGTTGAAATATTATTTTGTGCCAAGTTTGGCTAATAGCTAGTTAAATCTTGATAAAAACTTGAGCTGTTAAGAAAATGGTTTTGAGTCGTTTTGGTCAAGTCGAATTATTGTAAGGTGAGTGTATTTTTGACCTCACTTGATTGTGTCAATTACGTCCCTTAAACTTGGCCTAAAATGGGTCAGTCAAGTAGCGTGATAAGCAGGTTAATAAGCCTTAGTTGTGTCCCTCATCAAGTGTAAAAAAAAGCATGAAACTGTTGAGCATTTTTCTTCTTAGTGTCAAAACATGTTCCTTTCCTTCTTCCCAACTGAATGTGCAAATGTAATAGGGCTAAGCAGAAATCGCAAGCTGGGCTCGTGTGTGTGTAACTGGGTCAAAGCCCAACAGGCCACTCCACTCTTTTCCCTTTTCAAAAACTGTTATAATGGTGCGTTATATACACAAATATTTTGGTTAAAATTTGACTTAAAATATAAGTTGGGGTAAATGTAAAATCTGAATTGTGATTTATTTGTGTCGAGCTTCTTTCGACTCATTACTTCACGACTTAAACGACTCGAGCGATTCAACGTCACAAGTTCGAATACATCATCCGTATATCGACACCAATCTCCTTGTATCAAACTATAAAATGTGCCTTACCACTTAATGCTCTCGAAACATATTTCCAAAACTATGTACATTTTATAGAAACTAAACTCGTAATTATTTAACATACTTATATCGCTTATTTGAACATGCTTAATTTTATCACCTATGAAATTGTAAACACTTGAGATGTATTTTATAAAAGCCTACTTAAGTCTTATAAAACTTTAAAAATACGACTAAAACAAACATTTTGTAACACCTAGTTACCACGAGACGCGTTTTATTACTAAAACTAATAGACGATATACACATGGCTTGTCACTTAACAATAAAACTTGAAACATTTATTTATCATGTGAAACTAAAACCTATACACGGATCACGCCCGTCTTTCATCAAAATATATAATTAACTTATATGACCATTTTTATTTCTTCATTACAAGTATATATATAAACACCTTTACTATTATATATACTTAACGATAATATTTTCTCAATCGTCAACACGTGATACGCAATCGTTATTACTCCCCGTACTACGGCTTCCGAGTCATCGTCGAATCACGAGTTATTCGTCTTTTGTTTTGGTCTAAGTTTACTCTTCCACACTTCCAAGAGCCAATACACACAAACATTTGAAAATCATTTCTTTTCAAACTTAACCACTGCCACACAAGCAACAGTAACGCAACACTTAAAAACTTTTAAGCTAAGTAAACTTCGTTGAGTCTTGAACTTAAACTATGAACTAAATCATGCCTTACTAATCTAGGTCGCGTGTTGGTGCCACACTCTCTCTAATTTACTACAATTACTACATACTCTACTAAGGTGAGTTCATGACCCCTACTTTTACTTGTTTTATAACTGTTTTGGGGGAGAATACATGCTCGTTTTTAACTAAACTCGATGCTGGTTTTATTTGAATGCACAATACTTGATTGATTATTCAAATGCATCTATGTGTATATTGGTTGCATACTTGATTATTTTTCTAACATACACAAGTGTTTTATAAACATGCAACCCATTTTATGAACTATTGCTTTTATGCAACACACTTTATGAACTATTGCTTTTATGCTACATACTCTATGAACTATTGCTTATATGCAAACCACTTTACAAATCATTGCTGTTACGCAAACACTTCTATTGAATGACAATTGCTTTTATGCAAACACTTTTATGGACCACATTGAAACTTATGCTTTATTTACACTATTACGCGGATTAGCCTAAGACACTGAATCCCACAACGCCCAAACTCATGAATCGTCAATTCCTGCTGGGAAGCGCGAATGTTATAAATAGATCTATTGGGGTTGACTCCCCCGTTCGGTTTGGCCGGATAGGCAAACGCGAGCGTATAACATGTCGAAACACGAGTGTCACGGGATAGACACTTGCAAGGGCTTTATCTAACGTGCTTCTAGAGCATGCACACTGTCAAGCTTCGGTTGCATGAACTTAGTGCTAGCGTAATAGACTATTTTACTATGTGACATTATATTCGTTGTAATGATCACACACTCTACTCATGGTCCACAATTATGATTTTACTGTAAGGTAAACACTATTTTCTCGACATTGTGAGTCACACAATGGTCACAAAACTCTATTGAACTCACAATACTACTGTTTTATTATAAACCTATGAACTCACCAACCTCGTGTTGACACTTTTTAGCATGTATTTTCAGGTTTAAGGCGATAGCTAACTATTGAAGGCTTTGGCATCGCATGGCATGGTCATAGACAACTCTGACATATATTTGGGACCGCTTAAACTCTTATATGGGACTGTATTTCCGCTCTATTTTTGAAACGATGTAAATTTGAATATTTTTGATAATGAAAGTTATTCTAAATGGTTGAGATAAAAACCGTTCTTTGTACTTGTGTTATGATACCGATTGAGTAGCACCCCAATAACATGTATGCTTCCGCTTGACCCGATTTTGGGGGTGTTACAAGTTTGGTAATATTACCAATAAGGGTATTTTAGTCATTTTGGCAGTATCTAGAATTTGTATGTCGGTTGTTTTTGTAAGGTCGGTTGGTCTTTGTTAGGTCGGTTATTCACATATATAACCAATAGAAGATATGGAAATATGTACTAGACTTGGAACTTCATAATTTTGTTAATAAAAAATACGAGCTCTTTTGCTCCCAAAAGCTCCAATCTGATCTTTGTGCACCTGTTCTGAATTTGATTGTGTTCTGTTGCTGGTCTGGTTTGCTCCCTTTTGCCCCATGAATATCTATCCCTAATCCTAACAAGTTGGTATCAAGAGCGGGTTCGATCGATTTGAAGCAAGTTGCAATTGTTTGAGGTTGTGGATTTGTTTTGGTTTACCTGATCAAATATCAATTCGTGGTTTGGGAATCGACTTTAGCCTCTGGTTGATTTCAAGAATCAATTTCTTGACATCAATTGAATTCGTTCTGTGTTTGGTGGCTGCTGATTCGATACGTCGGAAGTATCAGGTTTGTTGTCTTGTTAATCTTCAATCAATTGTTGCTTGCTTGTTTAATAGATTGAAGGTGTTAGTTGATTGGGGTTTAGGATAATCAGAATTTGGTTTGAAGAATCGAATTTGTACGTGGGTTTGGGTTTGTATTTGTCGATTCGTTTTGGATTCGATCGTTCATAGATATTACGGATTGTTTGAATTAGTATTTAAATATGCTAAGTTTTGATTGGGTGATTCTTAGTGAATGGGTTGGTGGAAAATTTAGTTAGATTTGGTGAATGGCAATTTGGTATTTGCCCATTCGTTGTTGATTTGGTAACAAATAACTTCTGGTTTTGTAAAACATGTTCGAAATTTGTTACTTTGGTGATCTTAGTATTCGTTTGTTTTGAGTTATGGACTGTAATTCTTATTGGATAAGTGGGTCATTTGTATTATTATCCATATCATATTTGGAGCGTTTGAATTACTAGGGCTCATTCGTCAAGTTATGTATTAGCTTGAGTTTGTTTGATACGGATAATAAGTTTGAAGTTGGACCGTAATACTTATCAATAAGTGGGTCATTAGAATTTGAATTTGGTATTTGAAATTTGAAGATCGATTTTGGTGTTTGAAGACTTGGTTCAAGTCGTTTGAAGTTTGTTCGATCGTTCGGAATTTGTCATTTTGGAAATTCGGATCTTCGTTTGTCGGGCTTTTGAAGTTGGTTTCCCGAATTTGATTGTCTTTGTTAAAGATCGTTCGAGCCGATTCGTTTTGTTTGGTTAACCGAGTTTGATTTGTCGGTTAACATTTGATAGTTCATTTTGAAGACATCGGCATTTGTTTGTGGATCGTTTTCGGATCGTTTTCGGATTCGATCGTTTGTTATGAATTTGGCTAGCACCTCTAGCATTTTGAAGTTTTGAATTTGATTGAAACTTTGGCATCACTTAGGAGCTAAAGTCAAGGTGGAGATTGTTAGTTGGTTTGACTTTGACCTCCTAAGGGCAGTTTGGTAATATTACCAATAAGGGTATTTTAGTCATTTTGGCAGTATCTAGAATTTGTATGTCGGTTGTTTTTGTAAGGTCGGTTAGTCTTTGTTAGGTCGGTTATTCACATATATAACCAATAGAAGATAAGGAAATATGTACTAGACTTGGAACTTCATAATTTTGTTAATAAAAAATACCAGCTCTTTTGCTCCCAAAAGCTCCAATCTGATCTTTGTGCACCTGTTCTGAATTTGATTGTGTTCTGTTGCTGGTCTGGTTTGCTCCCTTTTGCCCCATGAATATCTATCCCTAATCCTAACATTAACTGTTGTGAGATAGTTAAAAATTGCCGTTCAAAAAAAAAAAAAAAAAAAAAAAAAAAAAAAAGAAAGTATAATGGTTTAATCTCATTTACGGTAAATATTGACGTAATTTTAAATAATGGTTTTAATCACATTTACAGAAAGCAACTTGGTTTTGTTTGAAGATGATGCTTGAAAGAAATAAAATCATTTAGTGAATTGTTAGCTAACTTATAACAATCCATATGTTATTCAGAAATTTAGTTAGATATTAGCACCAATCTAGCCTTCATTTTAAAGGATTTATTTGTTCATGATCAAATAAGGTTCATAATGTTAAGGTTTCATCGAAGCGGAGTTGGGTAATTAAAGGGTCGTAATGATGATCTAGTTGTAAATAAGCCTGGGTCTAAATTTTGTATTTTATATGTGATAAGTGTATTTTAGTCCAAGGAACACAGAAGGAAAAAAAAAGTATTGTAAATTTTATTATATTTTTAGTGATTAATTCAAAAGTTTATGATGTAGCAATAACACATGAGTATGAAAAATAATTAACAAATAAAAACTCAAGCCATTCATAGTATAACAACATAGACACAAAATGTAGTAATAGTACATCATTGGCAACCCTTTCTATTCCAGACAAAGAAATGCATAGCGTTACAACATTATACCAAGTAATCTACAAATGACTTTGGCTCAAGTTACATTTGATCAACTATTATGATAATTGATGAGCATGTATGTCGTTGTTGCTAATTTTTTCAAACATCACCAATCATCCTACTAAATCTCTATGTTTAAATCTTCGGTTTAAATTTGATGTGCACAGAAAGAAGAGGTGCTAACATACCATGCATTTTGAAAGTCAGGGACATGTAGTATAATTGCGTGACTTGTATATATAATTTAAACTTAATATACAAGTATAGACTCATTCATACACAATTTTCCTATATGAGTCGAGCTGAGAAGATGACCAGGTTCACGAGTCCATCAAACATGACCACTTTCCTCCCCTTGTAAGCCCTGTGAATATCAATAGGCATGAAAGACAGCAAAATAAACATAAAAATGGACATCAAAAGTACAAAATAGGGAGATAGGAAGTTTTCAAATATAAAAGAAATTTATGCATGGTTAATACTCACCTAACTTTAAACTTGATAATTGAAAGCATTTATTTTGTTAGTCAATAAGTACATTTTAGAAGATGGTTGTGGGAATTCCTCCACATAAGATTACTAAGTTTTCAAATCGACCCGTTCAAAACATTTTGCCACAAAGTATAAAGCTCTTAGACAACCAATTTACCTATCTCCAACCTTAGAAGTTTGAGTCGCAATAGTAGCTTCATGCAAACATCAAATGAATCTCCAATGCGTTTATTAAAGATCCCTGAACTAAACACAAAACATATCACCTTTCAATCGATGACTACCATTGATAATATATTATTTATCAACCTCATCATTTACATCCAAATAAACTCAATCGATATCATAGAAGTATATATATTTTTATCTTTATTAGCTTTTGTACAAGTTAGTTTATTGAACACTTACCAAACATGTTAATAATGCTTCATCAAACACATGATAACTAAAACTAAACATCAACTAACTGGATTAATCAAACCACAATACTAAAAAAAAATAACCTTCTTTTTGAAACTTAGGCACACTTAATCCGAACTTCGAATCCCAGAAAACCATAATAATGTTGAATTAGTTTAAAATTAGTTGGAAGTCATACATTAAACATAACCTCTTTGTGTAGAAAGATTTGACAACGAGAAATAATCATTCCGGAACAACTGTAAATAATCTTTGGTATGAAACGTCACCAATTCATCCCATACGTCCAACAACAACCAAACACACAAAAAAAAAAAAAAAAAAAAAAAAAAAAAAAAGGTAATAAGCTTGAAAATTAGAAATAGAAATTACCAATCGTGTTCTAGTGAAATTCAGTATTAAGAACGGTAAAAGTGGATTTTGAAAATTAAATTGTATAGTATATCTTCGATTGAAAGGCAGAGTTGTTGAAAAATTAATTCCATATATTTGATTGAGAGAAAATGAGATGCGATTGAAATTGAATAACAAATTGGGTTGTAATTGGGAAAGTTGATATAAATTGGGTTACTAAATAAGTAAGTCGAAGAAAGAATAGTGATTCAAAGCTTTGAAAATTGGAGATTTGGTAACCTTGCATAATTGTCGGTTCATATTGATTCAGGGTAAAAAGTTAAACAAACTCACTAAATGGCTCTAGAAATTAAGCTATTATAGGTGGCATTAGTGACGTGGAAAGAGTGCCAACATCATTTAAATGATGTGAAAAAAAAAAAAAAAAAAAAAAAAAAAAAACTGTTTGTAATATATAGATAATGATTGCTTTTGACAACTTCCAAATACCATGAACCTATTTCCATCACTCAAAATTTCAGTATGTCTTTTTCTTTCAAAATTCACATATGTTGTTTCATGGAATTGAACCATACTATACTACTCCCACATTAATTAGTTTAGAGTTCATGATCAAATTCATGTATTTTTCTAAGTAACTAGTAAATTATAACACGTAATAGTGCTTTTATGAACATTGAGGGACATAACTCACAATTTCATTTCGATCTAACAAGGTATTTTTTTTAACGAGTAGTGATAGGCATGCCTAATTGGCATGCCTAATTTCATGCCTAATAATTAGATGATCACACTTGGAATAATCTAAGGATATTATGAAGAGAGAGAAACATCATGCTCCACTTGTCATACATTAAGTGAATTAGGCATAAAATTAGTCATGCTATTTAGGCATGCCAATCATTTTCCTTTTTTAACAACACGTTAATAATATAAAGCGTGTCATTTTTTTCTTCTTAAACAAATGACATAAGTCACAACAGCTATAGTGTAACTGTATATATAATAATATCAATCATGGGATGAAACATATCTCTACTACTTATAAATAGTTTATGCTAAAATCTTGAAACTTAAAATTACTTAAAAGTGAGTAACGTGTTAATTTGGACTAAATTACCCCTTAATAATTCTTAATAAACTTTTAAATGGCACGCTTAATAAATGAAAACTAGTCAATTTACACATTCAACTTTTAAAAGTAAGTAAAGTGTTGTTACGATTTATTACCTGTTATAAACATTTTTTGTTTTAAACCATGAACTTTTTTCTCGCAATGACTACAAATTAAACCCATAAGTTTTGTATCATTAGTCAAACCATTGCAAGTATAATTATTTTTCATTATACACCATCACTTTGAGCGGGTATTCGTCTAGTTCATTCCAAATGCATAAACAAAATTTTATTCGACCTTCACTATGAAATAGGTAAAACTTAATTGTACTTTCGTACTTTTTATTACATTTTGAATGAAAGAAATTATACCATACAAATCTGTTAATTTTGCTTTCAGTTCAATCAAGGAATGGAATAAAACACACTTCTATGTTGAGAAGCAAAGTGTGACATTTAAAGGAATGACGTTTTGTATCAAATGCTATATTCCTTTCGTGTAACCAAACATATTCTGTTTCATTCCTCTATAAAGGTGCACTCTGCTCTTATCTTCGTAACAGCCAAACATCAGTCCGTTTAGAAATTTATAGGAGTATCCAAGTGGTATGTCTCTATTTTCCGTAATTTTTTATGCATCTTATATATGTTTTTTGGTTGGATGATATGCATTGATAAGTTGTAATGTGAATATAACTATAATATAATATCTGATTAGAGCATGCAAATCACAAATATAGGCATTGCAATGTGTAAATATACTCGTGGATATATTTATTTCTTTAACTTAAACTAAACACATTTGTTACATCAATGTAGTTGCAATGGAGGAGCTAAAGCACTTTACTCACGATCATCCGCTCAGCCTTGTGTACCTAAACCCAAATCACAAAAGAGAAAACATTGAATAGGAAGAGGAAGAGGAGGAAGATAGAGATGAAGATGATTTTTACGAGGAAGAAAAGCACGGTGGCCAATGCAACATGTGTAAGGAACAAATTTATTCATTTCATTTGTGTTACTACGAGTGTAAGTCATGTGACTACTCTTTGCACAAGTTTTGTGCTGAACTACCCGAAATACAAAACAATCACCCTTTACATCCAGGCCACAATCTTACCTTATCGAATTCATATCAACGTGCTCGTTATAGTTCTGATTATGAATGGAAGTGTTGTATCTGCGATCATAATTGGATTAATATATTTAATTACTATTGTGATATTTGCAAACTTAGCATAGACATCATATGTGCTACCATGTCAGAACAAAAGATAAACCACCCTAGTCACCCTGATCACCAACTAGAACGTATGTTTGGGCGCATAATATCCAGATGTGTTGCTTGTGGTGAAAAACATGATGGGCATTTCTTTCACTGTATCATTTGTCCTAGGTATAGGATCCACGTGGACTGTGCTTTGCTCCCAGCCAAGTTACTAATCCAACGTTGTAGTGAGAGATTCACTCATTCTCATCCCCTTACCCTTGCTTATTCTTTTCCCTTTCCTGAGAAGCAAGTTAGATTCTTTCCCCACTGCAGAGTGTGTGGTGACCGCTTCATTGAACATTTGTGGATTTACAAATGCGACAAATGTCGATATTATGTTCATGTTCACTGTGCAACTTCAAAGAGAGATGCGTTTGTGTCCATCCTCCAGAAAACAAGTGAGCTATCTCGATCTTATTCTTTTTCTGTTAACTAGGTTGTGAGCAAATAAACTTAATTATTTTACTTTTAAATATGTCATTCCTCAGGCCTTGGCAAAACTTTCAAAAACTACAAAGATGATGAACATCCGAATCTGCTCCACTGTCCGTTTTCTGATGAAGGTGACAACCTTTTGAAGCACCTTTTTTTCGATCAAACGGATGATATTGTCAAGCACGATGGCGAAATTCCAAACCATCCTAGTCATCAACACCCACTGAATCTTTTCGACACCCAAACGTCACTGGCTAACGAAGTAGTCCCTCTTCACGATCCGATGAAGAAAATCCAAGTATTATGTGACGGGTGTGTGAAACCAATCACAACAGTACCATTTTACAAGTGCTCCCAATCTAATCAACATTGTGAGTTTATTCTGCATGAGTGGTGCGCCAAGCTACCCCTGAAGTGCAACACTACGCGGGCCATCCTAATCATAAGCTTGTTTTCCTGCCAAAAGTCCCTCGTAAGTTACTGGGTGTGTTCTTCTGTCCAATTTGCTGGTTACCTTCCAATGGTTTTGCGTATGGATGCACGATGTGTGAATATTATGTTTGTATTAATTGTGCATTCATACCTGAAGAAATCACGCATGAAGCTCATCCAGGTCATCTTCTCTCAAAAACAAATCCTTCACCTAAGCTAATTGATAGGTTTTGCAAAGCATGTAGATATGCAATGAACATTTCGCCGGGATACCATTGTCCCTCTTGTGATATCTACATTCATGCTAGGTGTGCATTGTTATTGCCTAGAGTGATTAGACACAAGTATGATAAGAAGCATCCACTGAGCCTAAGATACGAACCAGCTGAGAACCATATTAGCGAATACTTCTGTGACATTTGTGAGGATGAATTTGACCCTTGGAATTGGTTCTATCATTGCAGTACGTGTGCCGAGTCTATTTCTATGCACACCGCTTGTGCGCCCGTAATACTTCAATGTGAGCAAGTTACATATTCCAAATGCCCGTAATAATTACAGGGCATATATCTTTAAGTTTCTGAATGTAAAGTTTGGAAGAAGGGTGGAGATGAAAGGTCACTCACATCGTTTGGCGGCCTTTGTTCAAGGAATCCAAAGTCATGGTAACTGCATTAAATGCCATAGAAGATTGCAGTTTGAGATGATCTTTAAGTGCTTGGAGTGCGAGTTTGCATTTCATCACAAATGTGCTTATTCATATGTAGTAGATTCAGAAGCTGAGGCGAGTTCATAATCCTTACTAGATTGGCTTGGATCTTGAATCAGTTTGTAATAATCTTGGCAATACGTGTCAATTGGATATGACAGACGTCATGTTTTTGTTTATTTGATTTTATTTATTTATAACTTTATTCTTATGAAATATAATACTCCGTAGTAAGTTTTTGTTTATTTTGATTTTGAATTTGCATAATGTGTTTCTTTCTTATATTTACCTGAATATAAATGTTGATGGACAGATGAAGTCGTTTTCAGGCACATTTACATAAATTTTTCTGTTTTTAATCCTTTATTTTATGCAATGCATGGTACGTGTTTGTTAAAACGTTTGAGTGAAAAATGTGTGATTTTGCTATCAAAGTGTATATTGTTATGAATTTGCAGTGGTTCTTTCATATTGGCTCTTCATGTGTAGTTCAAAACAAAATTGTTGTGATCAAGGTTGTGAAATCTCCAGTTTGTTATAGTCTTGTAAATAAATATTACAGTAATAATTAAAGTTGAAGATTCAAGTTTTATATTCATACGCAATCTTCTTGTCCTAGTGGAAGATTACTTTTGTTAATATGTCACATCATGTGTTGCTTTAAAATACTTATGTTTCTTAGAGCATTGGGTGTGGCAACAAGCCACAACCTCTTCATTCGGGCCCCACCATGCCACATCACCAAAACACCTCAACTTCAACAAACCACAACAAACCCTTCCTCACCAAACAACAAACCTTCACTTCCCCATTCGGGCCCCACCTCTTACACACTTATTTTTTTATTCATTTTATTAAATAAATTAAATTAATTTCACAAATACTTAAAAATTAAAAAACATACTAATTTTATTTCATAAAATAAAAAGTTACAATACGGAAGAAAAAAAATACGATACGAGGAAAAAAAAAACACGCATACAACATGGAAAAAAAAACGATACGGAAAATAAAACATACGATACTAATAGGAAAAGTAAAACATTTTATTCGTCATCTTCGCGGTCGAGATTTTGGTATTTCTGAGTTATTCGTGCTTGTCTCTTGCGAATTACTTCGGCTCTAATCGGGTCAGGGCAAGTGTTTGGATCGAGCATTAGCATCTGCATATCCTGCCACTCCAACAACGCAGCTTCTTTCTCGAACGCCTTTTCCTCCCTCTTCCTCCGCGCCTCGTAACAAGCCGTTTGAGCGTCTTTCGCTTGATTATACTTTTCGGATAATTGTCCCGAAAAAGTACTCGTTTGACTCCCCCCGGAACTCGCCGCACTCGACGTTTCCGTCGACTTTTGTTTCTTTCCGGGTCGCCTGCTGCTTCTTTCGGGACGAGGTCGTTTGTCCGGCCCGAATATATCCTCAAGACATGTAATGTCTAGAGGTTCTTCAGCATCCCATTTCGGGTAGCGTTTCAGGATTTCCCAAACGTGAACCAAAGTGAAACCCCTTTGTCCAAAACGTAGTGAGAAGTTCGTTTTAGCATTCTCGACATGATCATGCTCATTTTCACCACTGCGACGCTCTAAATGTTTATAAATAGCGTTGAATTTTTGGCAGTCGGCATTGATCCTTGTCCATTTACCGGATATCATGTTTTTTGTTCGTGGGGCTTCAGTAGTCCGCTCGTTGAAAAGTGCATGAATTTCGTTCCAAAAAAATTCATTCTCTTTGTCATTTCCGAGCTCCTCGTCTTGAGAAACTTCTATCCACGCTTCCGCAAGAATATTTTCTTCTTGTTTCGACCACAACTTTCGCGCACGCGTATTAGCAGCTTCTTCCAAGTCTTCGTCATCGTCCGCGTCCAAATTTACGACGTTTTTTCCTCTTTGGGCTTTGGTTTTTTTTCCTCGGCCTTTGGCCGGTGATCTTGGCTTAGGTACTTTAAAAGTACCTTGATTTGGTTGTGTCGGTTGTGATTGAGGAAAAGTGGATGGTTGATTCGGGTTATAAAATTGTGGCGATAAATTGAATTGTTGTTGACTTGTGAATCCTTGTTGAAAGGCTAATTGTTGGTTACGGTAAATGTCACTCGGATTTAATGGTTGTGAACCGTATGGCGGTGAAGGGTTTGGAGACGAGGGACTAGAAGAGTTTGAGGCTCCCCCGTATGGACGTTGGTTTGACGTTAAGAGGTTCGTGAAATAACCTCTTTCGTTCGGGTTTTGAGACATTTTTTTGTTGATTAGGAGAAGAAGTATAGAAAGGTTTAATTTAGATTTGTGAATGTAGTGAAGAGAATGGAAGAAGAAGGTTGTATTTATAGTTGTAAAAATGGGTAGGGAAAAAAAAAAAAAAAAAAAACAAATGAACCGTTTAACAACGGTCGAATTTTCACAAAAAAACAAACCAAACCAAACGTATACCTGCACCTTTGTCAGAACCCAGCTTCGTCGTGGCCATGGCGAATTAGCCAACGGCGAGCCATGCACGGTGTGGCGGCGAGCAACGGCTCGCCGTTGCATCCTCCAGCTCGGACGGCGAAGCAGCTATCGTTGTCCACACCCAATGCTCTTATTGATTTAAGTTTTAAACTGCTTATTGCACTTTTTTTTATTGCTTAAATCTAATCGTCATCTTACCTATTAAAAAGGTAGATTTACCTTTTTTAAGGTTTACTATTTTTATTTGTGAGAAAAAAAAATTAGATTATTTACGATTTTTGTTTTTGTATTGTGTTTGCTTATAGTATAAATTATTGCTTTATGAATATTAAAACATGTGAAAGGTGATAAATAGTTTGAACTTTGAACTATTGTTTCCAGAAATGTTATATATCTCTTTGATTTATATGCACAACAACTTTTTGACAAAATTCGTAAGTGACAGGTGATAAATAGTTTGAACTAAAACTCGAGCAACAAATTAGTATGTATGTATGTACAATATCTGGAAATGGGAAAACATGTGATTCCTAAGTGTACAAATTATATGTCTTTTGGGTATAATTAATTCAGAGAATCAGAGAGCTTATTTGTTCATTTTCTTTCAAAGAAAGCAAGAAACATCTTTGAAGTGTTGGATTTAGTAATGTAAAGTCATGACGATGATGCTACTTGAATCAAAAAATATCATCATTTTTTTTCTTCATAACATGGGTTTTCGACTGGACATTGCGAGCCGACTAATCTCACGGCGACTACCTTTTTTGGATAGCTTGGAGTCAGCGCAGGTGAACCTCCGTGAAAGAAGAGGATTAATATCATTGTCTTTTCTTATCGTCCACGTGGACTCATTTGCTAGGAAAAAAATGGCATTTAAAATTATACTTCTTTATTGCCGGCGCTACAAAGAGAAAAAATTATGACGTGTCATAACCTATGTACCGTACGATCATTTGTAAAACAAATCTAGGCCGCATAAAATCCATCCAACATGCTAGCTGATTGCACGTGACATCTCTTTGAATTATTTGTCCCACGTTTGTTAATAAGCATGTGAAGATAAGTACAAAATTCGTTACATAGAAATAGATAAGTACAAAAAATGATGTTAATATCCACTTTTAACTAACCTTCCAGATAAAAAGAGTCAATTCTCACTTTGAGGACTCTAAAGATTTTATATTAAGTTACAGGTTTGTCTATGGTGGCACACATGTTTGGCCATCAAAATAGCATATATATGGTTTCAAAATGTTCTTCTGGTATGTTTCACACTGTTTAGGAAGTTACAAAATTTCTATTAAGAACCTTTATATATAACAAAAGTTGCTACCAGTGTCTAACAAAAGTTATTTCTCTTAGAACCGTTACAAAATTTTCCCCTAATAAACCAATGTGGCAATGTCCAACAATGACATTTTTATATCTTGACCATGCGATTTTGGAAGTGTTTAGTTGTTACCAAATATTATCCATCATGTCATGTCATACAAATAAAAAGCATTTGATGAGATCAAGTAAAAAAAAAAAAGCGTTACCACTTAACTAAAAAAAAGTGTGTAATGTGGAAGCAATTTTTAAGACTGCATATGGTATGGTATGGTTTAATGAACGTATGGTATTATTGATTGAAAGAGTGCGCAATTCTTTATTGTATATACCTAACATTCAAGCTTCATAATATGTATATATTAAAGAACAAAATATCTTTGTCATATCCAAAATGTAAGAGTATGAGTTTGACTTTTAATATTTATACGGTTTGATGTGTATGATTATGTTGGGGTTTGCTATTGTGGTTTCTCATAATATTTCATTATATGCTTTTTTTTTTTTTTTTTTTAATCATGAGTTTCCGACTCGACATTGCGAGCCGACTAATCCCACGGCGACTACCCTTTTTGGATAGCTCAGAGTCGGCACAGGTGAACCTCCATTATATTATATGCTAATGTTATATCATTAATATTATGTATTTCTTTAAAAAGCTAGAAAAGGAAAAAGGAAGAAAGTAAGGTTGGTGATATGAGCGATGCACGGGTAGTTTTGCAATCAATTGCGATAGGAGATGATAGTTCTCTTTAAGGTGAGAAAAACATAAAGCACGGTAATATAATACATTATTCAAGACTTTTGATGTCAATTCTTCAGAATATCAAACCTAATATGTATAAACACTCTTTAACTTCTACCAAAGTCATCAAGAAAAACGGGTATACCCGTGCAACGCATGGGTATTGCACTTGTTTAATTTGTTGTGTATCCATCGTTTTTCCCCACATTCACTATAAAACAACCGAAGTTTTTGAGTAGTACATTTTGGGTATAAACCATATCACGTCTGCTTCAAAATGAAACTTAAACCATAAATATCAAGTTGTCCGGAGATTATTGCCTTTTTATCAACTTTTTAACTTACCGTCTATGTCGATTTTAATCGAAGGAAAAAAAATGCTTGGCGTATTGTAGTGAAGGCCAAAAGAAGGAAACGAGAAGATGAAAGAGAATAAAGTGGTTTCGAATTAACGTTATGTGCTTTAGAACATGATTTAGCTAAGGTACCCTTTTTAGAACATAGTTACTAGTAATATCTACTAGCCGTATTGCCGTAATAGTAATCCCAAACTGCGGAAATATTAATCAAAAGATCGATGATACAATTTAACGTAAATCAATACACCAGTTTTTATTATTGACTCATGATTTAACATAAACAAATTTGTCATTGATACGCTCAGATCAACTACTCGACTAATGGATAGTCAGAATAGTCAAACCACGCGTTCTCCGGTGAGCATAGTGTTTCCTCGGGTCGTTAAGTCCCGACGAGGTGTGAAATGGTGAATCGAATCAAGTTCGTGATCGGGTGAAGTGAATGGTGAAAAGATATAGTTGTGTATGAGAAAATGAAAGGAGAACATCCACTAGAAAACGTATATTAAAGCATATGAAACAATAACATAAAGCTAGTAAACCTGAAAAGTATTTAAAACTAAAAACGCGCGTTTTAATTAAAAATAATGTCAACGCACAAAAATAAAAGTGAATTCTAAGCACGGCTAGTCCTACGGGCATAAAATGGTTTTCTTACGAACTATATGACGAAAGAAACTTTTAGGAAAAAGAAAATTAATTATTTGATAAAAATTCTAATTATTATAATTTAAAAACTAATTAACACTAATTAAATCCTAATAAATACTAAAACTATTCGAATGATTCTGAAACTTTTTCTATAAATACTACAAGTTATTATTGACTTAAGAAAAATGAAATGAGGGAAGGCATAGTGCAAAAATAAGCTAAGATTAAGCAACCTAAATCTGATTATGTTGAATAAGCAAAACAGGAAAATGGCAAGTTATATATTAAACTTATGCAAAGTATAACTGAAGGAGTCCAATGATCAGATGGTATGAGAGGTGCCTTGTGAACGGAGTGGCGTGGGTTCAAGACTTGGCAATGGAACTTTTTGCCAACATTTTTATTCTAAGTTTCTCTTTTAGTAAAAACAGCAAACACGAGGTTCTAAACAACTTTTGAGAACCACGTTCAGTTAAAAAGCTTAAACAATCTTCAATTCAAGCTGAAATATCCAACAGGTATCTGGTGTGTGGCTAAGTAACTTAATCATATGAATACATGAGCCAAAGCCAAGGCAACCACACATAAACACAAGCTCAAGCAACTAATAACAAGATTATAACATCAATCCATAAGCTAGCAACAAGCTGAAGCAAGAATCGAATGAGCTCAGCTCCGTGTTCTGTTTTAAATGAGTGAATACTTGACCAAAGTAGGTAACTAGGGGGCTCAATATAAGCAAACAAACAAGCATGAAACTTCAAACAAGTGATAGATCTAACAAGCAGGTACTAGTGGCTTTTCAAAACAACAAGTATCAAGTAAAATGCTCAAGTGGTGAGCAAGATATGATCTAGTGAATATGGCAGAAAACCAATAATGCATTAAGTGAATTTTTGTTTAGAAACCATAAGCTACTGGTCAAAATAAACACTAGAGCGAAAGCGAAAAGCAAACACAAGCAAAATCAATCGAGTTGACAACCACAATAACACAAGCTAAATTAAAGCTAAAGTAAAAATCAAACAAGCAAGCATGGATTAAACAAAATCTACCCACATACTGATGCACACAACCAGGTCAAACTTAAATAAGTAGTCCTAACGGGGCGACTTACGGGGCAAAGCAAGCACAACTAAGAAGCAAATGAAGCTAAACTAAGCATACATTATTCAACCCTGTACTGCTAGCTAACCAAAATAACAAGAATAAAGCTTAAAGCTCGAAAATTAAGCAAGATATTGCTGTGAGAAAAACGGGTTAGAAGGCTAAGAACCAAAAGGCAGCGTACTCAAATGAGTAATCAGCCCACTTTGTACTTGATTTTGCTCAAGCAAATGATTTCGAAACCTAAATTTTCTTCTTGATTATGAAAGATTAGCAGCAAATAAACACAAAACATTAACTTTTATCCATTTCCAATCAATATTGAATCCTAAATTTTACCTAGAAATGTGTCGTATTCTAACTGTTATGGAAATTTGGACTTTGCATGACTTCCTACAAGTTGACTAAAATGAGTTTCTTAAGATCCTAGATGAATAGATGAAGTATACTAAGCTATATTGAGAGTAGTTAAAGCAAGCTAAGCAAGTTTTAATCCTAATATGAAGGGTACGCTACCTGATATACTAACATACTAACAGTAGATTCAGGCTTTTCACTTAAAAGTTATCTTGACTTTTTAACTTAAGAAGTGCAAGATTTAAGTCTTGTTCTCCTTCTCTGAATCTAAAGTGAGCTTAATGAGGTAGAAACGCATATTAAATAATACCAAAACTTCCAAAGACAAATTATGCAAATCAAACTAAAATTTGAGAAACTATTAAACAAAATATGAAACCTCAAATAAGGGTGAAACAAGCTGCTACATACACCTAGTTTATCAGCAATAAGCTTGGGTGTATCCCTCTTGCTATTCCTCAACGGGTAACCTTCAGTACTATCCCTGATCTCATGTGAAAGTAACCTGCAATACCTTTATTTTGTCTCCACACTTTTATCCTTTCATTATATACTTATGAAGGCTTATGAGAACTTAAGAAAACATTTGAAACATTAAATTAGCATACACAAGATTTCTTACTGAAACTTCGATTTTATATTAAAACTGAAAAATTGAGTACAAGACCAATGCTAAAAGCTTAAGAACTAAAATTTACTTTTAAGAAGAAAACAAATTACAACTAAACGAAAAATACAAAAAAAAAAAAAAAAAAAAAAAGGAAAAAGCTGCTCTACAAGGTTTACAACTAGTCTATTTATAAGGAAAATGACTAGGGGACTTCAATTCTTTGTGTTTGTTTTGAGAGAGAAAACATCATCAGTTACTATTTGTGTTTCTTTTGATCGAATCCCAACTGTTGGTTTGCCTTTGGAATCATCTTGACCTTCCATTGCATCATGGCTCCAAAAGAGTAGTGTGGATTGCCAGCTTGGAAGTGAAAGATTTCATTGAGATTTTGGTGGAGCAAAAGGGTGGCTAGAGCAGGATTGTTAGGGAGCAGGGGAGACAAGTTACTTGGAGGTTGTGGGATTTTTGTCTGGTTCGTATGTTTTGGGAGGAGGTGTAGGAGATAGAAGTTGGGTTTTATTAATAAAACAGGTTGTGGGGTAGGGATTGAGTTGGGTTGGGCTTTGGTTTATGTTTTGGGATTGGGCCGGGTTAAATTTGATTAAGGGCTTAGTTAGGCTTAATATCACAGAACGCCTTTAATATATCCCGAGGTTAACTTGACTCCTTCTTGATATCACAGTTGCTCAATTGCTACCGAGTCGTTCAAAACTGCATGCTTTCGCTCCAAGTTGTATGTTTTTGCTCAGTTTTCAATCCCTCGTACTTGAGATGAATAAAAACACGAAACCAAAGATATCTATATTGTTTTTGGCCTTTTTTTGTATTTTTACATATCAAAATGGTGGTAAAATGATGAGTATTTGCATACTCATCAGTCATCTTTTTCTATTATATTGAATTGAAACAAAAAGCACTTATGATCTTTAATGAAAATGATTTGCATGCTTAATAAATATGCTTAAAGATATGCCTAATATTAAGATTGTAACACTTGCCAAAAAAATGGCGAAGATAATGAGAGAGAAAATAGATATGACATGTGTCAAGTAATGAATTGATTTAGTCATTTAATTTATAACATTGCTCAATCTTTGAATGTAGAGACAAACAACAACACATCGGGTATTTTTGGCAAATGGGTTTATAGGGGCTTAGACTTTTAAAATAAATCGGTTTATAAAATAAGTCTCGTTTGTCATGCGAGTTTATGAAAAGCCTTATAAGTCATAAGTCTCTATAAGCCCCAACCTCATAAAAGAGGCTAAAAACTTTAGACCGGGTCTTTTGAACAATAAATTACTTATTTACTCACAAAAATATTTAACATATACAAAAACTCATTTAATTATGTCTTTTTTTAGAAATTTTGCAATAATAAGTCTAAATTTAAACTAATTTACCAAACAACTTTATAAAAATACAAATTTCAATTTTGACTTATAATATAAGTCCTAGCCCCACCCTCAGTTCAAGCCCCAGGCTCAGCCTATTTCGCCAATCATACCCATCATTTCTTTTGTGGCCCTTTTGCACCCATGAAACAAACAATATACACCTGGTCCGAAAGAAAGACTCGAATAAGGTAAAATAAAAACAAAACGAGTGGCAGTAACCCGCCGCGTTGCGGCGGGGGTATTTACAAAAGTTTGTATTGTAATATGTTAGGTTTACAGCAAGCCGTTATACTGATTCAGCTTAACGATACAAAATTAGGTAGGGCTTTTCGCTGTAAGATCGTGGTATGTTTTTTGCCGACACGTGTTGTATTTGTTTGAACAAATGTTGTGTGAAACTATATCTGTAGCTGTCGTACAGCGTCTTTGTTTGGAATAAATGTTGTGTCGGGCACCACTGTGTTGCGACGGGCCTAATTTTGACCGTTATAGTTTTAAAAAAAATTAGGATAATTTTAAAGCTATTTGATAGATTAAGGGTGCATTTTGAAAGTTCTTTTATTAAACTTCAATATTTTTTATAAAACCGTATGTGCTTCAAAAACATATCAATATTGGGTTTATTTTGTTTATTATCGAGAGGCCTTTTTGCCTGTATTTTTTTAATTCAAGAAACCGGTAAATATCTGTTACATATTTGGCAAATAAAGTTTGTAAAAAAGCCGTAAATATTAAAAAGTTCAGGGTGTGTTTTGTAATTTTTCTTTTTTTAAGTTGTTCGTATGAATATTTTATGCTGTTAATGTTAATATACAAATAGAAGTGTACATTTGACACTCGGTGAATGGGCTCTCAATCATGGGCTAAGTAAATGGGCTGAATGTTTATTACTTTTTAATTTGAATAGAATATTGGCACCGACGCAGGGTGCATTTTGAAAGTTCTTTTATTAAACTTCAATATTTTTTATAAAACCGTATGTGCTTCAAAAACATATCAATATTGGGCTTATTTTGTTCGTTATCGAGAGGCCTTTTTGCCTGTATTTTTTTAATTCAAGAAACCGGTAAATATCTGTTACATATTTGGCAAATAAAGTTTGTTATGTAAAAAAGCCGTAAATATTAAAAAGTTCAGAGTGTGTTTTGTAATTTTTCTTTTTTTAAGTTGTCCGTATGAATATTTTCTGCTGTTAATGTTAATATACAAATAGAAGTGTACATTTGACACTTGGTGAATGGGCTCTCAATCATGGGCTAAGTAAATGGGCTGAATGTTTATTACTTTTTAATTTGAATAGAATATTGGCACCGACGCCCAACTTTAGTATATACAAGTTGGGAGAGCCCGCTGCGTTGCAGCGGGTATTTATTGTTTTGTGATAATTTATTTATTTTATTTTATTTTTATTTTTTTTAGTTTCGTGTACTTTTTTCTGCTATTTGCTTGGTTATCTTTTTAAAATGTTATAAAGGGTGAAATGATCAAAAGCCTGTGACTGGATGCATATCGCCTACATATTAGAATGTTACAGATAAGAAAGTGAAGTATCTTTGTGAAAGTCCGTATATTGGCCAAATATTGTGAAAGAAGTGGAGTGTCAAAGAAGGATAAAAATAGCCCAGCTAAACAACCCATCTAAAAACAATTTTTTATGGCTTGTTCTTCAATAGGCAAGGCCGCGTTGCGGCGGGGAGTGTTTGCCATCTTTTTTGACAATGTAACCATCCATACAGATTTGAGACTGAAGATAACTGTCAAATGAAAAAAGGTGCTTACATTATGGCCACTGTTGTTTACCAAAAATGTCATGCTTTAAGCCTAGTGTCGGGAAACACGCGAATTGACAGCTTAATAGGTAGATGGTAAAGGTATCATATATATTACAGTACATACGTCCTAGCGCTTACTGTACATATTAGAGGAGCACGCCTTTATGCATGCGCATTATACCAACTGCATACACATGATTTCAAAAGAATTACTCAATGGTTCAGACGTCATTTTACATCTCCAAAAAGAAATATCATCAGTAACAAATCTTGCTTGTCTTTATGAGCCTAACTCCGTCAATGGAAATATACATGCCACTCTACATCAGGCAAGAAAATATAACTACGCAAAACCAAATTAGCAGCTCCCAATTCCAAACACCCTTAATAATGGCACTCTTGTAACTGAAAATGACCCAATTCCAAACACCCTTAATAATGGCACTCTACAGCAGGCAAGCAAATATAATTACAGAAAACCACATTAGCAGCTCCCAGTGACCAAAACATAGCAGCCAAAAAAATGCCGTCCTAATTCAAAAACCAACTGCGCTAGGCACACTCAGCTTTGAAAAATAAGGCAACAAATGAAACGACGTTGCTATGAACTAAAAGCGTAAAATACAAAATAACCCATATGTTATCTAAGCTTGGTTTATACCACATGGGAAAAGTGTATACGCTATTTATTGTGTGATCAAAAATCAAGTAAAATGTTTACTTCTTAATGGAACATTACTTTTAAAACTAAATCTAGTTTCATTGATATGATTTTTATGGTCAGAACGTTATCACCTGTAACTGCAATATTACAAAATTGTAAAGATATACATACAGATAGGAGCTGACCTGTTCTGGACTTTAGCAAGAATATATCGCAATGATGAGTAGTATGAACCTGTAATGCCAGATGGTTCGACCAGATTGAAGGCAAAGATAAACCGCGAGTATGCCTTTCTGGAGACGATGCTCCTGTAAGTGTAACGATGGATTTTGAACTCATAACTATACTTTTTTAATTTGTAACGTAAATTGCAAAGATGTTACCTGAGATTCCTGGGCATTTCGGACATACTTGTCCCTCCTGTTACAGTTTTTCGAATCAGCAGGAGTACCGTCAAAGGTTGCACCAGCAACCCGATCATTCCACCTGATAAGAATAATTAGAATGGTCAGAAGTGCAGTCAACTTATAAGTATCTAATAGGGATAAGTTGCTAAAGAACTTCTGTATTTATAAGCTTATATAATGGGCATAATTGTTTTATAATGTAAAAGTCATGTTAATTATGTAAGACAATTTTTTTTTAATACAAAAGTTGGTTGGAAATAGCCTTCCATTAGTAAAGCTGGAACAATCATTCCCCCTAAAATAAAACCGGCTAAAAGAAAAACTATCGTTGGCCTATGCAGGTCTCAAACCTGTGAGCTCTGCGTTATTAGCACGGGAGCATTTCCTACAGCTGGTGTCATATACCACGATTAGAAAGCTAAAAAAAATCCATAAATTACATGAGTAAATTTGATTATCTTGTACGAAATTGTAACCATTTCTCCAAAACCGTCGTATGTTTCTGTCAGAAGCAGCTGCAACAACATCAGACAGTTGGTTAGATGTTTCATATCACGGGAAAACTTATGATACTTATTAGGTTAGCAAATACAAAGATGCACTACACATATATGTAAGAAACCTAACGCTTATAAAAAGGTTAGTCGCAATCGTAAAAAAGAAAGAATCACCACCTCTCGTTGACCCACTCGTAGGCATGCCACAATGATTGGCGGCATTCAAAATAGCTCGTTCAACATGGCTAGTACCTGTTGAAAAAGATGAAAAGCTATTAGGATGACTTTAGTCTGCAGACCCAATAACACTGACAACACACGACAATCAGCATAGGTAAGCGAACCCAGAAATTGATACCGCATACAAAAATCTTAACCCAACATGCACATGTAGTATAAGGTTGTGTACATCTTTTTAGCACCTGTGTTCTGACACGATCCGACCCAATCATGGAATCTTCAAAGTGCAGTTGTAAAATAATGAGATAAAAACATCCAAACACCTCTAAAGTTAGCCGTTTTGCAGCAGGCCCAAACACCCGTTCAATTGTTTGACACTGGTAAACAGTAGTAGTTTTTTATATGCAAATAAACACTAATAACGTCATTGATACAATGTATTCCGTAAAGTAAAACACGAATGATCATTAATAACTGCCCATTTTCCGCCGTAGGATTTTTAGAAAAGTACTGTGTAGTTCTAAAATAATGAGCTTTGAACAAATTAACATATATATTCCATACCCAGGGTAATGATTTGAAGGCATCTTTTATAATCTAGTGTTTTTCATAAAATTTTACCCGCAACAACAGTAGACTCGAAATCATTTTTATAATCTAAATTAACATTTATATGATGTATACAGCATCTTAACCATGGAAAAATTAGTGACCCCACTTGCCTTGAGTTGCTGAACGATTGTTCTTGATGGTAAAATGTACGAAAAGTGAACTCTTTTTTTGTTTTGTATTCGTATTTGCAATAAGTCATTGTAAAAAAGAGGAAGTAAAAAGAAATGTTGAAAGATTTTTAATAAAAAAAATATACATGCACAAAATAAAAAATAAAATAAATAAATAAAGGAATTAATGAATTGACATACCGTGTGCCGTTGAACGTTTCTGACTATATTGTTTCTACATAAACTGTCGGCATCATCTTCTGGTAGTTCATTTATGCCTGCAACATCAGTGTTGAATTTTGTATTATAATCTAGATTAGCATTCATATCCTGTATGCATCAATTTAACAATCAAAAAATTAAACCCATTAGAATTAAAGAAAAAGGTACCTCAACAACCCCCAAACGGTTCACGAACGTCGGTGACCCAATTCCTGCAAAAACATACAATATATGTAATCAAAACAAAAACATACAATTAGTCACTCAATTTGATTATTATTATAAAGATTCAATCAATTAGACACTCAATCCCTGCAAAAACATACAGTATATATAATCAAAACAAAACGATTGAATCTTTATAATAATAAAGAAAAGAATTAAACCTTGTGATAAGGCTGGCAATTTTGACACGAAACCTGTTAACACGACACGACACGACCTGTTCTTAACAGGTTTCGTGTTTGACCTTAACAGGTTTCGTGTCTTAACAGAATTTTCGTGTTAAGACCTGTTAGTGACCTGTTATGATGTTGTATATATAAGTTCCAAAAACCTAACCCTAAATATTTGTCCAAATATTAGTCCGCCCCCATCTATCTTATCTCTCATTCTCTCTCTTTTTTTTTTTATCAGCTTCTCTCATTCTCTCCCACAAGAATGATACGAGAATATCATAACTCCAAGTCATCACCCACCATCATCAATTCATCATAACTCCAAAAAATGATAAACATTTAAGATTCATCACCAAATTCATCACCATCATCATAACCGAATCACTCAAACACAAACGCAAGTAAATCAAGACAAAGGCTTCAAGATCCGGTTCAAGAAATCAAGACAAAGGCTTCAAGAAATTAATGGGGTGTTCTTTTGTTCGAACCATTATTGTAATCGATGACTGGAAAAAAATTATTGTAATCGATGGGGTTTTTTTTCTTCTTTTGTTCGATTTGTTGTTGTTCTTGATGTTTTGATGGATTTGTTGTTGTTGTTCTTGATGTTTTGATGGATGTTTGGATTTGTTGTAATCGATGGGGTGTTCTTGATGAATGAGATATGAATGAGATGAATCTGTGAATCAATATGTTTGGATTTGGTGATATGTTTTGGATTTGGTGATATGTTTTGATGAATCTGTGAATCAATATGTTTGGATTTGGTGATATGTTTTGGATTTGGTGATATGTTTTGATGAATCTGTGAATCAATATGTTTGGATTTGGTGATATGTTTTGGATTTGGTGATATGTTTTGATGAATCTGTGAATCAATAATTCAATATCAATTAAATTTGTTTTTTGAAAAAAAAAATAAAGAAATACATAAAGAAAAGAAAAGAAAAAAAGAAACCCTAAAATCTTAATATGCATGTTAACAGGTTCTTAACAGGTCTTAACAGGTTAACCTGTTTATTTTCGTGTCGTGTTCGTGTTTAAGAAAAATGACACGATAAGCTAACAGGTCGTGTTCGTGTTTGACCTTAACAGGTTCGTGTCTTAACAGGTTCGTGTAACCTGTTATGCCAGCCCTACCTTGTGATAAAGAGACAATTAACAGCCTCATTAGGGTGTGTACCGCCTTTGTTGACCTCAACGGAATCGTCGCGACAACGCCGGCGCCGATCCCTACGCGTCATCTTCCCATCAGATATAAGAAGGAAGGTTGTTTTGAAATAAAGCCTTTAATTTGATGTTTAAGATTTAGAGTCACATGAAATTTCAATTTTGTAATCCACCCCTTGAATGATCTTGTGTGGGAAGAGAGAAGATTCTTGTGAGTGGAAAGCTTATCTGCAAATTTTTAGAAACCCAAAGCCTGGGTAATGTATATCCTGATGGAATAAAAAAAGGAGAAAAAAATATTAAAAAAAAATGACGGGCCAGGAAATGGACTATTTTATTGCGAAAACCTTTTTTTAAGTAGACACGGAAATCGAGTCGTTGTGATATAGTATTTAGAATGAATATATAATTGCTCAAGAAAACAATATCATATTGTGCTTGAGATATATAGTGTTCAAAGTCTCGTCATGTATGGTGTAATTACTTTAGCTTTAAAAGAAAATTATCATTGTTTGATTAGGAAAGGGTTTTTTTTTTTTTATTGAACAATTTCCCACCTATATAAGAAGGTAAATAAACAAACTTAAGAACACATTTGTAACTTTCATTTGATAGTTTCGCGAACAGTAGCAACAGTTGTCTTGTGGATGTAGATTGTCACTACTAATGTTGTCCAATTTCTCGTTTTCCTCGGGCCTTCTACCGTTGAAAAGAGCAGAGAAATACTCTCCCCCATCTCTTCCTAATTTCGTATTCATTAACAATGCTACGTACTCCCTTGTCTTTGTAGGTAACTACAATCCATAAGAAAAACTTTTGGATTGCCTAGCTCAATTGAATTGATAGGTTCCTACAACAAAGAACAAATACATGAGTGAAAAGCTATGCTAACGATACATGTGAAAATCCATAGTTTTGTTAAGAGCATGCTACCTATAAGTATATAATTGCATTGTGTATTATTCTAGTACTCGAGAACACGTTGCAACTTATCATCATTTCAAAGATCCTTTACATTTATAAGATCCACATGACATATATCATATATACATATATACTATTGCTATAGATCAATACGATACACGACAAAACATAAGTATTGTGACTAGAACACTGGAAGAACGACTCTAAACAATGTCGTTTGTTATTTTTAAAGAAACATTTTTTTTTTCCTTTTTTAATTTTTTTCTTTTATTTTTTTTAAACATAAGTGGTTTTTTTTCACTTCTTACCTCTTCAAAAATTATACATAAACTTTCACTTCTTCAACACAAACTCTATCTATTTCTCTATCATTCTTTTCTTTCCAAAAAACAAATTGTTTTCTTCGTTGCAAATAAAGAATTTAGATGTACCTCTTTTTCTGCATACATGGTTTGTAAATAAAGAAATAAAAACTTTGAAAAAACAAACACCTTACTTTTATAATTTTTTAGACACAAATATGTAGATTCACATTCACACGGTCACATCTTAGACTTTGCTCACTTAATATTGCATTTTAAGAAGGTACATTTGTATGGTTGTTAAGAAAAAGCCAACAAAAATATTTGATCTGCCGAAGCAAGGTATAAAACTAATTTATTCTTTAACTTAAATGGACAGTTGTAAACTAATTTAGAAAATTTAAAACTAATGTGTCACATTTCTTGAATATTGAAATTAGCTATTAAAATTTGTTCTTTTACTTAAAATCATTATATGTTATAATAATTTACAGTTTTATTTTATTTTATTTTTACGTTGTATGAATAAATGTTATACGAAACACATAATCAAAATATCACAATTATAATTATGTGCCGCGATAGTCTTACGGATGAGACGTCTGCGCCAGGACCTCAAATTCTCGTTAAGAGGTCGAACCATGGACGGGTATTTGTCTACTCATTCAAAGATAAAAGTATGTATATTTACAAGAAGACGATGCGGCTTCATTTTTCAAATCTCAACAATTCAGAAGCTTATATAGCGGGCTTGTAGCTTATGTAGTTTTCGGCTAGCGCGCTTTTGGGGGCTTATTTTGAAACTTTTCAGCTTATATAAAATTGTTATGTCAAAACAATACATAACAATTTTATATAAGCTGAAAAGTTTCAACATAAGCCACAAAAAATGAGCTTTTTATAAAACAACCAAATAAGCTATACAAACACCCCTTGAATCATTTCAGGCCAATTCAAGCAAAACCCATTTCATCAAACATTTTGACTTCATTCAAAAAATCAAATCTTTATGGGTCATCAGATGGAAAACCCAAGTTTGAAATTGACCCACCAAGAAAAGACTGAAGCTGCAGAGAAAAAAGGAGAAAAATAGATGGGAGGGGGGGGGGGGGGGGGGGGGGGGGCTAATAAGAATGACCCACGAAGGCTGACGGTTAAAGGGTCGAAAAGGAAAGCCAATGCACGAATTGAGCATAAGCTCGAAAAGGTTGTTATTTATTTGATTATTATTATAAGTATAGGAGAGTTCTTAAGGTAAGTTTGCCAAGCTCGAAAAGATGAAAATGTGATATTAAAAGCGTGTGAATTGTATATGTAGTTATGTTCTTGAAACAGATGACTAGCTTACTGCGTTTAGACAAGTAGGTTTGATTGTTCAGCTATAAGCTAATAAGTAGCTATGGTTAAGCTAATTGGAAGTTGCTTATGCAGAATTGCAAAACACTTAAATAACTGCCTATTTGATTAGCACGAAGATAAATAAATCCAAACGCTATCTGCTGCATTGCCTTTTGTTACACTTGATTGTAATGATCAAACACAAATACCTCCTAAAGGTTATATTCTTTTTCTAAATCTTTGTGTAATGTGTAGTTAAGTGAAAATGTAAGATAAAAAGCATGTGAATTATGAATGAAATCTATGTAAAACCGTTTTTAGGACTGCTGATTAGCTTTTTGCGGTTCAATAAGTAGTTTCGAGTGTTTGGCTTGAATAAATAAACAGTTTTAAGGGGGTGTTTCGGATCCAGTTAAATATGTTTGTCATTTCAGTTTATGCTGAAATGAACACTTGAAATGTGTGAGGTCTCAAGTTCAATTCATGCTAGGTGCAAACAACCTTAAGTGGTCACGCCAACCTCCTGAAAAGGGAAGGCTTTACCTGGTTTGAGTCTCTGTGGCGGTGGGTTCAAACCTCGTGGATTAGTCGGCCAAAAGGTCGGAAATCATGGTTAACCAAAAAAAAAAAAAAAAAAAACTTGAAATAAGCAGCTCCCTACATGCATTTTACTTGCTTCTGCTTAAAATATAAGTAGATAAGCAGAAAAAATAAGCAATCCCAAAGACTCCCTAAAACTGCTGATTAGCTTATTGCGGTTAGATAAGTAGGTTTTGACTTTAGTGTTCGGTTTGAAGCAAATCTGCAGTTTTGAATAAGCTATTTGGATGTTGCTCAAGCAGAATTGTCCAACTCTGAAAGAACTGCCTATTAGATTAGCATGTTCTGTTAAAACATAAACAAATCCATACACTATCTTATGCATTTCCTTTTGTTACAGTTGATTGTGATGGGCGTAAGTAGATGTAATGAGCAAAGCTAAACACTCCCTAAAATTCTCAGGAACGAGTCAAATATATGCCTAAAAGTGGTTAAGATCATTTGAATGTAAAAGCCAAATTGACCTCATTTTGAGGGAGGAAGCATCTTTGTGGTAAATAACATTTCATAGGATTATAAGGACGTAATCAGAGATGTGCGAATTCACCATAACGATCTTTAGGAAGTTTCTCATGATACACGCCTACAAGTTGTAATTGCCAAAAGCTCAAAAGTTCATAGATCGAACTTTGCTTGTAATGTACTATGCTAAACGAATTTCGTCTGAGTACATGTGAAGAATATAACCCGTTATAAGATATTGAATGCTCCCTGTGAAATAAATGTACTTTTTTAGAGGAGCATACTCTTTATAAAGATTTCAAATTGAAAATTGTTAGGTTAGTCGTATTTAGCCTCGATGGTCATGTAACTTTATGTTAGGTTTTCTATTGGCATAATACCTCTGTTTGAACTCCAAAACGTTAACTTGATTTATTGATCAAGCTTTGTTAGGGGTTTGGTCTTTTGCCTCAACCAACTTTGCTTCCGCGGGCCCTTGTCACTTGGCTTTCTTGGTGAGTGACTGAGTGCTAAGTTAACAAGATTTGTTTGCCAAAAATTTGGAAGATCTGTACAGAAAGAGACTTGAGACTGTTTCTTGAAATGCTTTCTTGCATTGCTACATACAAGGGAACCTCTGCATTAAGAGTAATTTGAAAGAATACAAGATACAGGAGTAACCTATAATGTCCCCTAGAGATTGTTGCGGTGTCTGTTAGATAATGTTTGCAGTGACTAACTGCACATGAGCAGCTCATCAGTCAGATTCGGTAACCCCATGGCATTAGGCATTTGAATATATTGTTGTCAGCCCTCCAAATGCATCCTCCAGTGTTTCTGGTAATAGTCAAACACGAGAATGTTTTAGAAATTTAGTCACATGATCACGTTATATCTGAAAATTGCATAGCTGATCAACTTATTTATGCTTGATACGCTGATGAGTGATAATCAAGATTATGTTATTTGCTCTTCAGGGAAGCTGATTGTTGATGTTCATAGTGAACGGATACCACAGGGTTATAGTTTTTTTGATGCTGACATTGGTAGGTTGTCATCCCCTCAGAGATCCACCACTGTTCCCATATCTTTGTGTGGAGGAACTTTTGTGTTATAACTAGATACCTCCAACGCAAATTAGTTATTTTGGCTGGATTGATATAGTTGTGTTGCTCATAAATTTCAATTGCTCGTGTAGCCATGCTGTGGGAACCCCGTCTCTATCCTTATGCCTTGTTCAAGTTCGAGCTGCATACTCACATGCACGAACACCTATAATTTTTCTTTATAATAACTGGAAATATATCATCTATGAACCAAAGGCCCAAAGCAAGAGTTTTATTTTTAAAATCTTGGATTTTCAAATGCTACTCTATACTTCATTATACTTGATGACTATGCAGCTTTATACATCACTTAAGTAAACAGCCTACTGCTATTTCAGGCAAAAATCAAGGAAGCTCTACTTGCAGAAAGACTCAAGCGCTATGAAGTGTCAAGACTCCAGGGACCAAGTGTGAAACCAGTTGAGATAACAGGTGAAGAAAGATTCTACATGAAAAAGGTGGCGCAAAAAGGGTCCAATTACGCACCAGTTGGGAGAAGAGGTGTGTTTGGAGGTGTTATTCTAAATATGCATATGCATTGGAAAAAACACGAGACAGTAAAGGTTTTCTGCAAGCCTGGTCAAATACAAGAGTATGCTAATGAATTTGCAAGATTAAGTGGTGGAATCCCAATTCAGATAATTGGAGATGACACCATAATTTTTTACCGCGGAAAGGACTATGTGCAGCCAGAGGTGATGAGTCCAATTGACACGTTATCCAATACAAATGTCAGTATTCTTCTTATATCTAAAAAATAAATAAAATAAAAAAAATAAAAAAATCTATAATAGCGTCTTGCCATCTTTTTAGATCATTTTTGTTGATCTACAAAATTATCGAGCGTATATTCATGTTCTTTATACTCGTTATTTCACTTGGTTGATATTTAGTTTTTACTTCAGTCAATGTATATATACAAGTATTTCCTAATAGTTATTATCCCACAAAATCTATAACGTCTTGATTATAGATTAAATATGGAGCTACAAAGATGATTCACATATATCGAAACAATAAACGATAGTATTTTGGATTTACAAATAAATGTTATACAAAAGTGAATGATGCTATACTTACTTTTGCTGTAAGTATTTATTGCATTTGCACATGTGATTCCTGGGAGAGAAATTATATGTCCTCAATGGATGGTTTTTGAGCCTTGGATCAAGCTACAAACTAATGCCATAGTCTAATATTTTCTTCTATTTAAGCATGTTCTCGATATATATGAGCCTATTGAAGGTACCTTGATATTAAGTTCTTCCCTCTAATATGGCATATGGTGTATTCACTGGCTCAATGAGATGGTGTGTTAGGAACATAAATTGGGAAGCATAAAACAAGATTTTTGCCCTCATCTAGTACTCCAAACTTCTGTAACAACCCCCCCCCCCCCCCTTCTTCTTTTGGATTATGTCACACGTTAAGGGTGTATGCTTGTGTTTCTAGTAGGTAGATATATTGGGGATTGAGGATATTTCAAACAACTTTATTAGGAAAATAGTTACTTCTATACGTCTTTTCTCTTTATTTGCTTATTTTAGTAGTTGGTATCCTCGCTCTGTTCAAACTAGAATTCGATGGGTACAACACAAAGTTCATAAAAACTGATACTGGAATAGGTCCACTACTAAACCTCAGAGTAAAGGTGATTATGAAGTTAAGGAAACATGCAATAGGCATTTATTAGTCCAAAAAATCCAAAATATTTCATCAATTTCATTGTATTATATATGCCCCTCCATTTGAACTTGTCATATCAGCAATATGCACAGCCGTCACTGTGTGATGTACACTTTGCTATAACATTATACTGCTCGAGAAATTTTTAATGTTATATGAGTGAATGTAATTCCCGTTATTGAAATATATCGATGATTCATATTAGGGAAAATTGCCAAGAAATGTAACAAAAAGTACCAAATTTGGCCGTGTGCGGTATCCATTAGTTTATTGCCAATATGTAACATAAGTGCAATTCGTAAGAGAAGAGGACTATGAGAATTCAATAATAGTTAAAAGGGTGAATTTTTGTCAACTGAGTGATTTAGTTTTCTTCTTGTTAAAAGTAAAAATTTCTGAAATATAATCTGAATGTGACTCTGTTTTCGGTCAGAAGTTAAACTTTGTGTTACCTTTTTATGAGCGAGAAAGTAGTGGATATCCTGCGTTGGAAAATCTGGTATTTCGTGTTTTACCTTTCTTGGCGTTTCCCCTTTATTATTGATGATTCTGTTGTCCGAAAACATAAAATATATATCATGGTAATCCCATGTCCACTTTGCAGCCCTTACAAAGACCATAGTGTAATAGCCTGCGATACTTCTTGCATGGCAGAACAGGGTGTCTGTGTGTGTTGGCCGGGGGGTTCTTTGTTTGGACTGATTTCAGTTAAAATGGATCACTTTTAGTAATGGGTAGAAACTGGGTGTAGGTTGGAACAGGTTCTTGTCTGGTCGCCTGGTCGGGGTGACTCGCCGATACTTATTTTGTCCTTCTCTTTCGAATTTAGTGAATAAGTAATGCACAATTTATATGATTAGAATACTATAGCACTAAAATAATTACATAAGATCTTAATAATGACTGATCCAGATTGTACACCGTTCAATTTCTGAATCACTGATCCAAATTATCCATATAGTGACTGATTCAAATTGTACACCTTCTCTTTATTGCTAAAACCATAATTGGTCTGTTCTCATAAAAGTAGTTTAAAATTCCATCTCATGATTAAAAGCAGACACTGAGAATCACTTGTTGTTTCTCTTATAACAAGTCCATGACGAATGAAAATAACATCATTTTGGTTTTCTCAACTCTTCTAATTTCCCATCTTTATGCATGCAGGCCCTAGAGAAGTCAAAAGATGAGCAATCACTAGAGACGGTAAGGCAATTTTTGAATATCTAAACAAACTTATGGGCGATTTTCAGACCTAGGGTTTATACGTATTTCCTGTTCATCTATACATCATTAAATTTCAATTTTATTCCTTAAATTCATCTTATAATCCTTTCCTACTGTAGATCCTTGTTTGTTTGTCTTTTATCAATCTCATATTTCTGTTATAATATACATTTGCCACTGTATAATGTTCTAATCAACTCTCTTCATTTCTTCTCTATAACACCGGATCTATAACATGTTTGTAATTCTACCTTATTAAATCATCATGTCTGAACCTGATTCACTTCCTCCGTCTTCTAAAAAGGCGAAGGGTTTTCTTAAACCTAAAAAAACTACTCGAACCATGAATCCAGAGAGCAGAGCTGCTTTGAAACATCATACTATGTTGGGGAAATCTACTCAAGGAACGTTTAATAAAGTTGTTATGCGGTCCAACTCTAAAGGCAGTGACTCGGCAACTGATATGGAAGATTTGGTATTTAGTAATGTTGATTTTGAAGCTGGTATGGGTAAGGAGAAATTGGGTATTTCTGCTATGAATATGGATGAGGCTAAAGAGATTTTTGGGGGTTCTGAATCTGCAAAAGAAACTGTGGTGGAGGATAATGTGTCCAATGTAAGTGGTAATGAGGTTTGTGATGGTTCAAATGTTAGGGTAAGGAATGAATCTGATTATGTGAGTAATAAGGTTTCTAATGATAGTTCTTGTGGTATGAATTCTGATAATAATGTTGTTATGCCTGAAATACCTGTCCCAGTTAGTGAAAATCCTGTGTTAAATCGTGTGCCTGATGTGAATAAAACTAGGAATTCTAATAAAGTGAGTTTTGGAGATGTTAAGGTGCCTGGTATGTATAAAGTGAATGGGGATCTTAATGGGCTGGCTAAGGGTGTTAGTTCTGTTAGTAACTTCAACCCTGGTGAGGGTAGTAGTTGCAAGGAAGCTAGGGATACTGGTAGTGAGAGTCATAAGCCTTTTATGTCTTTTGCTAATGCGGTTGCAAGAAGTTTTGGGGGTAATACGAATAATAAGCTTAAGTTTATTCCTCCGGTCTTGAATGGTGAGGGAAGAGAAGTGTCTGATATGGATCCTGTATTAGAAGAGGGGTGTAAAAAATGGAGTAACACTGTGGTTGGATATTTTGTGGGTTACCAAATGAATTATGCTGTTATTCTTGAGCACTTGAGAAGAATGTGGAGGTTATTTCAGTTAGAGGAGGTCATAATGAATCATAATGGCATGTATTTTTTCAATTTCAAATCTGCTAATGCTATGGAAAATGTTATTGAAAATGGGCCTTGGTTAGTGGATAACAAACTATTGTTTGTTAAGAAATGGGAACCTGGTTTGTGTATGTCTAAACCTGAAGTTGCTAGGGTACCATTGTGGGTGAGAATTTTTGATATTCCTTTGGAGGCTTGGAATGTAGAAGGGATTAGTAGAATAGCGAGCAGGATTGGGGTACCTATTATTATGGATAAGATGACGGCTTCTATTTGTGAAAAACCATATGGGAGGGCATCGTTTGCTAGAGTTCTAGTGGAAGAGGATGCAACTAAAGGATTATCCAGGTCTGTGGAAGTGTGGTATAAGAGTTTAAAAAAATCTTTGATTCTTAATGTTGAGTATGGTTGGGTTCCACCCTTGTGTGATCATTGTAAGATTTTTGGACATTATCCAAGTGATTGTACCAAGAAGGAACCAACTGTTGCAAAGAAAGCTAATAAAGAAGAAGTTGGTGAGAAGTGTAAACCTAATGTTGAGAATACTGGTAAAGACGGTGATGGTTGGCGAAGTGCTGATTATAGGAGGTATGGTAGGGGTGGTACAATCAAATATCGCCAGAATTCTAACAATTTTGCTTATGGAAGAAGTGGTATGGGAGGTAGAGGAAGAGGGGGTTATAATAATAGGTATAATTCAAGTAGTGGTGATGTTGGTGCTACTGATAACAAAACTAAGTATGTTCCTGTAAAAAATGAGGCTAGTGAGGGAAAAGTTGATGATGGTCTGGTTGCGAATGAAGTTCATAAAACTAGTAATAGTAATGAGGGCAATAAAGTTGGTAGTAATGGCAAGAGTAGTGTGAATAAGGCTGGTAATTGTTCTGGAGGTGAGAAATCTGTCGATAATGTGAAGGTTAAGAATAAAACTGATTAGTATAAGGTGGATGCTAATGGCTCATCACCAAAGATAAACAGTGTGACAACTTCAAAGTTCAAGCTCAAGCCTAAGCAACAAAGAAGTAGACTCAGTGTTATAAAAATGTGTGGGAACTTGTAAATGTAAAAGTTAGTTAGAATAAGTCAAAGTAGAAAGTCAACTCCAATATGTGTATAAATACTTGTATCTTGTATCATTCCAGTAATGAATTCATTTTATCAAATTCACAATTTCATTTTCCCTTTCTAATTCTCTCAATATGGTATCAGAGACCCCACCACATCCGGTGGCCTGTAACTAACTCCGATGGTCTGTTCTAACAAACTCCGTCATCTCACCACCATTTCTAACAAACTCCGTCATCTCTAACAAATTTTTCCGGTCAATCCACCATTGAATCCGATCATTTCCACCACTATCCCTACTCAAATTCACTCAATAACTCATAAATTCAATCAAGAATCATTAAATTCAACAAATTTCATCACAAAAACACTCAAATATGACAACATCTAACAACAATCAAGATCCACCTATCACAACAACACCATCACTCAGTACTGACATCAATTCACCCAATCATCCCTTATACCTCCATCCCAATGACCATCCTGGACTCATCTTAATATCAAAGAAGCTCATAGGTTCTGAAAACTACAGTTCTTGGAAAAGAAGTATGATGATAGCTCTAAATGCAAAGAATAAGTTGAAGATTGTTAATGGTGAGTATGTGGAACCAAATGTGGATTCAGAACTAAGAGCAATTTGGGAAAGAACAAATGATATGGTCATTTCTTGGATTCTCAACACAATTTCAGATCAGATAAGTAACAATTTGAACTTTGTGAACTCTGCTTATGATTTGTGGTCTGAATTGTATGAACATTATGCTCAATTGGATGGTCATAGAATGTATCAGTTAGTGCATGATATAGTTCAGTTGAAGCAGCAAAATTGTAGTATAGAAGTTTACTATCATAAGCTCAAGGGTCTTTGGGATGAACATGATGCTTTAGAAGCACCTTATCTGTGCAGTTGTGCTTGCAGTTGTGAGAATGGTAGAAACAGTGGTGATAGGGAACAGAGAAAGAGGCTAATCCAATTTCTAATGGGCTTAGATGAATGCTATTCAAACATAAGGGGCCAAATTCTATTGATACAGCCTTTACCTAGTGTTGCCAAAGCTTATAGCATGATTAGGCAGGAAGAAAAGCAAAGAGAGGGTGTCTTGCCAAAATCTCTGGGATCTACAGTCTTTTCTGCTCACTCAAACCCATCTCAGAACACTAGGTACAACAACAACTCAAACACAAATAGGTACAATCACTCAAGGTTTCAACAAAACACTAATAGGAGAAGCAACTTTAAGACTGGGGTTTATTGCACCAATTGTGGTAAAGAGGGTCACACTAGTGAAGAGTGCTACAAGTTAAAGGGATATCCTGTTGGTCACCCTCTCCATGGCAAGTACAAACCACCAGTGTATAGGAATGTGACAGAAACAAGGGACACAAGAAGCTCAAAGACTATCAATTCTGTGCTCAATCAAGACTCAAACAATTCAGAGAACAATCAAGCTGAATCAACCAGTAGGAATGATGCTGTATTTGTGAGAATGGATCAATTGCAGAACCAGCTGAATCAAGTCATGTTAATGATGCAACAATGCCAAGACAATCCACCCACTGGTATGGTTAATTCTTACACTATTAGAAGATTCAAATTTATTGCCTCTGTTATGATTAAGTTCAAAGCTGCTTGGGTAGTGGATAGTGGGGCAACTGATCATATTTGCATTACCTTAACTGTTATGCATGATATATTCACATGTAATCCACCTATTCACATCACATTACCTAATGGCCAAACTGTGGCAGTCACAACCTGTGGAAAGGTCAAAATTAACAAAGACATCACACTCACAAATGTCTTTTACATTCCCTCATTTGCTTACAACTTGTTGTCTGTAAGCAAATTAACACAACAAATGCCTGTAACAGCCATCTTCACATCACTTTCCTGTCATTTTCAGGGTCTCAACAAGAGGATTGCACATGGCAACCTTTGTGAGGGACTCTACATCATCTATCCAGACCAATCTTCATCACCAAAGCCAACAGTGTGTTCAGCTAACAGCAATGAGAATACTTTACTGTGGCATTCAATACTAGGACATTCATCATACTCCACACTCAAACACATCAAATCACTTTCACCTCTCTGTAATGATACAATTTCTAGTTGTAATATCTGTCCTTTAGCTAAACAACATGCACTTCCTTTTTCAATCAGTACCTCACATGCTTCTTCTCCATTTGAGCTTGTACATATTGACATTTGGGGCCCCTACACGCATCCCACCATCAATAAATGCAAATATTTCATCACCATTGTAGATGATTTTTCAAGAGCAGTGTGGACATATCTACTACCTAGTAAAGATCATTCTACTTCACAAATCAAAAGTTTTCATTCTTATGTCCTAAACCAGTTCAACAAAACAATAAAAATTGTGAGAAGTGACAATGGATCAGAGTTCTTAAATCAATCTTTGTCCTCATTTTTCAAAACCAATGGTATCATACATCAAACTTCCTATCCATACACACCCCAACAAAATTCCAGGGTAGAAAGGAAACATAGACAGCTACTAGAAGTAGCCAGAGCCTTAAAATTCCAAGCAAATTTTCCTTCTCATTTTTGGGGACATTGCATACTCACAGCCACTTATCTTATAAACAGACTTCCATCCAAACCCATTCATCACAAAAGTCCTTTTGAATGTCTGTATGGTACTCCCCCAGATCTCACACATCTAAGAGTCATAGGCTGCAAAACATTTGCTCATCAACACCTTAATGATAAATTTGCTGCTAGAGCCATACCTTCAGTATTCATTGGTTACCCAGACACTCAAAAAGGGTACATTCTTTATGATCTCACAACTCACAAACTTTTCACTAGCCGACATGTTACATTTCGTGAGACAGATTTTCCATTTCATAAATCAGTTTCTACAACCTCATCACCAACATCAACAGTGTCTACAACTCCTAATTATTATCCTACACCTCCATTTTATTATCCTACACCACAACAAAACACACCTTTTACACCTACACCTGATCTTTCCACAGCACCATCTCCATCATCATCATCCACACCTCACACAGAACCATCATTCACACCTCACACAGAACCATCTGTTAATACCTCACCCACCAACACAGAACAATCTCAATCTTCATCATCCACACCTCCCACAGAACAACCTCACTCTGCACCAACACCACCATCACCTCCACCACCTACCAGAACATCTAAACTTCCATCCAAACTTCAAGATTATCAACTTAATCTACCAAAGTCACTCACTTCATCTAAACATCACTACACTAACTTTATTAACTACAACAACATCAAAAACAAAACAACCAGGCACATCATCAACACAATCAATAAAATTTTAGAACCACAATCTTATACTCAGGCAGCTAAGAACCCAAAGTGGATAGAAGCAATAGATTGTGAATTAATAGCCCTTGAGACAAATGGTACATGGATAGTCACTGAATTACCACCAGGAAAGATTCCTATTGATTGTAAATGGGTCTTTAGGATCAAACTTAAGGCAGATGGTACCATAGATAAGTTCAAAGCTAGATTAGTGGCAAAGGGCTATACACAGAAGGAAGGTATTGATTTTCATGAGACATTTGCTCCAGTGGCGAAAATGGTCACAGTTAGAGCATTACTTGCTATAGCCACACACAATCACTGGCACATTGCTCAATTGGACATAAACAATTCCTTCCTACATGGAGATCTTTCAGAGGAAATCTACATGAAATTACCATAAGGGTATAAATCTCCTCACTCACCAAACAGTGTCTGCAAGCTTCAAAAGTCTCTATATGGGCTAAAACAAGCAAATAGGCAGTGGTTTATCAAGTTGACCACTTTCCTACAACAATTGGGCTTTGTTCAAAGCTATGCAGATACATCACTTTTCACTTATAGGAAGGATCATCATTTCTTATGCCTACTGGTTTATGTGGATGACATAATCTTGACTGGAAACAACCCTTCTCTTATTCAACATATCAAGGATCAGTTGCATCAACAATTCAGTATCAAGGATTTGGGTTCTCTCAATTACTATCTTGGAATAGAATTTCTTAGAAACACAACTGGCTTGATTATGACTCAAAGGAAATACACTCTTGAACTTATTCAAAGTGCTGGTCTTCTAAATGTCAAACCATCATCTACACCTTTTGACCCTCTTGTTAAGCTAAACCATGAAGATGGTGAACTTCTTGATGATCCCACAAACTACAGAACACTAGTAGGAAAGCTGCTTTATCTCACAATTACTAGGCCAGACATATCTTATGCTGCACAAACTCTCAGTCAGTTCCTTAAGGCACCAAGAACACCTCATCTAAAGGCACTGATCAAAGTTTTGAGATACTTGAAAGCATGTCCTGGCCAAGGTCTTTTATTTCCAGCAGATAGTACACTCAACTTGAAAGCCTTCTGTGACAGTGATTGGGCAAGCTGCTCTTTTTCAAAAAGATCAGTAACTGGATATTGCATCTTTCTAGGATCTTATCCCATTTCATGGCAATCTAAAAAGCAAACAGTTGTGTCTAGAAGTTCAACAGAAGCAGAATACAGGGCTTTAGCAGATGTTACTTGTGAGCTCTCATGGATCAAGTATCTCCTCAACGATTTGGGCTTATGTATCTCCTCTCCAACACCAGTATTTTGTGACAATGCATCAGCAATTGCACTGGCTTCCAATCCAGTACAACATGCAAGAACGAAACATATAGAAATAGATTGTCATTTTGTGAGAGATAAAATCAAAAGTGGTCTTCTCTGTCCTACATACATTCCTACTCAGCATCAAGTAGCAGATGTTCTCACCAAAGGATTATCTAAAGCCCCTCATTATCAATGTCTATCCAAGTTTGGCATATGTGATCCCTACACATTGCCAACTTGTGGGGGGGGGGGGGGGGGTAATGGCTCATCACCAAAGATAAACAGTGTGACAACTTCAAAGTTCAAGCTCAAGCCTAAGCAACAAAGAAGTAGACTCAGTGTTATAAAAATGTGTGGGAACTTGTAAATGTAAAAGTTAGTTAGAATAAGTCAAAGTAGAAAGTCAACTCCAATATGTGTATAAATACTTGTATCTTGTATCATTCCAGTAATGAATTCATTTTATCAAATTCACAATTTCATTTTCCCTTTCTAATTCTCTCAATAGATGCTAGTAAGAATAAGGCTAAGGGCATTTTGGGAGAGTCAAAAGGTAATGAGAGTAATGGAGGAAGTCATTCAGGTAAGGCTGTGGGATTTGATAAGGTGGAAACAAAGAACAGATTTGATTTATTGGGAGATGAAAATGATAGTATGAATACTGATGCTTGGAATGATGTCAAGTCTCAAGTTAAGGCGGCGTGTGATATAGGCCTCCCTATTTCTGAAAATGTTATGAAAAATTGGAATGATGAGATGATTGGGTATCACATGGTTAAATGGAAACAAAGAACGGTAAATAGAAGTTCCCCTGACCAGAGGTTGAAGTCTAAAATGGAGAGCATCAAAAACAAGATAGTGCATTTTAATAGGAATATTCATAATTCTGCTAAGTATAATGCTGAAAAGATGATGAAGAACTCTGTTGTGACTACTGGCGATAAAAAGGATGTTTCGTATGACAAATTTTATTCACAATGTTACAAGGAGGAGTTACTTAAAGTTGAACAATTACAGAAAGAGAGAGGCATGGTAGAAGTTGACTTGTTTTTAATTTCTAACAAGCCTCTTGATGATGATTTGAAGGATATTTGGACTGATGAGATGATGGAGTATTATATGATGAGATGTGAAGAAATCAAGAGTGACATCATTAACGGACATGTTTGTGATATGGAGAGTTCTGCTGCCATTGATGAGGTAGAAGAAGACAAAAGTGGCAGCGCTTCTTTTATGACACAAGATGAGGTATCTGAGAAAGTTGAAAGTTCTATGGCCCAGATGCAGGGTGGGGTTGCATCACATCCTTCTAATCTTCAATGACGGTTAAGATTGCAGCCTGGAACATCAGAGGGATGACCGATTCCTCTAAACAAAAGGAGTTAAAAGCTTTAATTAGAGAGGAAAATTTAAACATGTGTGCTGTGATAGAAACTAGACTTAGGAAGAAGAACGTTAACTTTGTTGGTGATTTTCTTTTTGGAAACTGTCTGTTGAGAGAGGGAAGGGATGTAGAATTATGGTAGGTTGGGATAGAAATGTTGTTGGTGCTAACCTATTGTCCCAAACTGATTAGATTATTCACTTTGAGCTTAATTTTGTTCATGACCATAGGAAACAGTTTGTCTCTTTTGTTTATGCTGAAAATCTTGAAAGAGAAAGGAAGATGTTATGGGAGAATTTAATTGATCATAGTGGTATTGTTGGAAGCAATCCGTGGGTTCTTTTGGGATACTTTAATGTGGCGCTAAGTGTTGAAGAATGTTATAACTTCTTTTCTCTAAAAGACAAAGATATGGATGTTTTTAGAAGGTGTTTGGAGATGCTGGAACTGGAAGATATTACTTCTAATGGTATGTTTTACACTTGGATTCAAAAATGTAATGACCCGGAATCTGGTATTCTTAAGAAGCTTGATAGAGTGTTGGGGAATAGTAGTTTTATTAATGAGTTTGGTAGTTCTTATGCTAGTTTTCTGCCATATGTTACATCTGATCATGGCCCTGCCACACTTACTTATCCTAATATTATATCTTATAAACCTAAACCCTTCAGATTTGTTAACTTTCTTGCTGATAAGGATAATTTCTTGTCAACGGTTAAGGATAATTGGGGTATAGAGGTTAAGGGGTTTCATATGTTTATTCTTGCTAAAAGATTGAAGAATATGAAGAAACACATGAGGAATTTGAATAGGATTAATGGAAATGTCTTTGATAAGGTTAAAAGTTTGAGGGCTGAGTTGAAAAAGGTGCAACAAAGTCTTGACATGGAACCTGATAATGTGTTGTTGAGAGAGGAGGAATATCTTTATTGTAACGCTTATAAGGAAGCTGTTGTGGATGAAGAAAAGCTTTTAAAGCAAAAATCTAAAATTACATGGTTGAAAGAAGGTGATCAAAATACGGCGTACTTCCACAAAGTTGTTAAAGGAAGAATTAATAAGAATAGGATTGAGGTTGTTTTTGATATGGAAGGTAACAAATATTCTGGTGATGATGTTCCTACTCAATTTGTGAATCATTTTAATAAGTTTTTAGGAACTGAAGATGATGTTTTCCCCATGGAGGACATGGACAGCTTATTTTTGAAGAAGTTGGATACTATTACTGCTAATAACATGATTAGACCAGTTTTGGATAGTGAAATTAAAGAGGCTATGTTCGGAATTGGTGATGAGGAATTGGTGATGATAAAGCTGCTGGACCGGATGGTTTTACGGCTAAATTTTTTAAAGCTGCATGGAGTGTGGTGGGAAGTGATGTTTGTGCAGCAGTTAGGGAATTTTTTACATCTGGCAAGCTCCTTGGTGAATTCAATGATAATCTGATTCATCTTATTCCTAAGCTGCAAACTTCGTTGAATGTTTCAGATTATAGACCCATTGCTTGTTGCAATGTGGTCTATAAATGTATCAGTAAGGTGTTGACGAGTAGACTCAAGGAAGGGCTTAATGATCTTGTAGACAGTAATCAAAGTGCTTTTATTCCGGGAAGGCATATCAGTGACAATATCTTGTTGGCTCAAGAGTTCATGCGGGGCTATTCTTGGAAGAGTGGTGTTAAGAAATGTGCATTTAAAGTGGACATCCAGAAGGCATATGACACGGTGAGCTGGAGTTTCTTGCGGACTACTCTTATTCACTTTGGCTTTCATAATGAAATGGTTCGCTGGATCATGGTATGTCTTACTACTGCTTCTTTCTCTTTATGTGTTAATAATGAGATTCATGGGTTTTTTAAGGGTAAAAGGGGTCTTAGACAAGGTGATCCTATGTCACCATATTTATTCACCCTTGTCATGGAAGTCCTTAATTTGATGATCAAAAGACATATTAGGATGGATAATAGGTTTGTGTATCATTGGGGTTGCAAGGGAATTAAAATTACCCATTTATGCTTTGCGGATGATTTACTTCTGCTATGTCATGGGGATCATATCTCTGCATGCATTCTTAGAAGAGCGCTTGATGAATTTAGTATGTCCTCGGGGCTTTATCCTAGTATGAGCAAGAGTACGGTGTTCTTTGGTAATGTCCCCAATGAGATTCGTGATAATATTCTTCTAGCTATGCCTTTTAAGGTTGGTGAATTGCCTGTGAGATATTTAGGCATACCTTTATCTTCTAAGAAGCTTCGTATTATCGATTGTAGAGTTCTTATTGAGAAAGTGAAAAATAGGATCTTTGATTGGAGGAATAAGTCTCTGTCTTTTGCGGGAAGACTTCAGTTAGTTGCTTCGGTTCTTTCTTCCCTTCATGTTTATTGGGCCTCTATGTTCATCTTGCCTGCGTTTGTTTGTGATAATATTGACAAATTGCTTAAGAATTTCATCTGGTCTAATGGTGGATCGGGAAAGGGTATAGTGAGTGTTGCTTGGAAGGATGTTTGTAAGCCCAAGAGCCAAGGGGGGGGGGGGGGGGGGGTTAGGTATTAAGCCTTTGAAAGTTATGAATGAAGCTTTGATGATTAAGCATATTTGGAATATTGTGAGTAAAAAAGATTCATTATGGGTGAAATGGCTTCACAATTTTAGAATTAAGGATAATTGTTTCTGGGAAATTCTTTATTCTAACTCTATGGCTTGGAGTTGGAAACAGATTCTTAAATTGAGAGACAAAATCCGTAGCTTTATTGTATATAAGATTGGAAATGGCAAAAGCTGTTTTATTTGGTTTGATAAATGGCACTCAAATGGTCCTTTAAGTAAATCGATTAGTCATGAGGTCCTTAAGGAGCAGGGTATTGATATGAATGCTAAAGTGGCGGACTATATTTGTAATAATGATTGGAATTGGCCTTTAAGATGGGACAATAGGTTTGATGTTGTGACTAATGTCCCGGTTCCTAATCTGATTAATGATTGTGAGGATAGAGTTCTGTGGTTGAATAAGAAAAATAAGGAAGTTAAATTTAGTGTGAAAGAAGCATGGAAAGCGTTAAGAATTGATAGTCCTAGAGTTATTTGGTACAAACATGTTTGGTATTCACAATGTATTCCGAGACATGCATTTATTCTTTGGATGGCTATTAGAGGAAGACTCAAAACTCAGGACATAATTTCTCGTTGGTACCATAATGATAATATGTTATGTCCTTTCTGTAAGAGTTGTAAGGATTCTCATAGTCACCTTTTCTTTAGTTGTGAGTTTTCTAAAAAAGTTTGGGATAAGCTTAAGGTGATGCGTAGGCTTGATGATTTGTCGTGTATTTGGGCTGAAGTGGTGTCGAGAATTTCTATTAGGACTGCTAATAATACTCTTTGGAGCATTATCCAAAGATTAGTATTTGGTGTTGTTGTGTATTACATTTGGCAAGAACGTAATGGAAGGTTATACCATAGGGATGAAAGATCATTTGAAAATCTTTTTGGTATAATTATGGAAACAGTTAGAATGAGGCTGATGAGCTTGAAGATTAAATACTCTAATGAAGTCGTTAAAGCTGCAGCCATTTGGAGATTGCCTTTGAAATGTATTTTGAAAGACTACAGGGCTGAGTTTGAAAACAATTATAATGACGGAGTCACTTAAGTTCTGGAAATGGTGTACTAAGCAGAAGTGTTGGGATTGGAGTTTGTTTATGTTGTACATGATTGTTTTGAGTCATGTGCATAATTGTGGGGTTAATCAGGATGTTTGGATTTACAACTGGAATTTTTGTACTAACTGTTATTGCGCAAATGCAGTTTTTTCTTTGATTAATTGCAGGCTTATTGGTCTTTGCGTGTTGTAGGTCTGCTGGTTGTGCCCGGGTACAGGCTTTTGGAGATGTAACAAAGTTTTTGACTGTGATGATGATGCCATTTCTTTATGTTGGATCAGACGGATGTTTTGTTTGGATTGCTGGATGGCTAACAAGTTCATGGTCATCTGTCATCTATGGAGCTTGGTAAATTTCAGCATTAATGAGGGCCTTTTGAGGACTGTTAATTGCTGTTTTCTTATCAAGTCTTATGGTTTTGACATTTTCGACTATGTTCCTCTGTGGTTGCCCAGTTTTTGGTGCACTGATCTAATTTTTGGCATCATTCAAGCCGTCTCTGTGGATTATGAAAATAGAGGCTGGTTTGTTCATTTGCACCAAGTTTGGCTTCTGTTGTTTTGTTTTAAGGTCTGTTTGGGTTATGGATCAGTTTGGGATATTTTGTTTTGTGATATTGGGTATTGGTTAGGGAAGAGTTTTGGTTGTGATAATACTCAGATCCTGGATTTGCATATGCTTCTTTGGTTTGCTGCTTTTAACGTTACTATGCTTGCATGTTCCTTGTCTAATGGTGTTTTCACTTCCTGTACTCTTTTTCCTTGTGCAAAGTTTTCCCTCAGGGTTTTTATTTGCCAAGGTTTTTTAACGAGACATGATATTTTGGGTGATCTGTTGTTTGATGATTCATCCGCATTCGTGGCTGCTATCAGAAGTTTCAATGTTATTAGAGATGCTACGGGTTATTATGTCTCAAGCCTGTTGAAGGATATTGGCCGCTTTGGGATTTCTGTGCTATTTTGCTTTCAACAATTGAAGAAACCTTACTGCACTTTTATGGCTATTTTGTATGGTAATTCCCCTTTACTCAGTCTTAGTAGCCTAGCTTTCTATGGGTTATCATTATATGGTGATGTTTGGAGGTGCATTGGTTGGTCCCTTTGCATTGGCCCATGTATTCAGAGTATGATGATAGCCTTGGATCAAGCTTATATTTTCTGCTATGACTTTTGTTTTGGGGTTTGCCCTGGTTATGATTCCTGTATTTGGTCTTTAGTTACTTCAGTTATTTGCTGTTGTTTTGTATCAGAATGGGCTGGTCCATTTCTGTTGGATTTCTTTGTTTCCTAGGCAAGAGAGGGGCTGTTTAGGGGTTGTCCTAGCGGCTCTTTTCTCTTGTGCTATTATCTTTACATAACCTTTTCTTTTTATTTAACTTATTTTACCTTTGTAAAAAAAAAAAAAAAAAAAGACGGTAAGGCACTTCATTGCTATTGCTGAAAAGGAAATAGAACTAATATCATAGGCACATTGCACTTTATGGTGACCATGCGCAATATATCCTTAACACTATTAGTAGTGGTGGTGTAAGTGAGGCTAGCGAAGGCACAGGTGAACCAAAAAGAGTTTGAGCAAATGGCGACACCATTGATGCACTATGAATAGCAACTGAAGATGACGACAAAGACGACGACGATGATGTTGATGACAACGACATTAATGATGATCACGTGTCCCTTCTTTTAAGTTTCTAGCACCACTACAAAATAAATAACATTCTGTGACTGATGTCTATAAGGACTGAAAATGAAATTGTAAGTATAGATATTAAAAAGATTGACAAGTTAAATTAAATAAATAAACAAAAACATATTTCTTTCACCACTTCATTCACCAAACCACACATTCACCACTTCGTTACTCTTAGATAATAACTCTCCATTAATCAGTTCTCACGCCTCCCATTATCTTCACCGGATATACACTTATATCACCGTCTCCGATCGTCTTCATCGCTTATCTCCGGTCACCGGTCATCTCACCGTCGCCGGTCATATCACCGTCTCCGATCTTCACCAGTTACCTCACCGTCTCCGATCATCGTCACCGGTTATCTCACTGAAGGTATTGTAACTCCAATTTTGATCGATTTGTTTAGAGATCTGTTTATATGTATTAATTTTCGATTGACTTGAGTTAATGATTTTGTTAAGAGTTATGTTTGATGCTAATTTGTATAAGTTATAATCTGTCGACCTTAGTTTGACCGAGTAATGCATCGATCTGCTTAGTGATTAATCATGTTTTTGTTCTGGTTATGGAGGAAAATATGTGAAAATTATAGACTATATTTTGTAAATTTATTAAGACGATTTGTAATATGTGATTGTGATTTTGAAGTTGTCAATGTGTTGAACTTACTTGATAATGCTTTTGCTCTCGATCTGGTGCAAACTGTTTAGAAATGACAAATGGTTATGAGCTATAGAATCGCACGTATATACACTCGTAGATAATTCGGTTAGGATGTGTGAAACTGTGAATGTTTTACGCAAACGGATACCTGGATGATCTAACATTACGCTGCTTGGAGAATGTGTACTTAATATCTCGTGAGTCGTGAATCAGTGTAATTACTTATTTAAAATGAAAATGTTGAACTAGTTGATTTGTAGATGATCGGATCGGTTTTGACAATGTTTAACCGAATAATATGTTGTTAATAGTTGTGAATTGCTATGCCTTAGTTTTGCGTTGAACGTAAATTGAAAGAAGAGTAACTTTTGATCGATATTGCTGTATTCCATGAGTCGTTTGTGGATATTATACGCAAACGAATTTATAGATGATGTGACCTTAGGCTGTTTAACGTGTAACATGATGTGTTGTGAATCGTTGTGACATTTGTCTGTTTTTATGTTGAAGGTAGATAAAAACGAATTCTAAGGAGTTACTTTTGGTATATAATGTTGCATAATCCCATTCTTTTTGTGAAAATTTTACGCAAGCTAAATCCTAGATGATCCGAACTTAAAGTTGTTTGGGATGTGTATATTAATATAATAACATGATGTGAATTGTTCCGTGTTTTGCGTTGAATGTAATTAAAACAGTAGATAAACGAGAGGTTATATTGAGTTACTTTTGATCAAACACAAGTAGGCAATTCCATTAAGATGCTTTTACACAATAGGATTTCTGGATGATCTGACATTAGGCTGCTTGCAGAACGTCTGACCTAATTTCTTGTAAATTGGTGTGCATTTGTCTGTGTTTGAGTTGAACATAAACTGGAATATAATGATTTATAGTACTCTACTTCTGTATGGTTGGATGCACACTGTAATGCCAATCAAACTGTTATTTTTTTTTGGGATGATCAGAACTGGACTTTGGTAGATTTAATGTTAAATGTGAACGTTTAATAGGATAGTTGACCCACCTAGAATTGCTGTTTACTTTTGTTTTTGGCGTAGGGCTAACCACTAACCTTGTTACGGCTTGCTGCTACAACATATCATTAATGTGTTGGTTGAATATGAACAATATGTCAATTTGTATAAATCCTCATGTTAAGTTCCCTCAACTCTCACTCAGGGAGTTGGGGTCAGAGAATCACGTACTTTCAGTTTAGGCTATCAGAGTTTCAGCATTTTCATTTGATCCTTATCGAACTCTGCTATTATCTCTGACAGATAATTTCTTTTGTTGCAGCAACTAGTGATGTACGAGACATCAGCTTCTGAGCTAAACATAATACGAGATATATCACCGAACTTTTCCTTCACATGTGTTCTACAAGCAGCGACATGGACCTGGTCGGGGATCACTTTATAATGTTTGAAGGCTTATTCTGTATACTACAGGGACGTTGGATATGTACAGGTACATCTAGTAATCACATTCATTTATAGTCGTTCATGAGAAGTTATTAAATTGGTTTTAACTAGAGGGTATGGGTTTTGTAACCGGTCTCTTACTGCTTTACATGAGTGAAGAGGATGCATTTTGGCTGTTGATCAGTTTAGGATCCTATTCTCACCGGGTGTAAGATAAATATAGCTTTGCATTAGGATAGCCATTGTATTCAGGATGAATGATATTCATTTATTGATTCTTTCAGGCTTTGATTGCGTCACTTCTTTCAAGATCAAATCTGCTTATTACTAGAGACATAGAATGGGCCAACCTCACACTTGGTTTTGAACAGGTGAAATGTGAGAACATTGATCATCAATAATCGAATTTCACCATTCCTGTTAATTATTAAGGTATTTTCTAAGGTTCTATATTTTCTGAAATGTATTTACAAGGCAAATATGAGTAAGAGAACTGTTGGTATCAAACAAGGTTCTTCATTATGCTCCGGCAACCAGGATTCACAGGAATTTATGAGATGAACATCCTCCTTCATTTGCCCTGTATTTATTGCAGTAGTATTTTGTTTATTGTCATTATTCCGTGGCTTGTCGAAATTTGTTTGACCGAATAATTTCTTATTCTTGAGTTAAGTATAAAGTTACTTTGTGGTTTCATATATGTGATTTTCTTATAAATTCATGTTTTATATAGTTGTAAACAAATACAGCATATAAAATGCAGTAGAAATGAGAAAAATGCAGTAGAAATGGAAAAATGATTGTTCAAGACAATTCAGTCACTAATAAATTGTTTTGAGTTTTTCTTTCATGACCTATATTGACACATAACAATCAGACATAAAATCTAATAGACTTTTTGTGACTGATATTAAGAGTCAAAAAAGACATTTAGCTAGTGATGGCTCCTTTAGTGTCTCTTTTTCCTTCGGTGGGAGAATATCAAAATGCCTTTAGTGACTGATTTTGTGTTTTTACGGACACTTTTTATCAGTCACTAAATGTCATTTATCTTGTAGTGCACTGAGTTGGATTCTAGCAAATAGCGATGAAAATTCATAATCCATTTCTGTGACAGGTGAAGTCTTAATTCTTCATCCAATCCAAAACCGGTTAGAACCATGTTATTATATCATGGGTGGGTCTGCGGGTTTTGGTACCGATCAAACAAGCAAATTTTGGATGGTCAAGGTTGTGTTGCCTTTAAGCGTTTTTGTAAACAAGTTCTAAAAATAATTTGTGAGAAATATGAGATTAACATAATAATATTTAGATAATAATCCAGGTGAGAAATAAGGATGTTTAATTCATTAGAAACATGCTTTGGCTGACTTTCGACTTGTTTTCTCTTCAGCTAATTTCTGATTGTTATACGTTTGACTAGTTAGAGATAAGACATGATCACATAAACCGAACCGACCCATTCTTATGTAAATTACTCGAAAGTAGTTTGTTTTGATGTAAAAAAATCAAGAGTACTAATTTATTTGTAGAACGAGGGACGAGTCAAACCATCTGTGGTGACATTTGGCTTTTTAAGGTTAGTGAAGTACAGTAATGTACAAAAAGTTGTATCTATGTTTGCATCCGAATGACCAAGGTGTTGTACACCATGTCACCATCCATTTTAATCATGTGTGTTAGTGGACCTTGATCTTGCTTTGGGTCAGGAATAGTCCATCAGTTTGTTAGATTCATGATTAAAGGATTAAAACTAGATGGGAATCAATGATTAATTACAAGAGCTACTTGTTACATCAATTAACCCATTTTAGTAGTTGCGATAAGATCAAAGGGTTTAAACTCAAATAGCTTCTCATACATAATGGTTTAAACCAAAGGGTTTGTGTCCTAATGGTACCTCATGTTGTGTGAGAAGCTTTCCAACCAAATGGTTGCAGGTTCAGGTTCTTCTTAGAACATGTGAGATAGTTAAAAATATAATTGCCGTTCTAAAAAAAAAGAAAAGAAAAGAAAAAAAAAAGTATAATGGTTTAATCACATTTATGGTAAATATTGGCGTAATTTTAAATAATGGTTTAATTACATTTACAGAAAGCAACTTGGTTTTGTTTGAAGATGATGCTTGAAAGAAATAAAATCATTTAGTGAATTGTGTTAGCTAACTTCTAACAATCCATACGTTATACAGAAATTTAGTTAGATAGTAGCACCAATCGAGCCTTCATTTTACCGGATTTATTTGTTCATGATCAAATAAGGTTCATAATGTTAAGGTTTCATCGAAGCGGAGCTGGGTAATTAAAGGGTCGTAATGATGATCTAGTTGTAAATAAGCCTGAGTATAAATTTTATATTTTATACGTGATAATTCATAGTGTATTTTAGTCCAAGGAACAGAGAAGAAGAAAAAAAGTATTGTAAATTTATTATCTGTAGCAAGTAAAAAATATATATGTTTGAGAGTTACAATGGCTATTTTAACAAGTCAACAAAAGTTAAAGAATAAAATCATTGCTTAAAAAAGTTAAGAGGGTTAAATTATAAGTGTAATTTACTCTTTATAAAAAAATACTCATTTTGAATTGCTATCAAATTAATCATATTGCTTTTGACAACTTCCAAATACCATAAACCTATTTCCTTCACTCAAATTTTTAGTATGTCTTTATCTTTCAAAATTCACATATGTTGTTTCATGGGATTGAACCATACTATACTACTCCCACATTAATTAGTTTAGAGGTCATGATCAAATTCATGTATTTTTCTAAGTGACTAATAAATTATACTCCCTTCGTCTTAAAATTATAGTTCTCGTTTGACTTTTTCGGTCTTTATTTTCAACTTGACTTTAAGTATTTTTGTTTATATTATATAATAATTGATGCAAAATATATGAATAGATTGAGTTTTAAATGTATTTTCTATTGGTATAATTTTCATCAAGTATTGTATAACACAAACAAAAATATTTAAAGTCAAAGTTAATAAAGAAAGACCGAAAAAGTCACACAGGGACTATAATTTTAAGACGGATGGAGTAACACGTAATAGTGCTTTTATGAACATTGAGGTACATAACTCACAATTTTATTTTTAACAAGGTTTTTTTTGTTAACAACATGTTAAAAATATAAAGCGTGACATTTTTTTTTTCTTCTTAAACAACTGACATATAAGTCACAACAGCTATAGCGTAACTATATATATAATAATATCAATCATGGGATGAAACATATCTCTACTACTTATCATACTATATTATAAAGCATGAATGCCTTCTATTATTATAATACTTAAAATTAAGTCTTACAACTTCTAAAGCTATAACTACAACAATCAATGCTACTTATAGAAATTTTCATCACATTTAATTCTAACATACAATTAATACTAACATTAAATACAATAAATAAATCATTATGTACATTAAATACAATTAATTAACTGGTCAATAAATATAATTAATTCACTTATTAAAACACCCCTTACATAAGAAATACGAATTATCAAGCATATTGTACAACCAACTTAAATACAATTCTTGCATTAAATGTCACTAATACAAATAATAAAGCATATTATACAAATATTCAAGCCAGAACGGGCAATGGGCCAAATGAGCTCGAGCCCAAACAGGCACGGATCAAACGGGCTCGAGCCCGAACGGACACGAGCTAAACGAAATTTTTGATATCCGTAAATTTATTGTCAAAAAGAATATAATAAACTAAAATATGTTCACATATTGTACAAACCAAGCAAACTACTAAACGAAAAAAATAAAATAATACAAACTAAGCAAAATTTCATCAAACTTTTGCAATAAAAAACTCATCAGTAAAGCAATTGACAAAAAACGTACAAATAGAATAAATTATTAGCTGAAAAAATTAAATTACAGGGTGCCCGCAGCTAGAGCTGGTATAACAGGTCCGACACGACACGACACGACACGAACACGATAAGACACGGATCTGTTAAGCTCTAACACGAACACGACACGATAAGCTAATCGTGTCAGATCTTAAAACATGAACACGAACACGAAAATTAACAGGTCACACGAACACGACACGATAAGACACGATAAGAGGTCTTAACAGGTCTTGACACGCTAAAACACGAAATCTTAACAGGTTTTAACAGGTCTTTAACAGGTCTTAACAGGTCTTTAACAGGTCTTAACAGGTCTTTAACGAGTTTTAACAGGTCTTATCGTGTCTTATCATGTCATAACAGGTTACACGAGGTCTTGACACGAACACGACACGTTATCTTATCGTGTCATCTTACACAAACACGAACACGACACGAAACACGATAAGCCAAACACGAAACCTGTTAACTTCGTGTCGTGTTTTCGTGTTTCGTGTAGAAATTGCCAGCTCTACCCGCAGCTGCATCGCCCGGGGACCCTGCTAGTAAATAATTTATGCTCAAATCTTGAAACTTAAAATTGCTTAAAAGTGAGTAAGGTGTTTGGACTAAAATTACTCCTTAATAATTCTTAATAAACTTTTAAATGTCGTGCTTAATAAATAGTAACTTAGTCAACTTATCATCTTAATAACTTTTAAATGCCACGCTTAATAAATGAAAACTAGTCAATTTACACACTTTTAAAAGTGAGTAAAGTGTTGTTACGATTTATAAATTGTTATAGACATTTTTTGTTTCTAAATCATGAACTTTTTTCTCGCCATGACTACAAATTAAACCCATAAATTTTGTATCATTAATCAAACCATTGCAAGTATAATTATTTTTCGTTATACACCGTCACTTTGAGCGGGTATTCGTCTAGTCCATTCCAAATGCATAAACAAAATTTTATTCGACCTTCACTATGAAATAGGTAAAACGCTATTGTACTTTCATACTTTTTATTACATTTTGAATGAAAGAAATTATACCATACAAATTAGTTAATTTTGCTTTCAATTCAATCAAAGAATGAAATAAAAGACACTTCTATGTTGAGAAGCAAAGTATGACATTTAAAGGAATGACGTTTTGTATCAAATGTTATATTCCTTTCGTGTAACCAAACATATTCTGTTTCATTCCTCTATAAAGGTGCACTCTACTCTTATCTTCGTTACAGCCAAACATCAACCCGTTTAGAAATTTATAGGAGTATCCAACTAGTATGTCTCTATTTTCCTTAATTTTTTATGCATCTTATATATGTTTTTTGGTTGGATGATATGCATTGATAAGTTGTAATGTGAATATAACTATGATATAATATCTGATTAGAGCATGCAAATCACAAATATACGCATTGCAATGTGTAAATATACTCTTGGTTATATTTATCTCTTTTAATTTAAACTAAACACATTTGTTACATCAATGTAGTTGCAATGGAGGAGCTAAAGCACTTTACTCACGATCATCCGCTCAGCCTTGTGTACCTAAACCCAAATCACAAAAGAGAAAACATTGAAGAGGAAGAGGAGGAGGAGGAAGATAGAGATGAAGATGATTTTTACGAGGAAGAAAAGCACGGTGGCCAATGCAACACGTGTAAGGAACAAATTTATTCATTTCATTTATGTTACTACGAGGGCAAGTCGTGTGACTACTCGTTGCACAAATTTTATGCTGAACTACCCGAAATACAAAACAATCACCCTTTACATCCATGCCATAATCTTACCTTATCGAATAGCTATCAACATCCTACTTTTAGTTCTGAATTTGAATTGAAGTGTTGTATCTGCAATCATAATCGGATTAATTTATTTAAGGACTAAGTTTGTAGATACGCAACAAACTTTCTCAAAAGTAACGAAATACGTAACCTACTAAAAAAAGTCTGTAGATCGCTAACAAACTTTCAAATTTTGTACAATATACGCAATGTTGACCTATTTTTTACCTGTTTGACCGGTTTACAGGTTAAAACTTTTTAAAATATACATTATTGGCCCATGTGGTTTGCGTTTATTTTCACCGGTCATCCTTTAACGTTTTTTCAATTATGAAAGTTACAATAACGGTCCTTGTGGTTTGGTTGACTTTCACTTTTGGTCCACTTTTATAAAAAGAAAATTTTTTTCAAATTTTTTCAAAAAAATATTTCTTTTTTCAAAATCTTTTAAAAAACAAAATTGAATAAAAAAAAATTCGAATAAAATTTTTTTTAGAAAATTATTTTTTCGAAAAAAATTTTGAAATTTTTTTTAGAATTTTTTTTTTTTTTTTTAATTCGAGTAAAAAATCTTCTAGAAAAATATTTGAATAAAAAAAAATTTAGAATATTTTTTTTAAAATTTTTTAGAAATATATTTAATTTTTTAGAAAAAAATTTTATTCGATTTTTTTTTAAAAAATAAAAAATATTTCTTAAAATTTTTTTTTAAAAAAAATTTCTAAATTTTTTTTTAAAAAAAATTTCTAAATTTTTTTTTTAATTTTTTTTTTCAAAAATTTTTTGTTCTAAAATATATTTTTATTCAAATATTTTTCTAAAAAATTTTTTATTCGATTTTTTTTTAAATTAAATTTTTTTTATTCAAATATTTTTCTAAAAGATTTTTTATTCGAATTTTTTTTAAATTAATTTAAAAAAAATTCGAATAAAAAAATTTTTAGAAATTTTTTTTTTTTTTTTTAATTTTAGATTTTTTTTTAAAAAAAATTTAGAAATTTTTTTTTAAAAAAAATTTAAGAAATATTTTTTATTTTTTTTTTAAAATCAAATAAAAATTTTTTCTAAAAAATTAAATATATTTCTAAAAATTAAAAAAAAAATCTAATTTTTTTTATTCAAATATTTTTCTAAAAGATTTTTTATTCGAATTTTTTTTAAAAAAAATAAAAAATTTTTATTCGAAATTTTTTTTATTCAATTTTATTTTTTAAAAGATTTTGAAAAAAAAATATTTTTTTGAAAAAAATTGAAAAAAAAATGTTTTTGTAAAAAGGGACCAATGGTGAAAGTCAACCAAACCACAAGGACCATTATTGTAACTTTCATAATTGAAAAAACGTTAAAGGATGACCGGTGAAAATAGACGCAAACCACAGGAGGCAATAATGTATATTTTATAAAGTTTTAACCTGTAAACCGGTCAAACAGGTAAAAAATGGTCAACATTGCGTATATTGTACAAAATTTGAAAGTTTGTTAGCGATCTACAGACTTTTTTTAGTAGGTTACGTATTTCGATACTTTTGAGGAAGTTTGTTGCATATCTACAAACTTTGTCCTTTATTTAATTACGTTTGTGATATTTGCAATATTAGCATAGACATAATATGTGCTACTATGTCTGAACAAAAGATGAGGCACCCTAGTCACCCTCACCAATTGGAACGTATGTTTGGGCGCATAATATCCATGTGTGTAGCTTGTGGTGAAATGCAAGATGGGCATACTTGATCCACGTGGAGTGTGCTTTGCTCCCAGCCAAGTTATTAATCCAACATCGTACCAATGATGTTTTCACTTATTCTCATCCACTTACCCTTGCCTATTCGTTTTCCATTTCTGAGAAAAAGGCTAGATTCTATCCTTTATTCAAAGTGTGTGGTCGCTTCTTCTATGAGCATTTGTGGATTTACAAATGCGATAAATGCCGATATTATGTTCATGTTCACTGTGCAACTTCAAAGAGAGATGCGTTTATGTCCATCCTCCTGCCATCAAGTGAGTTATCTCGATCTCTTATTTTTGTGTTAACTAGTTTGTGAGAAAATAAACTTAATTACTTTACTTTCAAATATGTCATTCCTTAGGCCTTGGCAGAACTTTCAAAAACTACAAAGATAATGAACATCCGAATCTGCTCCACTGTCCGTTTCCTGATGAAGGTGACAACCTTTTGAAGCACCTTTTTTTCAAACAAAGGGGTGAAATGCTCAACCATTCTAGTCATCAACACCCGCTGATTCTTTTCGACACCCAAACGTCACTGGCTAACGAAGTGGTCTCTCTTCATGATCCGATGAAGAAAATCCAACTATTATGTGACGGGTGTGTGAAACCAATCACAACAGTACCATTTTACAAGTGCTCCCAATCAAATCAACATTGTGATTTTATTCTACATGAGTGGTGCGCCAAGCTACCCCCTGAAGTGAAAGACTACGCGGGCCATTATCATAAGCTTGTTTTCCTGCCAAAAGTCCCTCGTAAGTTACTGGGTGTGTTCTTCTGTCCAATTTGCTGGTTATCTTCCAATGGTTTCACATATGGATGCACTATGTGTAGATATTATGTTTGTATTAATTGCGCATTCATACCTGAAGAAATCACGCATGAAGCTCATCCAGGTCATCTTCTCTCAAAAATAAATCCTTCACCATTGTCCACTGAGTTAAGAAAAAAGTATTGCAAAGCATGTACATATTCAATAGAGAAGGTTCCGGGATACCATTGTCCCTCTTGTGATATCTACATTCATGTACCATGTGCATTGTTATTGCCTAGAGTGATTAGACACAAGTATGATAAGCATCATCCACTGAGCCTAAGATACGAACCAGCTGAGAACCATATTAGCGAATACTTCTGTGACATTTGCGAGGATGAATTTGACCCTTGGGAGTGGTTCTATCATTGCACTACATGTGACTAGTCTATGCACGCCGCTTGTGCTCCGTAATACTTCAATGTGAGCAAGCTACATATTCCAATTACATGGGTTCGGTCTTTAAGTTTCTGAATGTCAAGTTTGGAAGAAGGGTGGAGATGAAAGGTCACTCACATCGTTTGGCGGCCTTTGTTCAAGGAATCGAAAGTCATGGTAACTGCATTTGTTGGATTTTATATAACAACAGCAAGTAAGATTGTTGGAATATATAACAGCAGCAAGAAAACAACCACAAACAACAGCAAGAATTCACTTCAAATAGCCCGTAACAACCGTAGCAATAACCTGCAAAAAAAGGAAACAAAAGAACCGAAACTGCACGGGTATTCCCTGTCCTTTTAAGGTTATTACGAACTCGTATTTGTTGCTGCGAGCTCCAATCGTATAACCCCAGGATTTGATGCAGTCACGTGTGTTTTATCGACAGCAACCGAATAAACACAAAAACAATGATGGTGGTAGAGAACACAATGTGGTGTGTTTGATATGTGCAAATATAGCCTTTTGTAGTGTACTTTCTGATGTCCCTCAACTCAGGATACGGATACATTATTTATACACACAAGCTTGTGAAGTAACTTGCCCACTACCAAAATAAGTGCCTCAGATTTTAAGGGGGTGAACTTTGCATGTGAAAGAGTAAAAGATGGAACAATAACCCATGACTTTCAAATGTGAAAGACTTGGTCTTGTAACTCCTACTTTCACATTGCTTTCACACTTACTTTAATATAAACTGCACTTTATATTATTTATCCACCACATTCACTATCGTAAAGTTATATTTACGTCACAAATAAAAATAAGGGGCAATTACATATATACCCACTAAAATTTGCATATTTGCATATATACCCAAAACATGCTTAACTTGCATTGTACATCATGCATATATTGAAAACTTGTATTTTGAGGAAATATGCAAGTTTTTGAGTTTTAGTGGGTATATATGCAATTCTCCCTAAATATAAAGTATAACCCAGTATTGTTTTAATCAACTAAACCAATAAAGGAAAACTTTACAACCTTCAATATCCAACAATCCCCCACCAGGTTGGATAGTTTTCTACCACTCTGATAAGTTATGTCGCAAAGTGTCACGAAGATTAAACCTTGCATTATATAAGTAGGAAAATTAATTGAAATCGATTCAATGGTGACCTAAGGAATTAAACCAAGAACCTATTGATTTCCATGACATACTTATACACATTTCTTATCGTGACCGTTGTTTTCTCACTGAGCGCGAATATGGCCATGCGCTTGAATCCTGTTTCGTGACCCTCTAAGAAAGAAACCACAACTCTCCATTCAAGGCGCACCACCTTTAGGTCATATAGGCAAAGCTACTCTAACGTCTTCGTTGCCAAGACGCCTCAAAAGCTTTGTTAAGAGAAGAATCTCATCCTTTCTCGGCAACGCCGTGCTATATATCTTAGCTATGCAAGGGTTAATCTGTCGATAGCACCTTCTACCAATTAATGACTTCGTTAATACCCATTAAACCTGTAATGTAGGAGCACTACAATCAAGTTGGGTTTCCATCACTAACTGATTCTCAATGGTTTCAAACCCATGCCTCTAGCATCTCTCTATAAGTCTCTCGTCAGAGGCTTAATGGAGATATTGACAAGTCTACGCACCATTTGTCAGTCACAAAACACTCACCAAGTCTCTCGTCAGAGGCTTAGTAGTGTCAAAGTCAAATTTCTAGATCACTTGACAAACATATCACTAATGGCCATTCTCAAATATTTGTTTATAAGTTCCACCACCATGGAATTTTGAGGTAGTAAATCTTATTTCACATAACCTCTTCAATTGCCACAACAAGGCAGTGAGTTTAGCTTAGGTTCAACTTCCTACACAAAGTGAAAGCACAGCTTCAAGAAGTTCAACTTCCTACATGAAGCAAAAACATGTATCTGTTTCATGCACACCATGAAACGAGTCATCATGTTAGTACAACACAATCCGAATTATTATAGGTATAACTTGATTACAACACGGCACTGGTAGCCAAAGAATTTTGTAGCACACAACAAATACCCCCACCATTTGGCAGCCAATATTCGAATGGTAATCACAACAGACCTACTTGGCTCTTTGATTAATTGAACTTCTACTAATCGTTTGGATAGCCTCGTGAATGGATATATTTAGTTAAACCATGTCAACTATCCAAAAGTTCACGTCATTAATCTCGACTTCTCACTAACAAGCAAGATGCCACGTCTAATAGCATTTCCCGGAATTTCAAATATATATCGAAATAAATGAACTTTCAGTTTGTTAATAGTAAGCTTCTTCAAAAAAAAACACGTGACACATTTGTCAAAAACTTTTGCAAATGCTTATTCAGTTATTTGTCATAACTCTATTACAATAAAGTATTAAACAAACAAATGACTTGGAACAGTTTATACAAATAAATGTTACAACAGTAAAATATTCACATAGAAATACTGCCTCTTTAGCTCTCATTGTTTATTTTTATACCCCCGTCACACCCAAGCTCCTCTGCGAGCCTTAATCGATACATCCCGTCGTGCATGTACCCTTCAGCAACTAGAATGAAATATTTCACAATTACCACTTAGTCCATAATTAGGATCTCTCCACATAGAGTCCATGGTCTGCACAATATCTATATGAATTTTCATGCATGTTTATTTACACTACACACTCTTGTTACTAAATTACTTGGCAACAGTAAAGTAACAACACATCTAAACAAGCATACTTATTCAAACAAGTTATCTCAAACACTTGTTTCATCACTTAAGCAATCTCGTATATTTTAATATAAAACATCTTCAAAATATCGTTTTATAAATCTCAACAAAGCGTATTAAGAAAGGTGTATATATCAAATAGAAACCATTTTAGTACTGCTAAACACCTTTAAGATTGTTGTATATATTCATATCATATTGTAGTACCAACTCGTGCAACAAGATAATAACACAAGAATTGATAATCAGGTAGTAATGGTACCTCATCAACAAACACGAAATTAACTCATATAGAAGCATTGTCACCAAGAACAGCAGCTATGACAAACAGGCCCGAACAACAACCAAGCGAAGTACGTACCTTAAGACTTCACCGGCACACTTCTACACACTTATACCACCATCGTAACCAATGCATTCTCAAGTTCATCAACTTTCTTCTCGTCCACTTTTTGAGGTTGATAATAACCTTAACAGAATGTTGGATTTTATATAACAGCAGCAAGTAAGGTTGTTGGAATATATAACAGCAGCAAGAAAACAACCACAAACAACAGCAAGAATTCACTTCAAATAGCCCGTAACAACCGTAGCAATAACCTGCAAAAAAGGAAACAAAAGAACCGAAACTGCACGGGTATTCCCTGTCCTTTTAAGGTTATTACGAACTCGTATTTGTTGCTGCGAGTCTCCAATCGTATAACCCCAGGATTTGATGCAGTCACGTGTGTTTTATCGACAGCAACCGAATAAACACAAAAACAACGATGGTGGTAGAGAACACAATGTGGTGTGTTTGATATGTGCAAATATAGCCTTTTGTAGTGTACTTTCTGATGTCCCTCAACTCAGGATACGGATACATTATTTATACACACAAGCTTGTGAAGTAACTTGCCCACTACCAAAATAACTGCCTCAGATTTTAAGGGGATGAACTTTGCATGTGAAAGAGTAAAAGATGGAACAATAACCCATGACTTTCAAATGTGAAAGACTTGGTCTTGTAACTCCTACTTTCACATTGCTTTCACACTTACTTTAATATAAACTGCACTTTATATTATTTATCCACCACATTCACTATCGTAAAGTTATATTTACGTCTCAAATAAATATAAGGGGCAATTGCATATATACCCACTAAAACTTGCATATTTGCATATATACCCAAAACATGCTTAACTTGCATTGTACATCATGCATATATTGAAAACTTGTATTTTGGGGAAATATGCAAGTTTTTAAGTTTTAGTGGGTATATATGCAATTCTCCCTAAATATAAAGTATAACCCAGTATTGTTTTAATCAACTAAACCAATAAAGGAAAACTTTACAACCTTCAATATCCAACAGCATTGAATGCCGTAGAAGATTGAAGTATGAGATGATCTTTAAGTGCTTGGAGTGCGAGTTTGCATTTCATTACGATTGTGCTGATGCATATGTAGATTTAGAAGGTGAGGCGAGTTGATAATCCTTAATAGTTTGGCTTGGATCTGTAACAAGTTTGTAATAATCTTGTAAATATTATTAGTAATAAATAAGTTGAAGATTCAAAGTTAGCAAACTTCTAACAATCCATATGATCAGAAATTTATAACATGCCAACACAAAATAAATAATATAATAGACTAGTGATATATATAATGCTATACTTACAGCGAGCCTTCGATCGTTTTACCAGATTTATTTGTAGATGATGAAATAAGGTTCATAAAGTTAAGGTTTCATTGAAGCGGAGTTGGGTAATTAAAGGGTCGTAATGAAGTAGTTGTAAATAAGTATGGGTATAATTTTTATATTTTACACGTGAGAATTAAAAGCGTATTTTAGTCCATGGAACACAGAAGAAATAAAAAAGAATTGTAAATTTACAAGTAAAAAAAAATGTTGTATATATATGTTGAAAGTTACAATGGCTATTTTAACAAGTCAACAAAGTTAAGAATAAAATCATTGCTTAAAAAAATTTAAAGTTTAGAGGCACTACAAGGAACAAGAGAACAGGCGTCGAGGATTTTCTCGTCGACGGCATAAGGCACTAAACGACAAAAAAAACGCTTGACCGAGCCCACTGCGTTGAATTTTTCATACTCGTATTTTCCCGTCGACATGTCGACGGTAATATTTCAACATATTTTTTTAGCCTCAATAATTCACCAAAGTTGGGCGCGAATTTTACCCGCTAATATTTTCCCGTCGACATGTCGACGGGAAAATATTAATCACGATTTTTCCCACAATTAACGTGTGATTAAAGGTAATATTTTTTTGTTTTGAGATTCCCGTCGACATGTCGACGGGATTTTATTACTAAATTATAAATATTTTTAATAAATGGGTAAAATATTGGGCGGGATTTTTCCCGCGTTCTTTTTCCCGTCGACATGTCGACGGGAATATCTCCCCAAAAATCAGGCTATATATATCCTCACAAATACATTCCCGTCTCATTTTTTACCTATATACATTCTCACAAAATTATTTCCGTCTCATTTTACACATCTCACAAATAAGTCAATCGTCAATTTTTACAAGACACACATGACTTGGCGTGGTTGCACAGTTGAAGAGGAGTACTCAAAAATCTTGTCACACGAGCTCCTCTTTAATGAAGTTATGTTAACTTTTGGTCATGCAGTTTATGAGGAATATGGTTCTTTTAAGGACGTTGAACCGTGGAAGAGAGACAAGATTATCGAATGGTGTAGGAAAAAGTCGTACTACAAAGAGTACGTGGACGAGCTAGATGCTGCTGAAGCTCAAGCTGCTGCTGAAGCTCAAGTTGTTGCTGTTGGAGGTGACGACGAAGCTGAAAGTATGTTGGAAACCAAACTTGATAATATGGGAAATAGGGTCACAAATCTTGAAGCTACATTTGCACATATCAAGGAAATGAGAGCAAGGAAGGGAAAAGATGGTGCGAGTTCGAGTAAAGCAGGAAGTAGCTGCAAAAAAAATAAACGGGTTGTTTCGTTTGATCTGTTCTTTTGGTTGTCGAGTTGTTTAGTTTGAGTTGTTTCGTTTGGTTGTCGAGTTGTTTAGTTTGAGTTGTTTCGTTTGGTTGTCGAGTTGTTTAGTTTGAGTTATTTCCTTTGGTTGTCGAGTTGTTTAGTTTGGTTGTCGAGTTGTTTAGTTTGAGTCTGTATGAAAATGCATGTGGTTGAGAACTCTTGCTTGTTTTAAATAAACAGTTTGCCTTTATGTTTGATAATTATTGCTCTTTCAGTTCTATTATTTGTGCGTACGAATTTAAAATATAAAAGATGTTCAACATCAGTTACCACAACAACAACAACAACATTTTATTAAACAACATCAATAACATCAACAACAACAGCAAACAACATCAACAACAACAACAATAACAACGATAACAGCAACAACATTGATAACAGTACTACATATGAAATTTATCCATGTCACCTAAAAGGTCACGGAGTATTGCATCCGACTGACATGCGTGGTCGTGGTTGGGATACGTTGCCATGTCAAGTTTTGCCTCCAGCACCCTTAATTTTGTCTCTAGCACCTATTTTTGTGCCTCCAGCATGTTTATTCTAAGATCTTTTTCATGACAGTTTGAGCACCTTGTTGGAGCAGATCCAGAACCGCTTGATGTTGAAGCTCCCAGAGAACCGATCATCATTTTGGCGAGTCGTTCCTCTTTCCATAAAAAAAATCACATCCATGGTCTGTTGTCCCAGGTTGTTAAAGAGTAAAAACTATTATTTTTAACAACTAATCAAATTATTTATATAATACATGAGAAAAAGTATGTAATTGTTCACCTGCGAGAAAGGATACGCATAGTATAGTTTATCACGAGAGTAAGATTTACGCGATTCTCGCAGAATCACGTCTCCTCGTTCACAAGGACAAGGAAAAGCTTCAAATTCTGCCATCTTCTTCACCATGATAACAGTGCATGTTTGTGGTTGTGAGGTTGAGTGGTTGAATCGTGACCGGGGTGGCCCGATCAACAAGTTGAGGTGATAAAAGGTGGTGGCCAGAAAAAGATTCCGGCGGCCGGAAACTGCTGGTGTCGCCAGAAAACAGAAACTGCTAGAGAGAGATAGAGAGAGATATATAGTGAGATGAGTGTGTGTGTGTGTGTGTTTTTTATATTGTGAGGATAAGTTGTTAGGTAGAAAAAAAATTGTTAGGTAGAACCATAGCATCTCGACTCGTTCGTTTAACATCTCATGTATAACCATAGCATCTCGACTCGTTCGTTTAACATCTCATGTATAACCATTGCATCTCGACTCGTTCGTTTAACATCTCATGTATAACCATAGCATCTCGACTCGTTCGTTTAACATCTCATGTATAACCATTGCATCTCGACTCGTTCGTTTAACATCTCATGCATAACCATAGCATCTCGACTCGTTCGTTTAACATCTCATGTATAACCATAGCATCTCGACTCGTTCGTTTAACATCTCATGTATAACCATTGCATCTGGACTCGTTCGTTTAACATCTCATGTATAACCATTGCATCTCGACTCGTTCGTTTAACATCTCTTGTATAACCATACAAGACTTGAATTTTGACCGGTTGTGATCTCGAGGTTATCTAATGGTTGGGATTTAGTATTTTGTGATATTCTAATTATTATTTATTTTATATTTTAATAAATGATTTTTTTTAATTATAATAATATAAGTAATTAATTTTAAATATATATATATATATATATATTTTAAATTTTATAAAAGTATTTATAATAAATAAATTTTTTTAATTATATCAATTTAGTTTATTAATTTTATAAAACTTATTTTTTAGTATTGTATAAAAGTATTTATAATAAATAAATTTTTTTAATTATATTATAGTAATTTTATAAAACTTATTTTTTAATATTTTATAAAAGTATTTATAATAAATAAATTTTTTTAATTATAAAAGTTATTTTCCCGTCGACATGTCAACGGGAAAATAACTGCCAAAAAATTTCGTGAAATTTTAATACACCCGCCAAACGCAAACGACAAAATAACTTTAGGTTCTCGTCGACATGTCGACGGGACTATTAATAGTATAAAAAATTACTTTTATATTCCTGTCGACATTTCGACGGGAATATAAAAGTATACACAAAACCAGATCTGGTCTCAATTATTATCACAGACTTAGGGAAAAAAAAAAAACTCTCCTCCCCTCGCCGGCGATTACCCTCCTCCACCACCACATTACCCCTCCACCACCAAATCCCACCCCACATTACCCCTCCACAACCACAGCTCCTCCTTCACAGTCCAACACCACACACTAGCACCACTGTGCACCTCCTCCTCCTCCTCCTCCTTTGTTTAATTTTTCCCCAACCCCTCCTTTGTTTAATTCTTCTTCTTCCCCAACCCTCCTTTCTTCAACCACAGTCCAACAACAGCAGCAGCAGCGGTACGCGTTTTTATTTTTGTTAATTTTGTTATTATTATTAATTTAATTGTTGTTATTATTGTTAATTTTTGTTATTATTATTGTTAATTTATTTTTTGTTTATTAATTTTTTAATTTAATTGTTATTAATTTTGACAGCAGGTAAAGAGGGTGAGAGCCGAGAGCGAGAGCCGAGGGTGAGAGCCGAGACAACCAAGACGGCAGGTAATGTACCTCGTTTTCTTATTTTTATTAACTTTTGGTATCCCGACGACATGTCGCCGACAATAGTTTTTTGTTTAAACTTTTGATATAACCATTATATTGCATCTCTTTTATTATAGCCCGAGCCCAAGACGAGACCACAGCTGAGCCACAGCCGATACCACAGCCGAGACCACAGCCGATACAGTAGCCGAGACAGTATGTATTCCTTTTTTTTTTAATTTTTTTTCATTTTTATGCTTTGTTGTAGTTTCGTATCCCGTAGCGTTTGGTTACTAGTTTAGTGCTTGCAGCCGTATGTATAGTTTGGTTAGTATATTAGGTTTTGATATAAAAGGGATTGTTGCGGATTGTGAAATGTGATTAAGTATTAGTTTACGGATTAAGTATTAAGTAGGATATTGAGTTTGGTTAGTTGTTTGGTTTTTTTTAACGACACAACCAAGGTCGGTTGTGCTCATTGTGTACCCACGGTGCAAATAGCACCTTGGGGGACTTGGTATTGAACTAGCCGTAGGATATTGGGTGGGTTTGCAGGTTTAATGCATTATTTGGCCGAAGGTTGCAAATATTAAACTAGTAAAAGAAAGAAAAAAATAGGTTGGTTAGTAACTATATAAAAAATAGTTTCGGCTTATATAACGGGCTTATGGCTTGTTTGGTTTTCGGCTTATGTTTCATAAGCTAAATTTTTATGGCTTATTTTGAAACTTTTTACCTTACATAGTTTCAAAATAAGTCACAAAAAATAAGCTTATGAAACATAAGCCGAAAACCAAATAAGCCATAAGCCCGTTATATAAGCCTAAACACACAACCCCTTAGATATATTTGATATCTTTCTATTAATTGTTTAGTTTTCGGCTTATGTTTCATAATAGTTTAAAAAATAAGTCACAAAAAATAAGTTTCAAAATAAACAAAATAGTTTTTACATAAACAACTCGTAATAATTCCATAGTTGATAAGAGTTGGACCCGTTTAGACAGTTGCACTAGGTGAACAAAACAACTTGTAATAATTCCATGGTTATATGTGTTTATGAGTCGAATATTTTGAATGTGTAATAACTAAGAGTTGAACAAAACAATATGCAGTTATGATACTTGATAAGAGTTGGACCCGTTTAGACAGTCGTGTTTCAAAAGAGTTTTTTGATGGTCTTGCCGCATTCATTGAACATTGCAAGGAGTTATTGAATAGTTACGGCAACATAAAATGTCCATGTCGTCTTTGTTGTAATGTTCCATGGGTATCTCTCGACTTACTTAAAAGCCACATAAGCCAAAATGGGTGGGACCCAACTTATACACAATGGCGTGAACACGGTGAACCGGATCCTCTTCCTATAGAAGATAACACAACACAATGCGAGATGAGTGACATGCGTGCGTGCCTTAATGATATTTTTGATATTCCTCTAAATAATGAACAAAATGAGCCAACTCCTCCAAATATTGGCGAGACAAGTAACGAGCCAGCTCCAGCAACGACACCTCCTGTACATAACGAGTATGAAGAGTTACTTGCCAGTTCCACCCAACCTCTTTACCCGGGTTGTGACTTTATGACAACCTTGGATTTTATGTCAAAGTTTACGCATCTCAAGGTCAGCGGTAAATGAAGTGATACTTTATTGAACAATACGCTAAAATTTCTCCAGGAGGTATTTCCTCCCAGGTTAGGTTACAATCTCCCACCATCATACTCTGCTATAAAAAAAACATTTAAGAAGGTCGGGTTAGGGTATGAGTCGATACATGCTTGTGAAAATGATTGCTTTTTATATCGGGGGACTGGTGCCGAAGATTTGGAGTATTGTCCGGTCTGTAAAACGAGTAGATGGAAAGACAAGAACACAACGGGGAAGAAAGTTCCTAACAAGGTGTTGCGTTACTTTCCTATCATTCCTAGACTACAACGTTTGTACAAGTCTATTCACACCGCAAAACATATGACTTGGCATGCTACTGGAAAGTCTAAGGTAAACGGTATGATGCAACACCCGGTTGATGGTGACGCATGGCAGAAGTTTGACAGCGGTAAATATTCGGCTTTTGCTAACGAACCGAGAAATGTTCGATTAGGGTTGGCTGCTGATGGTTTGAATCCGTTCGGCAACCTTAGTCAGACTTACAGCATGTGGCCAGTTATATTAACAACATACAACTTGCCTCCGTGGTTATGCATGAAAGAGACTACTTTGATGCTGACGTTGTTGATTCCTGGCCCTAAATCACCGGGGAAGGACATTGATGTTTACTTAAAGCCTTTGATTGATGACCTTCAAGAATTATGGAAAAAAACCAGGTGTCTTGACTTTGGACGCTGTTACAGGAAAATATTTCCACATGAGAGCGATGCTTTTATGGACCATCAATGATTTTCCTGCTCGTAGTAGTTTGTCTGGTTAGAGAGGGCAAGGTTACTATGCATGCCCTACATGCAAAGCAGACACTCCGGCTACGCATGTGATAAGCAAAACAGCTTATGTTGGCCATAGAAGATTCTTAAAAAAAACCATAAATGGAGGAGTGACCGTAATACATTCAATGGTGCAACTGATACTAGAGATCCTCCTAAAAAATATACTCCGGCTGATATCTTGGCTCAACTTGCGATATTGCCCACACGTTTGCCGGGGAAACATCCAGATTATGGGGGTGGGAAAATAAAACGTAATACTACATCCGAACTGAACTTTACTAAACGGTCTATTTTCTATGAGCTTCCATATTGGTCTTCTCTTTCTCTACAACACAATTTAAATGTCATGCATATCGAAAAAAATGTGTTGGAGAGTATCTTGAACACTTTGTTAATGAATGACAAATCTAAAGACACCGCTAAGGCAAGACAAGACTTGCAAGCTTTAGGCATTCGACAGGAGTTGTGGCTCGGAAACAAACAAAATGGGAAGTGCTCGAAGCCTCAAGCTAAGTACTCCCTCACACCCGATAAAAGAAAACTGTTCTGTCAATACATCAAAACAATTAAACTGCCAGATGGGTTCGGATCCAAGTTCAAGTTGAAAGTGACCAAAGATGATAACAATATAACGGGCCTGAAGTCTCATGACTGTCATATAATGATGCAACGGTTACTTCCTTATGGACTTCAGCAATACCTGGACACACCGACTTATACACCATTAATCGAGCTTTGTTCATTCTTTAAGCAAATTTGTGCCCGAACTTTGATGGTGAATGACATGGTGAAAGCTAAAGACCAGTTGATCAAAATTTTGTGCAGTCTCCAGCAAATATATCCTCCTGCTTTTTTTGACATTATGATTCACTTGGTTATGCATTTACCTGAAGAGGCTCTTGAAGGCGGGCCTGTTTCATTTCGGTGGATGTATCCATTTGAAAGATACATGAAGAAGCTAAAAAAACTATGTACGAAATAAAGCTAAGCCGGAAGGTTCAATAGCGGAGGGTCATGTTGCAGACGAAGCATTAACTTTTTGTTCTCGTTATTTTCGGGGCGAAATTGGGACGAAATTTAATCGTCCCACTGCATCTCAGGGCTGTCCTCGCCCAACAAGTGATTTCCAGGTGTTCCGATCACTATGTAAAACGTCTGGTAAAGAGACAATTATTCGGTTAGGTCTCCAAGAAATGAAGTGATATGGTATGTACTTCACAACAGTCTTGAGATTGACGCGTACATGAACGAGTTTGAGTGGTACGCGTTTTTATTTTGAAATTTATTTTTCCCAAGTTATCTTTTCGATTAATTCTAATATCATGTCCATTTTCAGTGAACATCCTGATAGCGACATGCAACAAGAATTTCCTAGATGGTTTGAGACGAAGGTAAACTTATTATATGTATTTCCTTGTATAAATAACGACTATATATATTACTCATCTCCATCTATTCTTATCTTTGTTCATAGATCGGTAAACTTTACACAGACAATGACCCAAGTTGTACTCCCGACTTATTCGCTTTGGCTTGTGGACCATTATCGACCGCAACATCAGTTCACTCTTGCGTAGTCAACGGTGTGAAGTTTGTTGTACACAGCCGCGATGTAAAACGTACAACTAAGAACAGCGGAATTTGTTCTCCTGGCAAGAAGGAAGGAGAAATGTATTATGGTCAGCTAGAAGAAATTCTGGAGTTCGCGTATACCCAGTTCAAAGTTGTGCTGTTTCGAGTTCAGTGGTTCGACTTGGTCAAAAGAGGTAGAGTCGAATGTTATAACACTAGAAACAACATGACACAAATTTGGGCATGTAGTACAGCTTTTGAAGATCAACCTTACATTCTCGCAACACAACAAAACAAGTCTTCTACCTTGAAGATCCTGCTAGACGACCACTCCACTGGAAGGTCGTCCAAGAAGTGAATCACAACACAACCTGGGATGTCATTGTGGCAGAAGACGATGATGATGTGATACATGGCAACAACTCATCGAATCTCCAACTGTCTGCTAATTTGAATGATTTGGCATTTGAAACCTTAAATATCGATGGTCGGTCAACGTTAGTTGAGGCACCACCACCAATCATTCATGTTGATGACGACGATGAATTTATTGATGATGAGGACGACGATCCTTATGATTTAGCAGACTCTGATGCAAACAGTTCTGATAATGAAGTTGAAGATGCGACTGATGCTGTTTATGATAGTGATGTAGATGTAGCAGATTGATCTTAAATTGTAACTTGTAAAACGACACTTAGCTTTTTGAATGATATTGTTATGGATTGTTTAAATGTGTATATTTATTTTGAATGTGTATGTATTTGAATGTGTGCATGCTTATGTTAATTTGTTCCCGAATTTCTATATGTTAATTCAACTTGTACTTTTACAGATGGCAGTAGTAGCGCGAGGTCACGGTGGTGACGGTACCGATGACCCACCACCCCCTTATCGTTCGATTACTAGCGGTCACCGTAGTGGTAAGAAACTTAAACTTGATAATTTGAATTTTGTTACTTGTTATTTTATAATGTTTTCACTCACTTCAATTGTAGGTTCGTCACAAAAACCTCGACAGGTAGAGCGAGACAAGGTGGCGGCAGGGGTGGAGGTCGGGATGACGGCAGGGCACAGGTCCGTGAAGCCAACAAGAACGTAGACCTCAGGAAAGCCGTGACTAGATCGGGCCCGCAATCGATCGAGTTCGAGTATCGTGATCAGAAGACATTTAATAATGTTGGGCCCCACCGCGCATGGTTCAGTAACTATGTTGGCGAGCTGGTTAGGTCCTTGCCGTTGCACTATCCCTCCTGGCACGACCTTGACGAAGCGACTCGATAGGGCTTCATGAACCGACTCGGGGTCAGTTATTTTATTTTCCTTTTAATTATATCTCTATATTTAATTATTTGAATGTGTACATTTATTTAAATTTGTTTAATTGTGTATATTTGTTTATATTTGTTTTCAGGAATTCTTCGACTTGCAGACCCACATGCGCGATCCCAATTGGAAAACCATTCAGGCGGGCCTCAATGCGTATATTGCTAAGGTCTACTCCGACAACAAGGGCACGATGAAGAGGGCTTACTTCGACGTGCCGGGTGGGCCTGAAAAAGTGGATGAGATACGAAGAAACCCTCCTCTGAACGTCGAGCCATCTGTGTGGGAGGAGCATATCAAGTTTTACATGAAGGAGAAGAACCTGAAGCGTGCTGCTGTGAACAAGGAGAACCGAAAGAAGTTGAAGCGTGCTGATGATCATGAGTGATTTAGGATGTAGAGGTACAAACTTGGGTATTTTGTGTTATACTTATGCTTGAAACAATATTTTGGCGACCCATATGTTAGTATTGTATAGTTTAACCTTTTGGCGACTTGAACGTCGCGATTATTAAAACATTTGTGGATATGGCAGCTAGGTTTAGATATTACCACACCCCGTTTTGTAGACTTTATATGTTTTTATGCATTTTGAGGGTGTTTAGCGATATTTTGCAAGTGTTTTAGCCGATGGCGAGTTATACGTTTAGGACATGTTGATATTGAGTGGTTATAGGTGCTATTACAATTACAGGTTTTGGTAGATTTTTTCCGGAAAATCCGGAAAAAATCTGGAAAATTGCTATATTTGCAGCCTGCTGTTAGCAGGATGTTATTAATGATACCGTCGACATGTCGACGGCATCATTAAAATAAAAATATTATTTTTTAGCTATGTCATCGACATGTCGACGGTATCATTAAAAAATGAATATTGTTTTTAACATTATGCCGTCGACATGTCAACGGCATAATTAAATAACCAATATTTTTGGTTTAATGTTGTCGTCGACATGTCGAAGGCATAATATAAAACTTAATTATCATTTATTAATCAAAACGTTAATTAGTTATACGTTCCCGTCGACATGTCAACGGGAAGAATTTGACGGACAGCAAATTCGTTTGACTGAAAAACGATGTGGGACCCACAATGTCGACGGCGATTGTCGACGGGAACGTTGTTCCCGACGAAACACAACCGTCGTTATGTTCCCGTCGACATGTGGTCGGGAACGTATTATTCCGTCGACATGTCGACGGAAAAGACGTAAAAATGTCGCCGGCAGAAGCATCGATTGTACTAGTGAGGGTTAAACTATAACTTTTCAAAAACTTACAGATTTAGGGTCCGTTTTATTTATAAGTGGGGTTGGATTATGATTTAAATTTGGTATAGGATTTCGATTTAAGATAGTTTTATGAGAGAGAAATTATATTTATTTAAAAATATTTTATAATAAATTTTAAATAAAAAATATTATTTATATATTAAAAAAAAAATCTGCAATGGATATATAGATGTCCTACTATTCTTGTGTAAATGAAAGGTTGAGAAAAAAAAGTGGTCCCACCTTGTAAGAGAAATAAACTCAAAGTCATGTTACTTCCCTGGTTTTCTCTCTCATCAATTATTTTGGGTTCAAACCCGATTTTAAATCCTAGGAATTTCAACCAAACGTATAATTGATGCCACATCACATATAAAACCACTCCAAGGTATGCAACCAAACGTCCCAAACCATTGTTTATCCTTGAAAAAAAGCTATCCAACCCTCTCATTTTTGTTTTTATAAAAAATACTGAATATGATGCTATCAAATTAATCATACCTACCTGTTTTGCATGCTCTGTTATGGCCTTACGGATATGTTTTAGCGAAATGGTCTGAAGCTGTGGTTGGAGCTGCGGCTGGGATTGGGGCCGGAGCTTATATTATAACGAAAGCTGGAGCTTATATTTTTATAAAACTGTTTGACGAATTTGTCGAAGCTGAAGCTTATTAATGTAAATCTCATAAAAATATATCAAATTAAATTTAGATATATTTACAGCTTTTGTGTGATAATCCATTATATTCTGAAGAGTATTTAAGTAATTTGACTAGCTATAAGCCTCTATAAGCCAATTTCAATGGGTTTGGGCTTATGGAGGCTTTACGACTTATAAAAACTTCCATTCCATAAGCGTGTGTGACAACAAAACTTATTTTATAAGCTAGCTATTTTAAAAGCTTAACCCCTATAAGTCATTATAAGCCTCGCGCCAAACACATCCTATACACATATACGATTGCTTTTGACATGAGCAATATTTTCTCAAGTTTATTGGGTAAACGAAACCGGTGACCAACAAACTTGGTCTACCATGTAAATTAAAAAGGGTCAAATTTTTTATCTTAAATTATCAATCATCCGATCCAAATCACCAATTAGTCACCATTTAAAATCAACCATAACCAAACAAGTATATTTCTTCTCATATATATGTGCCATTATTAGTAGTTGTTATCTCTTAGCTTTATTTTGACCTGGTTCCCTTTTAGTTTCCATTTTAAATTAATCAAAAGCCCAAAAATCAAATATAACTAAGTATAAAACAGAAAATCAAAATGTGTTTCTCAAATTCACCATTCCTTGAACGACACCCGGAAGATATATACTTAACATTATACTTAGGTATTTTGATTTGTGCCCGTATTTTTCCCCCTTACAAATAATTTTTGATATCCACCAACACGAATTTTATCAAGCTTAACTTCCAAATACCATAAACCTATTTCATTCTCTCAAAATTCACTATGTCCTTTTCTTTCAAAATTCACATCTGTTGTTGATCATTGGATTGAACCATACTATACTACTCCCACATTAATTAGTTTAGAGGTCATGATCAAATTCATGTATTTTTCTAAGTGACTAGTAAATTATAATATGTAATAGTGCTTTTATGAACATTGAGGAACATAACTTACAATTTCATTTCTAACAAGGTTTTTTTTTTTTTTTTTTTTTTTTTTTATTATTATTATTATTATTACTTTTCTTAAGAACAGGTTAAAAATATAAAGCGTGTCATTTTTTCAGACATATGACATAGGTCACAACAACTATAGTGTAATTGTATATGTAATAACATCAATCATGGGATGAAACAGATCCATTCCAAACGCATAGACAACATTTTAATGGAACTATCGCTTTAAAATAGGTAAAACGCTATTGTACTTTCATAATTTTCATTACATTTTGAATGAAAGAAATATATGAAATCAATTAATTTTGCTTTCAGTTCAATCAAGGAATGGGATAAAACACACCTCTATGTTGAGAAGCAAATTATGTGTGACTTTTAAAGGAATGACGTTTTGTATCGAATGTTATATTCCTTTCACCTAACAAAACATATTATGTTTCATACTTTTAGTTACATTTTCAATAAAAGAAATATATTATACCATTTAAGTCAATTAATTTTGCTTTGAGTTCAATAAAAGAATGGAATAAAACATACCTCATGGCTCATGTTTAGAAGTAAAGTGTAACTGTTAAAGGAATGAAGTTTTGTATCGAGTGCTATATTCCTTTTGAGTAACCAATATATTATGTTTCATTCCTCTAACGTAATCCTATGTTTACTTAATTATGATGCTTGAAATAGTATTCTAAAAAAAATACATATATCAATATCAGTGGTATGATTAAAAGCTATCATTTTTCTCTCAAAATATATGATAATCACATTTTCACCTCTCTTACATATCCATTTTCCCAACTTATTACACCATCACCGAAAATAGTTGACAATCACCGAAAACCGTCATATATCATTACCAAATCTCAAGAAAAATAAAAACCGTTTTAAACTATTTGGTCTCGCTGCTTTGCGCGGGTACAATGCTATATTCTTAAGCAGTGTTACAAAAATCGGCCTAAGCGGCCGATTAATCGGGGATTAATCGCTAGGCGGGGATTAACCGCCTCGATTTTCACTAATTGGCTAAGTCAAAAATTGGTCAACATACCGATTAATCGGATAAAAATCGGCCAAATCGAATAAATCGACCAACTCAGTTACGAATAAAAATCGGTCAAATCGGAAAAAATCAGCTAGATCAAATCGGGCATATAGTTTCAAAATTTTATAATTTATATATAAAAAGTCCAATCCGATTACCCGGCCGCTCAGCTACGGCCTAGCGATTTTTGCAACCTCGTTTTAAGTATAATAATGATTATTTAAAGATGATCAAATTATTTGATGATTAAAAACATAAAAATATGCTCACCGATAATGATGATATACGCTGTCCAATGCATGTCCTATCATATACAGATAATCTGATTTATGAATGTGAAAATAATAACATATTTCAGTATTCTTTTTCCTTTCTTAATGCATGGTCTTTAAAAATTTATCTTGCTGATCATGGGATTGAACCATACATAATTTGGAAGTCATGATCAAATTCATGTATTTTTGTAAGTGACTAGTAATTTATATAATAGTTTTTCTATGAACATCGAGGGGCATAACACCCAATTTCATTTTTAAACTAGGTATTTTTTTCTTCAATAACAAGTTAAAAATAGAAAGTGTAGCAATTTTTTATGTAAACAGGTCATAACATCTATAGCATAACTGTAATTCTGTAAATGTAACATCAATTATGAGATGTAATCGTACATCCACTCCAAATGCATAGACAACATTTTATTCCAACATCACTTTAAAATAGGTAAAATGCTATTATACTTTCATACTTAAAAAAAAAAAAAAAAAAAAATTGAATCAAAAAATAAATAAAAATTTACCTATTTAAGTTAGTTAATTTTGCTTCCAGTTCAATTAAAGAATGGAATAAAGCATACACCTCTATGTTGAGAAGCAAAGGGTGACTTTTAAAGGAATGAGTTATGTATCAAATGCTATATTCTTTTCGTGTAACCAAACATATTCTGTTTCATTCCTCTATAAAGGTGCACTTCACTCTTATCTTCGTTGCAACCACACATCAGTCCATTTAGAATTTTATAGGAGTATCCAACAGGTATGTCTCTATTTTCTTTAATTTTTTATGCATCTTATGCATCTTTTTTGGTTGGATGATATGCATTGATAAGTTGTAATGTGAATATAACTATGATAGAATTCTCATTTGAGCACGCAAATCACAAATATATGCACATTGTAAATATACTCCTGGATATATTTATCTCTTTAATTTAAACTAAACACATTTGTTACATCAATGTAGTTGCAATGGAGGAGCTAAAGCACTTTACTCACGATCATCCGCTCAGCCTTGTGTATCTAAACCCAGACCGCAAAAGTGAAAACATTGAAGAGGAAGAGGAGGAGCAAGATGGAGATGGAGATGAAGATGGTTTTTACGAGGAAGAAAAGCATGGTGGCCAATGCAACATGTGTAAAGAACAAATTTATTCATTTCATTTGTGTTACTATGAGTGCAAGTCTTGTCACTACTCGTTGCACAAATTTTGTGCTGAATTACCCGAAATACAAAACAATCACCCTTTACATCCAGGCCACAATCTTACCTTATCCGAGAGAAATCCACAAATGATTTTTATGTTTGAGCATGAATGGATGTGTCATGTATGTAAATCTAAGTGGGAAAGTTTCTTTAATTACTATTGTGAAACCTGCAATGTTAGCATGGACATAATATGTGCTACTATCTCTCAACAAAAGATAAACCACCCGAGTCACCCTGATCACCAACTAGAACGTATATGTGGCCGCATAGTATCCGTATGTGATGCCTGTGGTGAAAAACATGATGGGCACTTCTTTCAGTGTATCATTTGTCCTAGGTATAGGATCCACGTGGATTGTGCTTTGCTCCCAGCCAAGTTACTAATCCAAGATCGTACGAACGATATGTTCACTCATTCCCATCCACTTACCCTTGCCTATTCGTTTTCCTTTTCTGAGAAAAAAGCTAGATTCCATCCTCGTTGCAGAGTGTGTGATGACGTCTTCTATGAACATTTGTGGATTTACAAATGCGATAAATGTCTATATTATGTTCATGTTTACTGCGCAACTTCAAAGAGAGATGCATTTGTGTCCATCCTCCAAAAAACAAGTGAGCTATCTTGATTCTCTTCTTTTTCTGTTAACTAGTTTGTGAACAAATAAACTTAATTATTTTATATCTGTCATTCCTCAGGCCTTGGCAAAAAAACTTTGAAAAACTACAAAGATGATGAACATCTGAATCTGCTCCACTGTCCGTTTTCTGATGAAGGTAACAACCTTTTGAAGCACCTTTTTTTCAATCAAAAGGATGTTATTGTCAAGCACGATGGCGAAATTCTTAACCATCCAAGTCATCAACACCCGCTGATTCTTTTCGACACCCAAACGTCACTGGCTAACGAAGTGGTCTCTCTTCACGATCCAATGAAGAAAATCCAAGTATTATGTGACGGGTGTGTGAAACCAATCACAACAGTACCATTTTACAAGTGCTCCCAATATAATCAACATTGTGATTTTATTCTTCATGAGTGGTGCGCCAAGCTACCCCCTGAAGTACAAGACTACGCGGGTCATCCTGAGCATAAGCTTGTTTTCCTGCCAAAAGTCCCTCGTAAGTTACTGGGTGTGTTCTTCTGTCCAATTTGCGTTTTATATTCCTATGGCTTCGCGTATGGATGCACGATGTGTGAATATTATGTTTGTATTAATTGTGCATTCATACCTGAAGAAATCACGCATGAAGCTCATCCAGGTCATCTTCTCTTAAAAACAAATCCTTCAGATAAGCTAATAGAAAAGTATTGCAAAGCATGTTTGTATTCAATGAACACAATTCCCGGATACCATTGTCCCTCTTGTGACATCTACATTCATGCTAGGTGTGCATTGTTATTGCCTAGAGTGATTAGACACAAGTATGATAAGCATCATCCACTGAGCCTAAGATACGAACCAGCTGAGAACCATATTAGCGAATACTTCTGTGACATTTGTGAGGATGAATTTAACCCTTGGGACTGGTTCTATCATTGCAGTACGTGTGCCGAGTCTATTTCTATTCACGCCGCTTGTGCGCCCTTAATACTTCAATGTGAGCAAGCTACATATTCCAATTACCCGACAAGTATCTTTAAGTTTCTGAATGTAAAGTTTGGAAGAAGGGTGGAGATGAAAGGTCACTCACATCGTTTGGCGGCCTTTGTTCAAGGAATCCAAAGTCATGGTAACTGCATTGAATGCCGTAGAAGATTGCAGTATGAGATGATCTTTAAGTGCTTGGAGTGCGACTTTGCATTTCATTACGATTGTGCTGATTCATATGTAGTAGATTCAGAAGCTGAGGCGAGTTGATAATCCTTAATAGTTTGGCTTGGATCTTGATTCATATGTACGTGTCAATCGGATATGACAGACGTCATGTTTTTGTTTATTTGATTTTATTTATTTATAACTTTATTCTTATGAAATATAATAGTAAGTTTTTGTTTATTTTGATTTTGAATTTGCATAATGTGTTTCTTTCTTATATTTACACGAATATAAATGTTGATGACAGATGAAGTCGTTTTCAGGCACATTTACATAAATTTTTCTGTTATTAATCCTTTATTTTATGAAATGCATGGTAGGTGTTTGTTAAAATGTTTGAGTGAAAAATGTGTGATTTTGCTATCAAAGTGTATATTGTTATGAATCTGTAGCGGTTCTTTCATGTTGGCTCTTCATGTGTAATTCAAAACAAAATTGTTGTAATCAAGCTTGTGATATCTCCGGTTTGTTATAGTCTTGTAAATAAATATTACTTAAATAAATAAAGTTGAAGATTCAAGTTTTATATTCATACGCAATCTTTTTGTGCTAGTGGAAGATTACTTTTGTTAATGTGTCACATCATGTGTTGCTTTAAAATACTTATGTTTCTTATTAATTTAAGTTTTAAACTGCTTATTGCACTTTTTTTTTATTGCTTAAATCTAATCATCATCTTACCTATTAAAAAGGTAGATTTACCTTTTTTAAGGTTTACTATTTTTATTTATGAGAAAAAAAATTAGATTATTTACGATTTTTGTTTATGTATTGTGTTTGCTTATAGTATAAATTATTGCTTTATGAATATTAAAACATGTGAAAGGTGATAAATAGTTTGAACTTTGAACTATTGTTTCCAGAAATGTTATATATGTCTTTGATTTATATGCACAGCAACTTTTTGACAAAATTCCTAAGTGACAGGTGATAAATAGTTTGAACTAAAACTCAAGCAACAAATTAGTATGTATGTATGTACAATATCTGGAAATGGGAAAACATGTGATTCCTAAGTGTACAAATTATATGTCTTTTGGGTATAATTAATTCAGAGAATCAGAGAGCTTATTTGTTCATTTTCTTTCATAGAAAGCAAGAAACATCTTTGAAGTGTTGGATTTAGTAATGTAAAGTCGTGACGATGATGCTACTTGAATCAAAAAATATCAATCATTTTTTTTTTCCTAACATGGGTTTTCGACTGGACATTGCGAGCCGACTAATCCCACGGCGACTACCTTTTTTGGATAGCTTAGAGTCAGCGCAGGTGAACCTCCGTGGCAAAAAGAGGATTAATATCATTGTCTTTTCTTATCGTCCACGTGGACTCATTTGCTAGGAAAAAAATGGCATTTAAAATTAGGGAGGGGTTATTCTCACGGGCCCTATTTCTATTAACCCAACCCTCTTTACTCTTCTAGCTCACTTTTTTTTTTTTTTTTTTTTTTTTTTTTTTTTTTAATGTTTGGTATAGTATATATATTTGGTATAATATATATTTTTTGTAATGTTTTTTTTGTGTTTATTTGTTACGTTTATATAATTAACGTCCAATGCGTTTTTATTTAATTGATAACAATAACAAATAGCACGTTAAACGTTACCACATTAAACGACTATGACAACAAATGTTATTATTCAATTAAACAACAACGTTAACACATTATTTAAAAAACAACAACATATACGACATATGAAGATTATTCAAATCATTTAAAAGATCATGGAGCCGGGCACTTGACTGACAAGCGTGATCCTCAGGATTCCTTGTCATTTCTAACTCCATCTCCAGCGCCTTTATTCTTGCCTTCAACAACTTGTTCTCATTTTTTGTAGCAACGCAGTTTGAGCAATGCCTTGAAGAAGATAATTGATTAAAGTGCGCTGCTTCAAATTCATCTTTCCACGCGAAGTATCGACACCCATAGTCTTTTGTACCTGGCTGTTACATGTTAAGAAAATAATAAGAAATGTATTTTTAACAAACAAATTATTTACATAACTAAGCAAACGTATGATTATTTACCACTGAAAGAGGACATGCATAAAACAGTCGCCCATGACTACCATCTTGCCAGGATTTCCGTTCTACAATAAATCCTCTATTACATCGGCACCAGAAAGGATTTCTTTGGCTCATCTGACCAAAGAATTTGCATAATAATTTACATCAGCAATCAATAATGTTATTACTAATTTAAACAAAGTAATAATAATTGGTGCAGAACTAACACTCTACAAAAAAGCAGACTTTTAAGTTTCAAACAATTAACATTTAAACAATGTTGAATAATCATTTACAACATATGATTCACTATGTTTTGTCGGTATCTCTATTATTTACAACATAAATCAGTAATCATTTACAATGTTTTGTCGGTGTCTCTATTATTTACATAAATCAATGAACCATTAGTCGATGTTGATACAAAGTTTCCCATTCGGCTGCAACTGGCACTCTGAAATGCCTCCATTGTGGGTGGATATAGGGTAGTCGAAAATCTCTGTCGAGCGTCAGTACAATGTAGTGAGCACCCACACGGGCAATCACAATGGGGTCGGTTCCTTGTGATGAGTTTGGCCTGGTAAAAAGCGGAAAACATGTGTTCCAACCTTGATCGGATATAAATACAACAGGTCGGTGAATCCTTGAAGCGATAACCGGCCCCGTGAGTGGCATCACCATCCAGCGATCGTTAGGTGCAGGTCCATTGAACCAGTCTATTGTATACCAAAGTCGGTCAAAGTCTTGTTGCTGCCACATATCTATGTAAGTTTGCCTATGATAATCTAACTCTTGCAATAACATACGTCTGACTTCATCCCACCTATTTTCATTTTGAACAAGACTGTGGGCAACGCACCGAAACCCACAATTTCCATCACCCTCGGGTACCATGTATACCCTGATTCCATCAAATGCTCGTAAAGGACTTGAATTGGAGTTCTACCACCTTCTCTGGCTATCCGGATCTTATTTCGTGCGTTATATATAGTTCTAACGCTAGACACGTTATCCGGATTACGACCGTGTATTGTGGAAAGTATAATACGTGGTTTCACGGTATAATCTGTCAATTCTTTGACCAAACCGAACTCATCATCCTTTAATCGCATTGCATATGGCAAACCATGCAACGACTCTAGCAAATCATGATTATGCGTATCATCCTTCACCCTGAGAGTCCAAAATTTTTTTTGTATATTGATATTTCGCCGCCAATTTGAATGGACAATTTGTTTTAAAGGTACTGGTTTTCCGTTTTCCGGTACCTTCAGGTTTATACTTCCCACCCTTTGAACACCTATAATTGATTTCGTACAAATAACCCTTGTCTGCTTTGGTTCTGTCTTTAACAATGACAAAACCGAGCCCCCAAGCTATATTTTGCACCCATTCCGTTACTTGCTCATCAGAACCGAATTCCTGAAAGTATATTGTCGAAAGTATACAACTTTATTTTTAAAAATGACACTTTTTTTTACAAATGATACCTTTTTTTTTTACAAATGATACTTTTTTTTTTTTTTTTTTTTTTTTTTTTTTTTTTACAAATGTTACTTTTATAAATTAAAAAAAAAAAAAAAAAAAAAAAAAAAAAAAAAAAAAAAAGTAATAATACTCTTCAAAACCGCTCTACCCACCCACGGTTTTATGACCCCACTCTCACTCAATCACTAATACTCTCACTCAATCCACACTCTCTCTCACTCAATCCACTCTCTCTCTCTCTATCACTAATAACTCACCGTCTCTTTTTAGATCTAAAAACTGAGATCTAAAAAGTTGTTAACGTGATGTTGTAAGTGTTAGTGGTGGTTTGATGGTGATGTTTATGGGATAAAACTGTGGGTGGAACGCGGTTTTGAAGAGTATTATTACTTTTTTTTGCTATTAGATCTGTTTAGATCTAAAACTGTGGTGGTTTGATGGTGATGTTTATGGTGATTGTTGGTTTAGATCTGTTTAAATCTAAAACTGTGGTTGTTTGATGGTGATGTTTATGGTGATTGTTGGTTTAGGGAGGGCTGGGTTAATAAAAATAGGGCCCGTGAGAATAACCCCTCCCGTTGGTTTATTGTGATGTTTTACTGGTGGTTTGAAGGTGGTTTCTTGTGATGTTTTAGTGTTGGATCGTTGGTGATGGCTCATATTTTTGGATCTAATGGTGGGTAAGTGTTGGATCTAAAAACTCGTATTTTTTTGGATCTATTTTTTTTAGATCTAAAGTAAGAACTTGTTATATTTTTTAGATCTAAAGTAAGAACTTGATGATGGCTCGTATTTTTTTTTTTGATGGCTCGTATTTTTTTTTAGATCTAAAGTAAGAACTTGTTATATACGATTGCTCGTATTTGTTTTGGATCTAAAAACTCGTATTTTTTTGGATCTATAAACTTGTTAAAAACTTGGCTTGTTGGTGATGTGAATATTGGCTTGTTAATGCTTAGTTGCTAAAAACTTGGCTTGTTCGTGGGGTTATTCTGCTTAGTTGCTAAAAACTTGAATATTGGTGATGTGAATATTGGCTTGTTACTGCTTAGTTGCTAAAAACTTGGCTTGTTGGTGATGTGAATATTGGCTTAGTTGCTAAAAACTTGGCTTAGTTGCTAAAAACTTGGCTTGTTGCTGGTTTTATGTGAATATTGGCTTGTTAAAAACTTGGCTTGTTGGTGGGGTTATTCTCACGGCCCTATTTCTATTAGTCCAACACCTCCCTTATATTGTTGAGCTTGTGACCTTGTGAGAATCTTACTTTTGAGCTTTGTGTTCAATCTTGTGATACTGCTTTGTTGTGAAATCTTCTTACTGTGGCACTTTTGAGCTTGTTACCTTGTGTCGGATCTTATTTTGTGCTGCCTTTGAGAATCTCACTGTGGCACTTTTGAGCTTGTGACCTTGTTACCTTGTGTCGGATCTTATTATGTGCAATCTTGAGAATCTTACTGTGAGCTTGTGACCTTGTTACCTTGAGAATCTTACTGTTGATGATTATGTGACCTTGTTACCTTTTGAGCTTGAGACTATAAGGCGATGATGATTACTTGTTAATCTGAGCCTTTGTGTGGAATAACCTGCTTGTGTTTGCTGTGTTTGCACTTGGACAAAAATATTGCTGTGTTTGCACTTGGACCTGCTGTGTTAGCACTTGTGCACTTGGTTGTGTATCTGCAGTTGGACCCAAAAAATGCTTGTGTGCAAGCACTTGGACAAATGGTTTACTAATAGGCGATGACGAATGGTTTTTAAAACCGAATGGCATGGCAAAGTGATATTTTTATCACTTTGCAACCTTCATATCCGAGCCGAACATATTTTGTGAGTTAATTATTTTGAGAAAATAAGGCAATGACGATTACGTGTTAGTCCGAGCCTTTGTGTGGAATAACCTGCTTGTGTTTGCACTTGGAAAAAAAAATGCTTCATCTTGCTGTGTTTGCACTTTGACAAAAATATTGTTGTGTTTTGCACTTGGACCTGCTGTGTTAGCACTTGTGCACTTGGACAAACAAAAATTGGACTAAAAATAACTTTGGACAAAAAAAGAAAAAGAAAATATGTATAATAAAAAATTAAATAAAAAAAAAAAAAAACAAAAAACAAAAGTACACTTTTGTCAGACTATTTGTCAGGGCTAGGGCACTAGAGCCCGCCCGGTTAACACATCCCTAAAATTATACTTCTTTATAGCCGGCGCTACAAAAAGAAAAAATTATGACGTGTCATAACCTATGTACCGTACGATCATTTGTAAAACAAATCTAGGCCGCATAAAATCCATCCAACATGCTAGCTGATTGCACGTGACATCTCTTTCAATTATTGGTCCCACGTTTGTTAATAAGCATGTGAAGATAAGTTCAAAATTCGTTACATAGAAATAGATAAGTACAAAAAATGATGTTAATATCCACTTTTAACTATATCCACTTTTGTTGGAAGAAATCCAACAAACCGATTTCTAGAGCGGAACCACGAATCAAGAACTACTCCAACAAGACCTCGGCAAAGGGTTATGATCCCTTAATGCTGAGTGGCACCAACACACACGAGATATTTTACACTCAAACGTTTATTAAACGTGAGCAAGAAAAGAAGGTACAAATAAAACATCACCCCCTCATCCCTATTTATAGAGAATGAGGGGGAAGAAACCTAATCCTTGGTGAACAAGGATTCTACAATTGAGGAGGTTAAGAACTTTCCTAATACATGACTAACCTCCTTAAGTTTGAGCTAAACTACAACTAACCCCCTAAACTTATATCCTAACTATTACACACTAATATTCTAACAATTTCCACCTTAGTGGTAATAGTTAGCCTTCTCCGATACGCAGCAGCTTCAACAGTGCTGGAACCTCGGACCGGGGATTGCCTTCGTCAAGACACCAGTAACAATACCCGCTACTAACCTTAGCTCAAATCCTAACTCTATAGAGAATCCCTTTAGCCATGTATCCTCCTTCAATTCTCCAGTAAGTGTCATATACTCCGCTTTAGTTGTAAACAAAGTCATCATGTGCCACAACATAGCTTCCCAGCTCACCGCACATTCCTGTATCATAAACCCGTACATTGTGATTGATCTACCCATGATGTAGTCATAATCCACAAAATCCTGTACATCCATTTGTAATCCACGATCAAACCTATCCAACATTCCCACATCCGTAGATGCTATGTCAGGTCTCATGCAGACAACTTGATACTTATGACTTCCAACTGCATATATACATGACCCTTTACTCTTCTTTTCTTCATCACGATTCCTTGACAGACTACCCTCTAACGACAGCGTAGAGTGTCCCCCCCAACAATATCTGAACCGACATCCCGTTGGAAAACCTGAATTGTGACACCCTCAGAGTATTACCACTGTGAGTCCTGAAGATCTTCATACCAAGTATAATTTCCTTTGCTTGATCTAGCAAACCCTTGATAACCCAGATCTCAGCCGTGCTTTCACAAGTAAACCCCATATAATCTATATAGAGGAATAGATATATGAACAAACCTGGTGCATAATTCCAGTAATATATGAAGCTGTCGTCACTGCTTCGTCTGAAACTGTTGCTGAGCATACACATACTAGACCGAGTATCCATATCTTCTTTCATTACAGCTATCCACTTGGAAATTACCTCACAAGCAACTGCATCCCTGAAAGTCAATGAATCATGTGCATATTCTTTAATCACTGCAGCAACTCCTAAAGCAGCCATATTACTGTCACCTCTATACCTTTCAGCAACATTACCTACTGCACCTTCTTGACCAGGTACTTCGGTTTTCATAATGTCTGCCCCGATCTTTGCACCAAGGTATACCCGCTTATTTACCAAGCAGTCTGTGTTTGTCTTTCCTTCAAGTTGTTTAACCTCCAACTTTCTTTGAGCCACTGCAGCATGATCGTTACTCTCCTGAATTACCTCAGCTTCACGATTTTCCTGAGCTCCCTGTAGTTTCACCTCAAACCAAACACGCTTTTGAACATGTACTCCATGGACCCTTGTTTTAACACCAAGACCAAGTTGCTTGAACCCAACTTGTTTTGAACCTCCATGTTTTTGTACAATATTCCCATCGAGCTTTTCGATGTTTAACCTAGTATTCATACTAGCCATTCTTCTTTAACCTTGCTACAAACCTTGTCAAGTTGCTTCTAAACCAACTTTACCAACAAGTCTCACAAGCCGTGTGCTAAACCCGCTTTCTTGTAATAATTGATCTACTAACCTTTAGAAAAACCCTAAAGCTTCGATCTTTCCACATCAAGTCTACAACCTTGATATACCTTGTACTCCAAGTAATCACTTTTCTTGAATCCCAAGACAAAGCTAAACCTTACTTGTCTTCCAAGAACCACCAAGACTTGAATTCTAAGAAACCGAAAAACTTGAAGTTGAAAATTCTTGCAAAACCTTGTCACCTTTGAAGCTCAAAACCGAAACTCCAAGAACCTTGTGACAAAAGAAAACGATTTCCCATAACCCTAGGAGAATCGATCCACCTCCTTGCAAGACAACTTCAATAACCTTGTTGCCCAAGTAATCTTGACTCGAAAACCTAGAAACCTTGAACCGTCTAATCTACACAATGATAGCCAAACAATAACCGAAAACGACAAAGAACACAACAACCAAACCAGAAAATTCGACAACCTATATCTCTTTCCTGGAAGCTCCGATGCAAGATCCCTCAGGTGAGATCCTAGATCTATGTGTTTTCAACCTACGGTTCGAATTTCATAGAAATCCAACGGTTAATGAACCCGCAGCGCCAATTCTCCCACGACTGCGCAGTAACCAACGAACCAAACCTGGTTCACTCGTTTCTCTTGTTTTAGCTCTATCCACGTTGTGTGATTCGCTCTTCTCAAACCAGGCTCCGATACCAATTGTTGGAAGAAATCCAACAAACCGATTTCTAGAGCGGAACCACGAATCAAGAACTACTCCAACAAGACCTCGACAAAAGGTTATGATCCCTTAATGCCGAGTGGCACCAACACACACGAGATATTTTACACTCAAACGTTTATTAAACGTGAGCAAGAAAAGAATGTACAAATAAAACATCACCCCCTCATCCCTATTTATAGAGAATGAGGGGGGAGAAACCTAATCCTTGGTGAACAAGGATTCTACAATTGAGGAGGTTAAGAACTTTCCTAATACATGACTAACCTCCTTAAGTTTGAGCTAAACTACAACTAACCCCCTAAATTTATATCCTAACTATTACAGACTAATATTCTAACAACTTTTAACTAACCTTCCAGATAAAAAGAGTCAATTCTCACTTTGAGGACTCTAAAGATTTTATATTAATTTACAGGTTTGTCTATGGTAGCACACATGTTTGGCCATCAAAATAGCATATATATGGTTCCAAAATGTTCTTCTGGTATGTTTCACACCGTTTAGGAAGTTACAAAATTTCTATTAAGAACCTTTCTATACAACAAAAATTGCTACCAGTGTCTAACAAAAGTTATTTCTATTAGAACCGTTACAAATTTTTCCCCTCATAAACCAATGTGGCAATGTCCAACAATGACATTTTTATATCTTGACCATGCGATTTTGGAAGTGTTTAGTTGTTACCAAATATTATCCATCATGTCATGTCATACAAATAAAAAGCATTTGATGAGATCAAGTAAAAAAAAAAAAAAAAAAAAAGCGTTACCACTTAACTAAAAAAAAAGTGTGTAATGTGGAAGCAATTTTTAAGACTGCATATGGTATTATTGATTGAAAGAGTGCGCAATTCTTTATTGTATATACCTAACATTCAAGCTTCATAATATGTATATATTAAAGAACAAAATATCTTTTGTCATATCCAAAATGTAAGAGTATGAGTTTGACTTTTAATATTTATACAGTTTGATGTGTATGATTATGTTGGGGTTTGCTATTGTGGTTTCTCATAATATTCCGTTATATGTTTTTTTTTTTTTTTTTTTTTTTTTTTTTTTAATCATGGGTTTCCGACTCGACATTGCGAGCCGACTAATCCCACGGCGACTACCCTTTTTGGATAGCTCAGAGTCAGCGCAGGTGAACCTCCGTGGTATTATATGCTAATGTTATATCATTAATATTATGTATTTCTTTAAAAAGCTAGAAAAGGAAAAAAGGAAGAAAGTAAGGTTGGTGATATGAGCGATGCACGGGTAGTTTTGCAATCAATTGCGATAGGAGATGATAGTTCTCTTTAAGGTGAGAAAAACATAAAGCACGGTAATATAATACATTATTCAAGACTTTTGATGTCAATTATTTAGAATATCAAACCTAATATGTATAAACACTCTTAACTTCTACCAAAGTCATCAAGAAAAACGGGTATATCAGTGCAACGCACGGGTATTGCACTTGTTTAATTTGTTGTGTATCCATCGTTTTGCCCCACATTCACTATAAAATAACCGAAGTTTTTGAGTAGTACATTTTGGGTATAAACCATATCACGTCTGCTTCAAAATGAAACTTAAACCATAAGTATCAAGTTGTCCGGAGATTATTGCCTATTTATCAACTTTTTAACTTACCATCTCCAGTTATGTCAAAACAACACATAACAAGACATATATCATATATACATATATACTATTGCTATAGATCCATACGATACACGACAAAACATAAATATTGTGACTAGAACACTAGAAGAACGACTCTTAAAGTGTCGTTTGTTATTTTTAAAGAAACATTTTTTTTTCTTTTATTTTTTTTGTCTACTAGCGCGCAGAGGTTTTTGTTTGTTTTTTTGGAAGAACCATTTTTTCCATCATTTAATTTATTTTTTTGCTAGCGCGCAGCGGCTTTTTTTTTTCAAACATAAGTATTTCTTTTCATTTCTTATCTCTTCAAAAAATTATACATAAAATTTCACTTCTCACTTCTCCACAAAAACCCTATCTATTTCTCTATCATTTTTTTCTTTCAAAAACACAAAAAAACAAACGGTTTTCTTCGTTGCAAATTAAGAATTTAGATGTACCTCTTCTTATACATACATGGTTTGTAGATGAAAAAATAAAACATTTGAAAAAACAAACAACACCTTACTTTTACAAATACGTAGATGCACATTCACACGGTCACATCTTAAACTATGCCCACTTAATATTGCATTTTAAGAAGGTACATTTGTATGGTTGTTAAGAAAAAGCCAACAACAATATTTGATCTCGCCGAAGCAAGGTATGAGTTGTGATTTGTTATTATTTTTATTTTTGTATAGTCAATATCTATATCTTATCCTATATACAAAGAAAAAATGTCAAAAGTCAAAATTTAAAACTAATTTATTCTTTTACTTAAATGAAACGCTGGAATCTAATTTAAAAAACTTAAAACTAACGTGTCACATTTCTTAAATATTGAAATTAGCTATTAAAATTTGTTCTTTCACTTAAAACTATTTATGTTTGTCACACAAGATTGTGGAGAGATTATGCTTATTTTTTCAAAAAATAAGCTACTTAAAAAATAATCTTTGTTTGACAGATATAACTTATAAGAATATTTTTTTAAAAAAATAATGTTCCATAATCGCTTAAAAGCAAATGTTACTTCATGTAGCTTATTAAAATAATGTCTTTTTATAATCTCCAGCACCTGCACCAACACCATCTCCAGTTTTATATAAGCTGAAAAGTTTCAACATAAGCCACAAAAAATGAGCTTTTTATAAAACAACCAAATAAGCTATACAAACACCCCTTGAATCATTTCAGGCCAATTCAAGCAAAACCCATTTCATCAAACATTTTGACTTCATTCAAAAAATCAAATCTTTATGGGTCATCAGATGGAAAACCCAAGTTTGAAATTGACCCACCAAGAAAAGACTGAAGCTGCAGAGAAAAAAGGAGAAAAATAGATGGGAGGGGGGGGGGGGGGCTAATAAGAATGACCCACGAAGGCTGACGGTTAAAGGGTCGAAAAGGAAAGCCAATGCGGAGGAACGAATTGAGCATAAGCTCGAAAAGGTTGTTATTTATTTGATTATTATTACAAGTATAGGAGAGTTCTAGATGTAAGTTTGCCAAGCTCGAAAAGATGAAAATGTGATATTAAAAGCGTGTGAATTGTATATGTAGTTATGTTCTTGAAACATATGACTAGCTTACTGCGTTTAGACAAGTAGGTTTGATTGTTCGGCTATAAGCAAATAAGTAGCTATGGATAATTAAGCTAATTGGAAGTTGCTTATGCAGAATTGCAAAACACTTAAATAACTGCCTATTTGATTAGCGCGAATATAAATAAATCCGAACACTATCTGTTGCATTGCCTTTTGTTACACTTGATTGTAATGATCAAACACAATTACCTCCTAAAGGTTATATTCTTTTTCTAAATCTTTGTGTAATGTGTAGTTAAGTGAAAATGTAAGATAAAAAGCATGTGAATTACGAATGAAATCTATGTAAAAACGTTATTAGGACTGCTGATTAGCTTTCTGCGGTTCAATAAGTAGTTTCGAGTATTTGGCTTGAATAAATAAGCAGTTTTAAGGGGGTGTTTCGGATCTAGTTAAATATGTTTGTCATTTCAGTTTATGCTGAAATAAACACTTGAAATGTGTGAGGTCTCAAGTTCAATTCGTGCTAGGTGCAAACAACCTTAAGTGGTCACGCCAACCTCGTGAAAAGGGAGGGCTTTACCTGGTTTGAGTCTCTGTGGCGGTGGGTTCAAACCCCGTGGATTAGTCGGCCAAAAGGTCGGAAATCATGGTTAACCAAAATAAATAAATAAATAAATAACTTGAAATAAGCAGCTCCCTACCTGCATATTACTTGCTTCTGCTTAAAATATAAGTAGATAAGCAGAAAAAATAAGCAATCCCAAAGACTCCCTAAAACTGCTGATTAGCTTATTGAGGTTAGATAAGTAGGTTTTGATTTTAGTGTTCGGTTTGAAGCAAATCTGCAGTTTTGAATAAGCTATTTGGATGTTGCTCAAGCAGAATTGTCCAACTCTGAAAGAACTGCCTATTAGATTAGCATGTTCTGTTAAAACATAAACAAATCCATACACTATCTTATGCATTTCCCTTTGTTACAGTTGATTGTGATGGGCGTAAGTAGATGTAATGAGCAAAGCTAAACACTCCCTAAAATTCTCAGGAACGAGTCAAATATATGCCTAAAAGTGGTTAGGATCATTTGAATGTAAAAGCCAAATTGACCTCATTTTGAGGGAGGAAGCATCTTTGTGGTAAATAACATTTCGTAGGATTATAAGGACGTAATCAGAGATGTGCGAATTCACCATAACGATATTTAGGAAGTTTCTCATGATACACGCCTACAAGTTGTAATTGCTAAAAGCTCAAAAGTTCATAGATCGAACTTTGCTTGTAAGGTACTATGCTAAACGAATTTCGTCTGAGTACATGTGAAGAGTATAACCCGTTATAAGATATTGAATGCTCCCTGTGTAATAAATGTACTTTTTTAGAGGAGCATACTCTTTATAAAGATTTCAAATTGAAAATTGTTAGGTTAGTCGTATTTAGCCTCGATGGTCATGTAACTTTATGTTAGGTTTTCTATTGGCATAATACCTCTGTTTGAACTCCAAAACGTTAACTTGATTTATTGATCAAGCTTTGTTAGGGGTTTGGTCTTTTGCCTCAACCAACTTTGCTTCCGCGGGCCCTTGTCACTTGGCTTTCTTGGTGAGTGACTGAGTGCTAAGTTAACAAGATTTGTTTGCCAAAAATTTGGAAGATCTGTACAGAAAGAGACTTGAGACTGTTTCTTGAAATGCTTTCTTGCATTGCTACATACAAGGGAACCTCTGCATTAAGAGTAATTTGAAAGAATACAAGATACAGGAGTAACCTATAATGTCCCCTAGAGATTGTTGCGGTGTCTGTTAGATAATGTTTGCAGTGACTAACTGCACATGAGCAGCTCATCAGTCAGATTCGGTAACCCCATGGCATTAGGCATTTGAATATATTGTTGTCAGCCCTCCAAATGCATCCTCCAGTGTTTCTGGTAATAGTCAAACACGAGAATGTTTTAGAAATTTAGTCACATGATCACGTTATATCTGAAAATTGCATAGCTGATCAACTTATTTATGCTTGATACGCTGATGAGTGATAATCAAGATTATGTTATTTGCTCTTCAGGGAAGCTGATTGTTGATGTTCATAGTGAACGGATACCACAGGGTTATAGTTTTTTTGATGCTGACATTGGTAGGTTGTCATCCCCTCAGAGATCCACCACTGTTCCCATATCTTTGTGTGGAGGAACTTTTGTGTTATAACTAGATACCTCCAACGCAAATTAGTTATTTTGGCTGGATTGATATAGTTGTGTTGCTCATAAATTTCAATTGCTCGTGTAGCCATGCTGTGGGAACCCCGTCTCTATCCTTATGCCTTGTTCAAGTTCAAGCTGCATACTCACATGCACGAACACCTATAATTTTTCTTTATAATAACTGGAAATATATCATCTATGAACCAAAGGCCCAAAGCAAGAGTTTTATTTTTAAAATCTTGGATTTTCAAATGCTACTCTATACTTCATTATACTTGATGACTATGCAGCTTTATACATCACTTAAGTAAACAGCCTACTGCTATTTCAGGCAAAAATCAAGGAAGCTCTACTTGCAGAAAGACTCAAGCGCTATGAAGTGTCAAGACTCCAGGGACCAAGTGTGAAACCAGTTGAGATAACAGGTGAAGAAAGATTCTACATGAAAAAGGTGGCGCAAAAAGGGTCCAATTACGCACCAGTTGGGAGAAGAGGTGTGTTTGGAGGTGTTATTCTAAATATGCATATGCATTGGAAAAAACACGAGACAGTAAAGGTTTTCTGCAAGCCTGGTCAAATACAAGAGTATGCTAATGAATTTGCAAGATTAAGTGGTGGAATCCCAATTCAGATAATTGGAGATGACACCATAATTTTTTACCGCGGAAAGGACTATGTGCAGCCAGAGGTGATGAGTCCAATTGACACGTTATCCAATACAAATGTCAGTATTCTTCTTATATCTAAAAAATAAATAAAATAAAAAAAATAAAAAAATCTATAATAGCGTCTTGCCATCTTTTTAGATCATTTTTGTTGATCTACAAAATTATCGAGCGTATATTCATGTTCTTTATACTCGTTATTTCACTTGGTTGATATTTAGTTTTTACTTCAGTCAATGTATATATACAAGTATTTCCTAATAGTTATTATCCCACAAAATCTATAACGTCTTGATTATAGATTAAATATGGAGCTACAAAGATGATTCACATATATCGAAACAATAAACGATAGTATTTTGGATTTACAAATAAATGTTATACAAAAGTGAATGATGCTATACTTACTTTTGCTGTAAGTATTTATTGCATTTGCACATGTGATTCCTGGGAGAGAAATTATATGTCCTCAATGGATGGTTTTTGAGCCTTGGATCAAGCTACAAACTAATGCCATAGTCTAATATTTTCTTCTATTTAAGCATGTTCTCGATATATATGAGCCTATTGAAGGTACCTTGATATTAAGTTCTTCCCTCTAATATGGCATATGGTGTATTCACTGGCTCAATGAGATGGTGTGTTAGGAACATAAATTGGGAAGCATAAAACAAGATTTTTGCCCTCATCTAGTACTCCAAACTTCTGTAACAATTGCCCCCCTTCTTCTTTTGGATTATGTCACACGTTAAGGGTGTATGCTTGTGTTTCTAGTAGGTAGATATATTGGGGATTGAGGATATTTCAAACAACTTTATTAGGAAAATAGTTACTTCTATACGTCTTTTCTCTTTATTTGCTTATTTTAGTAGTTGGTATCCTCGCTCTGTTCAAACTAGAATTCGATGGGTACAACACAAAGTTCATAAAAACTGATACTGGAATAGGTCCACTACTAAACCTCAGAGTAAAGGTGATTATGAAGTTAAGGAAACATGCAATAGGCATTTATTAGTCCAAAAAATCCAAAATATTTCATCAATTTCATTGTATTATATATGCCCCTCCATTTGAACTTGTCATATCAGCAATATGCACAGCCGTCACTGTGTGATGTACACTTTGCTATAACATTATACTGCTCGAGAAATTTTTAATGTTATATGAGTGAATGTAATTCCCGTTATTGAAATATATCGATGATTCATATTAGGGAAAATTGCCAAGAAATGTAACAAAAAGTACCAAATTTGGCCGTGTGCGGTATCCATTAGTTTATTGCCAATATGTAACATAAGTGCAATTCGTAAGAGAAGAGGACTATGAGAATTCAATAATAGTTAAAAGGGTGAATTTTTGTCAACTGAGTGATTTAGTTTTCTTCTTGTTAAAAGTAAAAATTTCTGAAATATAATCTGAATGTGACTCTGTTTTCGGTCAGAAGTTAAACTTTGTGTTACCTTTTTATGAGCGAGAAAGTAGTGGATATCCTGCGTTGGAAAATCTGGTATTTCGTGTTTTACCTTTCTTGGCGTTTCCCCTTTATTATTGATGATTCTGTTGTCCGAAAACATAAAATATATATCATGGTAATCCCATGTCCACTTTGCAGCCCTTACAAAGACCATAGTGTAATAGCCTGCGATACTTCTTGCATGGCAGAACAGGGTGTCTGTGTGTGTTGGCCGGGGGGTTCTTTGTTTGGACTGATTTCAGTTAAAATGGATCACTTTTAGTAATGGGTAGAAACTGGGTGTAGGTTGGAACAGGTTCTTGTCTGGTCGCCTGGTCGGGGTGACTCGCCGATACTTATTTTGTCCTTCTCTTTCGAATTTAGTGAATAAGTAATGCACAATTTATATGATTAGAATACTATAGCACTAAAATAATTACATAAGATCTTAATAATGACTGATCCAGATTGTACACCGTTCAATTTCTGAATCACTGATCCAAATTATCCATATAGTGACTGATTCAAATTGTACACCTTCTCTTTATTGCTAAAACCATAATTGGTCTGTTCTCATAAAAGTAGTTTAAAATTCCATCTCATGATTAAAAGCAGACACTGAGAATCACTTGTTGTTTCTCTTATAACAAGTCCATGACGAATGAAAATAACATCATTTTGGTTTTCTCAACTCTTCTAATTTCCCATCTTTATGCATGCAGGCCCTAGAGAAGTCAAAAGATGAGCAATCACTAGAGACGGTAAGGCAATTTTTGAATATCTAAACAAACTTATGGGCGATTTTCAGACCTAGGGTTTATACGTATTTCCTGTTCATCTATACATCATTAAATTTCAATTTTATTCCTTAAATTCATCTTATAATCCTTTCCTACTGTAGATCCTTGTTTGTTTGTCTTTTATCAATCTCATATTTCTGTTATAATATACATTTGCCACTGTATAATGTTCTAATCAACTCTCTTCATTTCTTCTCTATAACACCGGATCTATAACATGTTTGTAATTCTACCTTATTAAATCATCATGTCTGAACCTGATTCACTTCCTCCGTCTTCTAAAAAGGCGAAGGGTTTTCTTAAACCTAAAAAAACTACTCGAACCATGAATCCAGAGAGCAGAGCTGCTTTGAAACATCATACTATGTTGGGGAAATCTACTCAAGGAACGTTTAATAAAGTTGTTATGCGGTCCAACTCTAAAGGCAGTGACTCGGCAACTGATATGGAAGATTTGGTATTTAGTAATGTTGATTTTGAAGCTGGTATGGGTAAGGAGAAATTGGGTATTTCTGCTATGAATATGGATGAGGCTAAAGAGATTTTTGGGGGTTCTGAATCTGCAAAAGAAACTGTGGTGGAGGATAATGTGTCCAATGTAAGTGGTAATGAGGTTTGTGATGGTTCAAATGTTAGGGTAAGGAATGAATCTGATTATGTGAGTAATAAGGTTTCTAATGATAGTTCTTGTGGTATGAATTCTGATAATAATGTTGTTATGCCTGAAATACCTGTCCCAGTTAGTGAAAATCCTGTGTTAAATCGTGTGCCTGATGTGAATAAAACTAGGAATTCTAATAAAGTGAGTTTTGGAGATGTTAAGGTGCCTGGTATGTATAAAGTGAATGGGGATCTTAATGGGCTGGCTAAGGGTGTTAGTTCTGTTAGTAACTTCAACCCTGGTGAGGGTAGTAGTTGCAAGGAAGCTAGGGATACTGGTAGTGAGAGTCATAAGCCTTTTATGTCTTTTGCTAATGCGGTTGCAAGAAGTTTTGGGGGTAATACGAATAATAAGCTTAAGTTTATTCCTCCGGTCTTGAATGGTGAGGGAAGAGAAGTGTCTGATATGGATCCTGTATTAGAAGAGGGGTGTAAAAAATGGAGTAACACTGTGGTTGGATATTTTGTGGGTTACCAAATGAATTATGCTGTTATTCTTGAGCACTTGAGAAGAATGTGGAGGTTATTTCAGTTAGAGGAGGTCATAATGAATCATAATGGCATGTATTTTTTCAATTTCAAATCTGCTAATGCTATGGAAAATGTTATTGAAAATGGGCCTTGGTTAGTGGATAACAAACTATTGTTTGTTAAGAAATGGGAACCTGGTTTGTGTATGTCTAAACCTGAAGTTGCTAGGGTACCATTGTGGGTGAGAATTTTTGATATTCCTTTGGAGGCTTGGAATGTAGAAGGGATTAGTAGAATAGCGAGCAGGATTGGGGTACCTATTATTATGGATAAGATGACGGCTTCTATTTGTGAAAAACCATATGGGAGGGCATCGTTTGCTAGAGTTCTAGTGGAAGAGGATGCAACTAAAGGATTATCCAGGTCTGTGGAAGTGTGGTATAAGAGTTTAAAAAAATCTTTGATTCTTAATGTTGAGTATGGTTGGGTTCCACCCTTGTGTGATCATTGTAAGATTTTTGGACATTATCCAAGTGATTGTACCAAGAAGGAACCAACTGTTGCAAAGAAAGCTAATAAAGAAGAAGTTGGTGAGAAGTGTAAACCTAATGTTGAGAATACTGGTAAAGACGGTGATGGTTGGCGAAGTGCTGATTATAGGAGGTATGGTAGGGGTGGTACAATCAAATATCGCCAGAATTCTAACAATTTTGCTTATGGAAGAAGTGGTATGGGAGGTAGAGGAAGAGGGGGTTATAATAATAGGTATAATTCAAGTAGTGGTGATGTTGGTGCTACTGATAACAAAACTAAGTATGTTCCTGTAAAAAATGAGGCTAGTGAGGGAAAAGTTGATGATGGTCTGGTTGCGAATGAAGTTCATAAAACTAGTAATAGTAATGAGGGCAATAAAGTTGGTAGTAATGGCAAGAGTAGTGTGAATAAGGCTGGTAATTGTTCTGGAGGTGAGAAATCTGTCGATAATGTGAAGGTTAAGAATAAAACTGATTAGTATAAGGTGGATGCTAATGGCTCATCACCAAAGATAAACAGTGTGACAACTTCAAAGTTCAAGCTCAAGCCTAAGCAACAAAGAAGTAGACTCAGTGTTATAAAAATGTGTGGGAACTTGTAAATGTAAAAGTTAGTTAGAATAAGTCAAAGTAGAAAGTCAACTCCAATATGTGTATAAATACTTGTATCTTGTATCATTCCAGTAATGAATTCATTTTATCAAATTCACAATTTCATTTTCCCTTTCTAATTCTCTCAATATGGTATCAGAGACCCCACCACATCCGGTGGCCTGTAACTAACTCCGATGGTCTGTTCTAACAAACTCCGTCATCTCACCACCATTTCTAACAAACTCCGTCATCTCTAACAAATTTTTCCGGTCAATCCACCATTGAATCCGATCATTTCCACCACTATCCCTACTCAAATTCACTCAATAACTCATAAATTCAATCAAGAATCATTAAATTCAACAAATTTCATCACAAAAACACTCAAATATGACAACATCTAACAACAATCAAGATCCACCTATCACAACAACACCATCACTCAGTACTGACATCAATTCACCCAATCATCCCTTATACCTCCATCCCAATGACCATCCTGGACTCATCTTAATATCAAAGAAGCTCATAGGTTCTGAAAACTACAGTTCTTGGAAAAGAAGTATGATGATAGCTCTAAATGCAAAGAATAAGTTGAAGATTGTTAATGGTGAGTATGTGGAACCAAATGTGGATTCAGAACTAAGAGCAATTTGGGAAAGAACAAATGATATGGTCATTTCTTGGATTCTCAACACAATTTCAGATCAGATAAGTAACAATTTGAACTTTGTGAACTCTGCTTATGATTTGTGGTCTGAATTGTATGAACATTATGCTCAATTGGATGGTCATAGAATGTATCAGTTAGTGCATGATATAGTTCAGTTGAAGCAGCAAAATTGTAGTATAGAAGTTTACTATCATAAGCTCAAGGGTCTTTGGGATGAACATGATGCTTTAGAAGCACCTTATCTGTGCAGTTGTGCTTGCAGTTGTGAGAATGGTAGAAACAGTGGTGATAGGGAACAGAGAAAGAGGCTAATCCAATTTCTAATGGGCTTAGATGAATGCTATTCAAACATAAGGGGCCAAATTCTATTGATACAGCCTTTACCTAGTGTTGCCAAAGCTTATAGCATGATTAGGCAGGAAGAAAAGCAAAGAGAGGGTGTCTTGCCAAAATCTCTAGGATCTACAGTCTTTTCTGCTCACTCAAACCCATCTCAGAACACTAGGTACAACAACAACTCAAACACAAATAGGTACAATCACTCAAGGTTTCAACAAAACACTAATAGGAGAAGCAACTTTAAGACTGGGGTTTATTGCACCAATTGTGGTAAAGAGGGTCACACTAGTGAAGAGTGCTACAAGTTAAAGGGATATCCTGTTGGTCACCCTCTCCATGGCAAGTACAAACCACCAGTGTATAGGAATGTGACAGAAACAAGGGACACAAGAAGCTCAAAGACTATCAATTCTGTGCTCAATCAAGACTCAAACAATTCAGAGAACAATCAAGCTGAATCAACCAGTAGGAATGATGCTGTATTTGTGAGAATGGATCAATTGCAGAACCAGCTGAATCAAGTCATGTTAATGATGCAACAATGCCAAGACAATCCACCCACTGGTATGGTTAATTCTTACACTATTAGAAGATTCAAATTTATTGCCTCTGTTATGATTAAGTTCAAAGCTGCTTGGGTAGTGGATAGTGGGGCAACTGATCATATTTGCATTACCTTAACTGTTATGCATGATATATTCACATGTAATCCACCTATTCACATCACATTACCTAATGGCCAAACTGTGGCAGTCACAACCTGTGGAAAGGTCAAAATTAACAAAGACATCACACTCACAAATGTCTTTTACATTCCCTCATTTGCTTACAACTTGTTGTCTGTAAGCAAATTAACACAACAAATGCCTGTAACAGCCATCTTCACATCACTTTCCTGTCATTTTCAGGGTCTCAACAAGAGGATTGCACATGGCAACCTTTGTGAGGGACTCTACATCATCTATCCAGACCAATCTTCATCACCAAAGCCAACAGTATGTTCAGCTAACAGCAATGAGAATACTTTACTGTGGCATTCAAGACTAGGACATTCATCATACTCCACACTCAAACACATCAAATCACTTTCACCTCTCTGTAATGATACAATTTCTAGTTGTAATATCTGTCCTTTAGCTAAACAACATGCACTTCCTTTTTCAATCAGTACCTCACATGCTTCTTCTCCATTTGAGCTTGTACATATTGACATTTGGGGCCCCTACACGCATCCCACCATCAATAAATGCAAATATTTCATCACCATTGTAGATGATTTTTCAAGAGCAGTGTGGACATATCTACTACCTAGTAAAGATCATTCTACTTCACAAATCAAAAGTTTTCATTCTTATGTCCTAAACCAGTTCAACAAAACAATAAAAATTGTGAGAAGTGACAATGGATCAGAGTTCTTAAATCAATCTTTGTCCTCATTTTTCAAAACCAATGGTATCATACATCAAACTTCCTGTCCATACACACCCCAACAAAATTCCAGGGTAGAAAGGAAACATAGACAGCTACTAGAAGTAGCCAGAGCCTTAAAATTCCAAGCAAATTTTCCTTCTCATTTTTGGGGACATTGCATACTCACAGCCACTTATCTTATAAACAGACTTCCATCCAAACCCATTCATCACAAAAGTCCTTTTGAATGTCTGTATGGTACTCCCCCAGATCTCACACATCTAAGAGTCATAGGCTGCAAAACATTTGCTCATCAACACCTTAATGATAAATTTGCTGCTAGAGCCATACCTTCAGTATTCATTGGTTACCCAGACACTCAAAAAGGGTACATTCTTTATGATCTCACAACTTACAAACTTTTCACTAGCCGACATGTTACATTTCGTGAGACAGATTTTCCATTTCATAAATCAGTTTCTACAACCTCATCACCAACATCAACAGTGTCTACAACTCCTAATTATTATCCTACACCTCCATTTTATTATCCTACACCACAACAAAACACACCTTTTACACCTACACCTGATCTTTCCACAGCACCATCTCCATCATCATCATCCACACCTCACACAGAACCATCATTCACACCTCACACAGAACCATCTGTTAATACCTCACCCACCAACACAGAACAATCTCAATCTTCATCATCCACACCTCCCACAGAACAACCTCACTCTGCACCAACACCACCATCACCTCCACCACCTACCAGAACATCTAAACTTCCATCCAAACTTCAAGATTATCAACTTAATCTACCAAAGTCACTCACTTCATCTAAACATCACTACACTAACTTTATTAACTACAACAACATCAAAAACAAAACAACCAGGCACATCATCAACACAATCAATAAAATTTTAGAACCACAATCTTATACTCAGGCAGCTAAGAACCCAAAGTGGATAGAAGCAATAGATTGTGAATTAATAGCCCTTGAGACAAATGGTACATGGATAGTCACTGAATTACCACCAGGAAAGATTCCTATTGATTGTAAATGGGTCTTTAGGATCAAACTTAAGGCAGATGGTACCATAGATAAGTTCAAAGCTAGATTAGTGGCAAAGGGCTATACACAGAAGGAAGGTATTGATTTTCATGAGACATTTGCTCCAGTGGCGAAAATGGTCACAGTTAGAGCATTACTTGCTATAGCCACACACAATCACTGGCACATTGCTCAATTGGACATAAACAATTCCTTCCTACATGGAGATCTTTCAGAGGAAATCTACATGAAATTACCATAAGGGTATAAATCTCCTCACTCACCAAACAGTGTCTGCAAGCTTCAAAAGTCTCTATATGGGCTAAAACAAGCAAATAGGCAGTGGTTTATCAAGTTGACCACTTTCCTACAACAATTGGGCTTTGTTCAAAGCTATGCAGATACATCACTTTTCACTTATAGGAAGGATCATCATTTCTTATGCCTACTGGTTTATGTGGATGACATAATCTTGACTGGAAACAACCCTTCTCTTATTCAACATATCAAGGATCAGTTGCATCAACAATTCAGTATCAAGGATTTGGGTTCTCTCAATTACTATCTTGGAATAGAATTTCTTAGAAACACAACTGGCTTGATTATGACTCAAAGGAAATACACTCTTGAACTTATTCAAAGTGCTGGTCTTCTAAATGCCAAACCATCATCTACACCTTTTGACCCTCTTGTTAAGCTAAACCATGAAGATGGTGAACTTCTTGATGATCCCACAAACTACAGAACACTAGTAGGAAAGCTGCTTTATCTCACAATTACTAGGCCAGACATATCTTATGCTGCACAAACTCTCAGTCAGTTCCTTAAGGCACCAAGAACACCTCATCTAAAGGCACTGATCAAAGTTTTGAGATACTTGAAAGCATGTCCTGGCCAAGGTCTTTTATTTCCAGCAGATAGTACACTCAACTTGAAAGCCTTCTGTGACAGTGATTGGGCAAGCTGCTCTTTTTCAAAAAGATCAGTAACTGGATATTGCATCTTTCTAGGATCTTATCCCATTTCATGGCAATCTAAAAAGCAAACAGTTGTGTCTAGAAGTTCAACAGAAGCAGAATACAGGGCTTTAGCAGATGTTACTTGTGAGCTCTCATGGATCAAGTATCTCCTCAACGATTTGGGCTTATGTATCTCCTCTCCAACACCAGTATTTTGTGACAATGCATCAGCAATTGCACTGGCTTCCAATCCAGTACAACATGCAAGAACGAAACATATAGAAATAGATTGTCATTTTGTGAGAGATAAAATCAAAAGTGGTCTTCTCTGTCCTACATACATTCCTACTCAGCATCAAGTAGCAGATGTTCTCACCAAAGGATTATCTAAAGCCCCTCATTATCAATGTCTATCCGAGTTTGGCATATGTGATCCCTACACATTGCCAACTTGTGTGTGTGGGGGGGGGGGGGGGGGGGGGTAATGGCTCATCACCAAAGATAAACAGTGTGACAACTTCAAAGTTCAAGCTCAAGCCTAAGCAACAAAGAAGTAGACTCAGTGTTATAAAAATGTGTGGGAACTTGTAAATGTAAAAGTTAGTTAGAATAAGTCAAAGTAGAAAGTCAACTCCAATATGTGTATAAATACTTGTATCTTGTATCATTCCAGTAATGAATTCATTTTATCAAATTCACAATTTCATTTTCCCTTTCTAATTCTCTCAATAGATGCTAGTAAGAATAAGGCTAAGGGCATTTTGGGAGAGTCAAAAGGTAATGAGAGTAATGGAGGAAGTCATTCAGGTAAGGCTGTGGGATTTGATAAGGTGGAAACAAAGAACAGATTTGATTTATTGGGAGATGAAAATGATAGTATGAATACTGATGCTTGGAATGATGTCAAGTCTCAAGTTAAGGCGGCGTGTGATATAGGCCTCCCTATTTCTGAAAATGTTATGAAAAATTGGAATGATGAGATGATTGGGTATCACATGGTTAAATGGAAACAAAGAACGGTAAATAGAAGTTCCCCTGACCAGAGGTTGAAGTCTAAAATGGAGAGCATCAAAAACAAGATAGTGCATTTTAATAGGAATATTCATAATTCTGCTAAGTATAATGCTGAAAAGATGATGAAGAACTCTGTTGTGACTACTGGCGATAAAAAGGATGTTTCGTATGACAAATTTTATTCACAATGTTACAAGGAGGAGTTACTTAAAGTTGAACAATTACAGAAAGAGAGAGGCATGGTAGAAGTTGACTTGTTTTTAATTTCTAACAAGCCTCTTGATGATGATTTGAAGGATATTTGGACTGATGAGATGATGGAGTATTATATGATGAGATGTGAAGAAATCAAGAGTGACATCATTAACGGACATGTTTGTGATATGGAGAGTTCTGCTGCCATTGATGAGGTAGAAGAAGACAAAAGTGGCAGCGCTTCTTTTATGACACAAGATGAGGTATCTGAGAAAGTTGAAAGTTCTATGGCCCAGATGCAGGGTGGGGTTGCATCACATCCTTCTAATCTTCAATGACGGTTAAGATTGCAGCCTGGAACATCAGAGGGATGACCGATTCCTCTAAACAAAAGGAGTTAAAAGCTTTAATTAGAGAGGAAAATTTAAACATGTGTGCTGTGATAGAAACTAGACTTAGGAAGAAGAACGTTAACTTTGTTGGTGATTTTCTTTTTGGAAACTGTCTGTTGAGAGAGGGAAGGGATGTAGAATTATGGTAGGTTGGGATAGAAATGTTGTTGGTGCTAACCTATTGTCCCAAACTGATTAGATTATTCACTTTGAGCTTAATTTTGTTCATGACCATAGGAAACAGTTTGTCTCTTTTGTTTATGCTGAAAATCTTGAAAGAGAAAGGAAGATGTTATGGGAGAATTTAATTGATCATAGTGGTATTGTTGGAAGCAATCCGTGGGTTCTTTTGGGATACTTTAATGTGGCGCTAAGTGTTGAAGAATGTTATAACTTCTTTTCTCTAAAAGACAAAGATATGGATGTTTTTAGAAGGTGTTTGGAGATGCTGGAACTGGAAGATATTACTTCTAATGGTATGTTTTACACTTGGATTCAAAAATGTAATGACCCGGAATCTGGTATTCTTAAGAAGCTTGATAGAGTGTTGGGGAATATTAGTTTTATTAATGAGTTTGGTAGTTCTTATGCTAGTTTTCTGCCATATGTTACATCTGATCATGGCCCTGCCACACTTACTTATCCTAATATTATATCTTATAAACCTAAACCCTTCAGATTTGTTAACTTTCTTGCTGATAAGGATAACTTCTTGTCAACGGTTAAGGATAATTGGGGTATAGAGGTTAAGGGGTTTCATATGTTTATTCTTGCTAAAAGATTGAAGAATATGAAGAAACACATGAGGAATTTGAATAGGATTAATGGAAATGTCTTTGATAAGGTTAAAAGTTTGAGGGCTGAGTTGAAAAAGGTGCAACAAAGTCTTGACATGGAACCTGATAATGTGTTGTTGAGAGAGGAGGAATATCTTTATTGTAACGCTTATAAGGAAGCTGTTGTGGATGAAGAAAAGCTTTTAAAGCAAAAATCTAAAATTACATGGTTGAAAGAAGGTGATCAAAATACGGCGTACTTCCACAAAGTTGTTAAAGGAAGAATTAATAAGAATAGGATTGAGGTTGTTTTTGATATGGAAGGTAACAAATATTCTGGTGATGATGTTCCTACTCAATTTGTGAATCATTTTAATAAGTTTTTAGGAACTGAAGATGATGTTTTCCCCATGGAGGACATGGACAGCTTATTTTTGAAGAAGTTGGATACTATTACTGCTAATAACATGATTAGACCAGTTTTGGATAGTGAAATTAAAGAGGCTATGTTCGGAATTGGTGATGAGGAATTGGTGATGATAAAGCTGCTGGACCGGATGGTTTTACGGCTAAATTTTTTAAAGCTGCATGGAGTGTGGTGGGAAGTGATGTTTGTGCAGCAGTTAGGGAATTTTTTACATCTGGCAAGCTCCTTGGTGAATTCAATGATAATCTGATTCATCTTATTCCTAAGCTGCAAACTTCGTTGAATGTTTCAGATTATAGACCCATTGCTTGTTGCAATGTGGTCTATAAATGTATCAGTAAGGTGTTGACGAGTAGACTCAAGGAAGGGCTTAATGATCTTGTAGACAGTAATCAAAGTGCTTTTATTCCGGGAAGGCATATCAGTGACAATATCTTGTTGGCTCAAGAGTTCATGCGGGGCTATTCTTGGAAGAGTGGTGTTAAGAAATGTGCATTTAAAGTGGACATCCAGAAGGCATATGACACGGTGAGCTGGAGTTTCTTGCGGACTACTCTTATTCACTTTGGCTTTCATAATGAAATGGTTCGCTGGATCATGGTATGTCTTACTACTGCTTCTTTCTCTTTATGTGTTAATAATGAGATTCATGGGTTTTTTAAGGGTAAAAGGGGTCTTAGACAAGGTGATCCTATGTCACCATATTTATTCACCCTTGTCATGGAAGTCCTTAATTTGATGATCAAAAGACATATTAGGATGGATAATAGGTTTGTGTATCATTGGGGTTGCAAGGGAATTAAAATTACCCATTTATGCTTTGCGGATGATTTACTTCTGCTATGTCATGGGGATCATATCTCTGCATGCATTCTTAGAAGAGCGCTTGATGAATTTAGTATGTCCTCGGGGCTTTATCCTAGTATGAGCAAGAGTACGGTGTTCTTTGGTAATGTCCCCAATGAGATTCGTGATAATATTCTTCTAGCTATGCCTTTTAAGGTTGGTGAATTGCCTGTGAGATATTTAGGCATACCTTTATCTTCTAAGAAGCTTCGTATTATCGATTGTAGAGTTCTTATTGAGAAAGTGAAAAATAGGATCTTTGATTGGAGGAATAAGTCTCTGTCTTTTGCGGGAAGACTTCAGTTAGTTGCTTCGGTTCTTTCTTCCCTTCATGTTTATTGGGCCTCTATGTTCATCTTGCCTGCGTTTGTTTGTGATAATATTGACAAATTGCTTAAGAATTTCATCTGGTCTAATGGTGGATCGGGAAAGGGTATAGTGAGTGTTGCTTGGAAGGATGTTTGTAAGCCCAAGAGCCAAGGGGGGGGGGGGGGGTTAGGTATTAAGCCTTTGAAAGTTATGAATGAAGCTTTGATGATTAAGCATATTTGGAATATTGTGAGTAAAAAAGATTCATTATGGGTGAAATGGCTTCACAATTTTAGAATTAAGGATAATTGTTTCTGGGAAATTCTTTATTCTAACTCTATGGCTTGGAGTTGGAAACAGATTCTTAAATTGAGAGACAAAATCCGTAGCTTTATTGTATATAAGATTGGAAATGGCAAAAGCTGTTTTATTTGGTTTGATAAATGGCACTCAAATGGTCCTTTAAGTAAATCGATTAGTCATGAGGTCCTTAAGGAGCAGGGTATTGATATGAATGCTAAAGTGGCGGACTATATTTGTAATAATGATTGGAATTGGCCTTTAAGATGGGACAATAGGTTTGATGTTGTGACTAATGTCCCGGTTCCTAATCTGATTAATGATTGTGAGGATAGAGTTCTGTGGTTGAATAAGAAAAATAAGGAAGTTAAATTTAGTGTGAAAGAAGCATGGAAAGCGTTAAGAATTGATAGTCCTAGAGTTATTTGGTACAAACATGTTTGGTATTCACAATGTATTCCGAGACATGCATTTATTCTTTGGATGGCTATTAGAGGAAGACTCAAAACTCAGGACATAATTTCTCGTTGGTACCATAATGATAATATGTTATGTCCTTTCTGTAAGAGTTGTAAGGATTCTCATAGTCACCTTTTCTTTAGTTGTGAGTTTTCTAAAAAAGTTTGGGATAAGCTTAAGGTGATGCGTAGGCTTGATGATTTGTCGTGTATTTGGGCTGAAGTGGTGTCGAGAATTTCTATTAGGACTGCTAATAATACTCTTTGGAGCATTATCCAAAGATTAGTATTTGGTGTTGTTGTGTATTACATTTGGCAAGAACGTAATGGAAGGTTATACCATAGGGATGAAAGATCATTTGAAAATCTTTTTGGTATAATTATGGAAACAGTTAGAATGAGGCTGATGAGCTTGAAGATTAAATACTCTAATGAAGTCGTTAAAGCTGCAGCCATTTGGAGATTGCCTTTGAAATGTATTTTGAAAGACTACAGGGCTGAGTTTGAAAACAATTATAATGACGGAGTCACTTAAGTTCTGGAAATGGTGTACTAAGCAGAAGTGTTGGGATTGGAGTTTGTTTATGTTGTACATGATTGTTTTGAGTCATGTGCATAATTGTGGGGTTAATCAGGATGTTTGGATTTACAACTGGAATTTTTGTACTAACTGTTATTGCGCAAATGCAGTTTTTTCTTTGATTAATTGCAGGCTTATTGGTCTTTGCGTGTTGTGGGTCTGCTGGTTGTGCCCGGGTACAGGCTTTTGGAGATGTAACAAAGTTTTTGACTGTGATGATGATGCCATTTCTTTATGTTGGATCAGACGGATGTTTTGTTTGGATTGCTGGATGGCTAACAAGTTCATGGTCATCTGTCATCTATGGAGCTTGGTAAATTTCAGCATTAATGAGGGCCTTTTGAGGACTGTTAATTGCTGTTTTCTTATCAAGTCTTATGGTTTTGACATTTTCGACTATGTTCCTCTGTGGTTGCCCAGTTTTTGGTGCACTGATCTAATTTTTGGCATCATTCAAGCCGTCTCTGTGGATTATGAAAATAGAGGCTGGTTTGTTCATTTGCACCAAGTTTGGCTTCTGTTGTTTTGTTTTAAGGTCTGTTTGGGTTATGGATCAGTTTGGGATATTTTGTTTTGTGATATTGGGTATTGGTTAGGGAAGAGTTTTGGTTGTGATAATACTCAGATCCTGGATTTGCATATGCTTCTTTGGTTTGCTGCTTTTAACGTTACTATGCTTGCATGTTCCTTGTCTAATGGTGTTTTTACTTCCTGTACTCTTTTTCCTTGTGCAAAGTTTTCCCTCAGGGTTTTTATTTGCCAAGGTTTTTTAACGAGACATGATATTTTGGGTGATCTGTTGTTTGATGATTCATCCGCATTCGTGGCTGCTATCAGAAGTTTCAATGTTATTAGAGATGCTACGGGTTATTATGTCTCAAGCCTGTTGAAGGATATTGGCCGCTTTGGGATTTCTGTGCTATTTTGCTTTCAACAATTGAAGAAACCTTACTGCACTTTTATGGCTATTTTGTATGGTAATTCCCCTTTACTCAGTCTTAGTAGCCTAGCTTTCTATGGGTTATCATTATATGGTGATGTTTGGAGGTGCATTGGTTGGTCCCTTTGCATTGGCCCATGTATTCAGAGTATGATGATAGCCTTGGATCAAGCTTATATTTTCTGCTATGACTTTTGTTTTGGGGTTTGCCCTGGTTATGATTCCTGTATTTGGTCTTTAGTTACTTCAGTTATTTGCTGTTGTTTTGTATCAGAATGGGCTGGTCCATTTCTGTTGGATTTCTTTGTTTCCTAGGCAAGAGAGGGGCTGTTTAGGGGTTGTCCTAGCGGCTCTTTTCTCTTGTGCTATTATCTTTACATAACCTTTTCTTTTTATTTAACTTATTTTACCTTTGTAAAAAAAAAAGACGGTAAGGCACTTCATTGCTATTGCTGAAAAGGAAATAGAACTAATATCATAGGCACATTGCACTTTATGGTGACCATGCGCAATATATCCTTAACACTATTAGTAGTGGTGGTGTAAGTGAGGCTAGCGAAGGCACAGGTGAACCAAAAAGAGTTTGAGCAAATGGCGACACCATTGATGCACTATGAATAGCAACTGAAGATGACGACAAAGACGACGACGATGATGTTGATGACAACGACATTAATGATGATCACGTGTCCCTTCTTTTAAGTTTCTAGCACCACTACAAAATAAATAACATTCTGTGACTGATGTCTATAAGGACTGAAAATGAAATTGTAAGTATAGATATTAAAAAGATTGACAAGTTAAATTAAATAAATAAACAAAAACATATTTCTTTCACCACTTCATTCACCAAACCACACATTCACCACTTCGTTACTCTTAGATAATAACTCTCCATTAATCAGTTCTCACGCCTCCCATTATCTTCACCGGATATACACTTATATCACCGTCTCCGATCGTCTTCATCGCTTATCTCCGGTCACCGGTCATCTCACCGTCGCCGGTCATATCACCGTCTCCGATCTTCACCAGTTACCTCACCGTCTCCGATCATCGTCACCGGTTATCTCACTGAAGGTATTGTAACTCCAATTTTGATCGATTTGTTTAGAGATCTGTTTATATGTATTAATTTTCGATTGACTTGAGTTAATGATTTTGTTAAGAGTTATGTTTGATGCTAATTTGTATAAGTTATAATCTGTCGACCTTAGTTTGACCGAGTAATGCATCGATCTGCTTAGTGATTAATCATGTTTTTGTTCTGGTTATGGAGGAAAATATGTGAAAATTATAGACTATATTTTGTAAATTTATTAAGACGATTTGTAATATGTGATTGTGATTTTGAAGTTGTCAATGTGTTGAACTTACTTGATAATGCTTTTGCTCTCGATCTGGTGCAAACTGTTTAGAAATGACAAATGGTTATGAGCTATAGAATCGCACGTATATACACTCGTAGATAATTCGGTTAGGATGTGTGAAACTGTGAATGTTTTACGCAAACGGATACCTGGATGATCTAACATTACGCTGCTTGGAGAATGTGTACTTAATATCTCGTGAGTCGTGAATCAGTGTAATTACTTATTTAAAATGAAAATGTTGAACTAGTTGATTTGTAGATGATCGGATCGGTTTTGACAATGTTTAACCGAATAATATGTTGTTAATAGTTGTGAATTGCTATGCCTTAGTTTTGCGTTGAACGTAAATTGAAAGAAGAGTAACTTTTGATCGATATTGCTGTATTCCATGAGTCGTTTGTGGATATTATACGCAAACGAATTTATAGATGATGTGACCTTAGGCTGTTTAACGTGTAACATGATGTGTTGTGAATCGTTGTGACATTTGTCTGTTTTTATGTTGAAGGTAGATAAAAACGAATTCTAAGGAGTTACTTTTGGTATATAATGTTGCATAATCCCATTCTTTTTGTGAAAATTTTACGCAAGCTAAATCCTAGATGATCCGAACTTAAAGTTGTTTGGGATGTGTATATTAATATAATAACATGATGTGAATTGTTCCGTGTTTTGCGTTGAATGTAATTAAAACAGTAGATAAACGAGAGGTTATATTGAGTTACTTTTGATCAAACACAAGTAGGCAATTCCATTAAGATGCTTTTACACAATAGGATTTCTGGATGATCTGACATTAGGCTGCTTGCAGAACGTCTGACCTAATTTCTTGTAAATTGGTGTGCATTTGTCTGTGTTTGAGTTGAACATAAACTGGAATATAATGATTTATAGTACTCTACTTCTGTATGGTTGGATGCACACTGTAATGCCAATCAAACTGTTATTTTTTTTTGGGATGATCAGAACTGGACTTTGGTAGATTTAATGTTAAATGTGAACGTTTAATAGGATAGTTGACCCACCTAGAATTGCTGTTTACTTTTGTTTTTGGCGTAGGGCTAACCACTAACCTTGTTACGGCTTGCTGCTACAACATATCATTAATGTGTTGGTTGAATATGAACAATATGTCAATTTGTATAAATCCTCATGTTAAGTTCCCTCAACTCTCACTCAGGGAGTTGGGGTCAGAGAATCACGTACTTTCAGTTTAGGCTATCAGAGTTTCAGCATTTTCATTTGATCCTTATCGAACTCTGCTATTATCTCTGACAGATAATTTCTTTTGTTGCAGCAACTAGTGATGTACGAGACATCAGCTTCTGAGCTAAACATAATACGAGATATATCACCGAACTTTTCCTTCACATGTGTTCTACAAGCAGCGACATGGACCTGGTCGGGGATCACTTTATAATGTTTGAAGGCTTATTCTGTATACTACAGGGACGTTGGATATGTACAGGTACATCTAGTAATCACATTCATTTATAGTCGTTCATGAGAAGTTATTAAATTGGTTTTAACTAGAGGGTATGGGTTTTGTAACCGGTCTCTTACTGCTTTACATGAGTGAAGAGGATGCATTTTGGCTGTTGATCAGTTTAGGATCCTATTCTCACCGGGTGTAAGATAAATATAGCTTTGCATTAGGATAGCCATTGTATTCAGGATGAATGATATTCATTTATTGATTCTTTCAGGCTTTGATTGCGTCACTTCTTTCAAGATCAAATCTGCTTATTACTAGAGACATAGAATGGGCCAACCTCACACTTGGTTTTGAACAGGTGAAATGTGAGAACATTGATCATCAATAATCGAATTTCACCATTCCTGTTAATTATTAAGGTATTTTCTAAGGTTCTATATTTTCTGAAATGTATTTACAAGGCAAATATGAGTAAGAGAACTGTTGGTATCAAACAAGGTTCTTCATTATGCTCCGGCAACCAGGATTCACAGGAATTTATGAGATGAACATCCTCCTTCATTTGCCCTGTATTTATTGCAGTAGTATTTTGTTTATTGTCATTATTCCGTGGCTTGTCGAAATTTGTTTGACCGAATAATTTCTTATTCTTGAGTTAAGTATAAAGTTACTTTGTGGTTTCATATATGTGATTTTCTTATAAATTCATGTTTTATATAGTTGTAAACAAATACAGCATATAAAATGCAGTAGAAATGAGAAAAATGCAGTAGAAATGGAAAAATGATTGTTCAAGACAATTCAGTCACTAATAAATTGTTTTGAGTTTTTCTTTCATGACCTATATTGACACATAACAATCAGACATAAAATCTAATAGACTTTTTGTGACTGATATTAAGAGTCAAAAAAGACATTTAGCTAGTGATGGCTCCTTTAGTGTCTCTTTTTCCTTCGGTGGGAGAATATCAAAATGCCTTTAGTGACTGATTTTGTGTTTTTACGGACACTTTTTATCAGTCACTAAATGTCATTTATCTTGTAGTGCACTGAGTTGGATTCTAGCAAATAGCGATGAAAATTCATAATCCATTTCTGTGACAGGTGAAGTCTTAATTCTTCATCCAATCCAAAACCGGTTAGAACCATGTTATTATATCATGGGTGGGTCTGCGGGTTTTGGTACCGATCAAACAAGCAAATTTTGGATGGTCAAGGTTGTGTTGCCTTTAAGCGTTTTTGTAAACAAGTTCTAAAAATAATTTGTGAGAAATATGAGATTAACATAATAATATTTAGATAATAATCCAGGTGAGAAATAAGGATGTTTAATTCATTAGAAACATGCTTTGGCTGACTTTCGACTTGTTTTCTCTTCAGCTAATTTCTGATTGTTATACGTTTGACTAGTTAGAGATAAGACATGATCACATAAACCGAACCGACCCATTCTTATGTAAATTACTCGAAAGTAGTTTGTTTTGATGTAAAAAAATCAAGAGTACTAATTTATTTGTAGAACGAGGGACGAGTCAAACCATCTGTGGTGACATTTGGCTTTTTAAGGTTAGTGAAGTACAGTAATGTACAAAAAGTTGTATCTATGTTTGCATCCGAATGACCAAGGTGTTGTACACCATGTCACCATCCATTTTAATCATGTGTGTTAGTGGACCTTGATCTTGCTTTGGGTCAGGAATAGTCCATCAGTTTGTTAGATTCATGATTAAAGGATTAAAACTAGATGGGAATCAATGATTAATTACAAGAGCTACTTGTTACATCAATTAACCCATTTTAGTAGTTGCGATAAGATCAAAGGGTTTAAACTCAAATAGCTTCTCATACATAATGGTTTAAACCAAAGGGTTTGTGTCCTAATGGTACCTCATGTTGTGTGAGAAGCTTTCCAACCAAATGGTTGCAGGTTCAGGTTCTTCTTAGAACATGTGAGATAGTTAAAAATATAATTGCCGTTCTAAAAAAAAAGAAAAGAAAAGAAAAAAAAAAGTATAATGGTTTAATCACATTTATGGTAAATATTGGCGTAATTTTAAATAATGGTTTAATTACATTTACAGAAAGCAACTTGGTTTTGTTTGAAGATGATGCTTGAAAGAAATAAAATCATTTAGTGAATTGTGTTAGCTAACTTCTAACAATCCATACGTTATACAGAAATTTAGTTAGATAGTAGCACCAATCGAGCCTTCATTTTACCGGATTTATTTGTTCATGATCAAATAAGGTTCATAATGTTAAGGTTTCATCGAAGCGGAGCTGGGTAATTAAAGGGTCGTAATGATGATCTAGTTGTAAATAAGCCTGAGTATAAATTTTATATTTTATACGTGATAATTCATAGTGTATTTTAGTCCAAGGAACAGAGAAGAAGAAAAAAAGTATTGTAAATTTATTATCTGTAGCAAGTAAAAAATATATATGTTTGAGAGTTACAATGGCTATTTTAACAAGTCAACAAAAGTTAAAGAATAAAATCATTGCTTAAAAAAGTTAAGAGGGTTAAATTATAAGTGTAATTTACTCTTTATAAAAAAATACTCATTTTGAATTGCTATCAAATTAATCATATTGCTTTTGACAACTTCCAAATACCATAAACCTATTTCCTTCACTCAAATTTTTAGTATGTCTTTATCTTTCAAAATTCACATATGTTGTTTCATGGGATTGAACCATACTATACTACTCCCACATTAATTAGTTTAGAGGTCATGATCAAATTCATGTATTTTTCTAAGTGACTAATAAATTATACTCCCTTCGTCTTAAAATTATAGTTCTCGTTTGACTTTTTCGGTCTTTATTTTCAACTTGACTTTAAGTATTTTTGTTTATATTATATAATAATTGATGCAAAATATATGAATAGATTGAGTTTTAAATGTATTTTCGATTGGTATAATTTTCATCAAGTATTGTATAACACAAACAAAAATATTTAAAGTCAAAGTTAATAAAGAAAGACCGAAAAAGTCACACAGGGACTATAATTTTAAGACGGATGGAGTAACACGTAATAGTGCTTTTATGAACATTGAGGTACATAACTCACAATTTTATTTTTAACAAGGTTTTTTTTGTTAACAACATGTTAAAAATATAAAGCGTGACATTTTTTTTTCTTCTTAAACAACTGACATATAAGTCACAACAGCTATAGCGTAACTATATATATAATAATATCAATCATGGGATGAAACATATCTCTACTACTTATCATACTATATTATAAAGCATGAATGCCTTCTATTATTATAATACTTAAAATTAAGTCTTACAACTTCTAAAGCTATAACTACAACAATCAATGCTACTTATAGAAATTTTCATCACATTTAATTCTAACATACAATTAATACTAACATTAAATACAATAAATAAATCATTATGTACATTAAATACAATTAATTAACTGGTCAATAAATATAATTAATTCACTTATTAAAACACCCCTTACATAAGAAATACGAATTATCAAGCATATTGTACAACCAACTTAAATACAATTCTTGCATTAAATGTCACTAATACAAATAATAAAGCATATTATACAAATATTCAAGCCAGAACGGGCAATGGGCCAAATGAGCTCGAGCCCAAACAGGCACGGATCAAACGGGCTCGAGCCCGAACGGACACGAGCTAAACGAAATTTTTGATATCCGTAAATTTATTGTCAAAAAGAATATAATAAACTAAAATATGTTCACATATTGTACAAACCAAGCAAACTACTAAACGAAAAAAATAAAATAATACAAACTAAGCAAAATTTCATCAAACTTTTGCAATAAAAAACTCATCAGTAAAGCAATTGACAAAAAACGTACAAATAGAATAAATTATTAGCTGAAAAAATTAAATTACAGGGTGCCCGCAGCTAGAGCTGGTATAACAGGTCCGACACGACACGACACGACACGAACACGATAAGACACGGATCTGTTAAGCTCTAACACGAACACGACACGATAAGCTAATCGTGTCAGATCTTAAAACATGAACACGAACACGAAAATTAACAGGTCACACGAACACGACACGATAAGACACGATAAGAGGTCTTAACAGGTCTTGACACGCTAAAACACGAAATCTTAACAGGTTTTAACAGGTCTTTAACAGGTCTTAACAGGTCTTTAACAGGTCTTTAACGAGTTTTAACAGGTCTTATCGTGTCTTATCATGTCATAACAGGTTACACGAGGTCTTGACACGAACACGACACGTTATCTTATCGTGTCATCTTACACAAACACGAACACGACACGAAACACGATAAGCCAAACACGAAACCTGTTAACTTCGTGTCGTGTTTTCGTGTTTCGTGTAGAAATTGCCAGCTCTACCCGCAGCTGCATCGCCCGGGGACCCTGCTAGTAAATAATTTATGCTCAAATCTTGAAACTTAAAATTGCTTAAAAGTGAGTAAGGTGTTTGGACTAAAATTACTCCTTAATAATTCTTAATAAACTTTTAAATGTCGTGCTTAATAAATAGTAACTTAGTCAACTTATCATCTTAATAACTTTTAAATGCCACGCTTAATAAATGAAAACTAGTCAATTTACACACTTTTAAAAGTGAGTAAAGTGTTGTTACGATTTATAAATTGTTATAGACATTTTTTGTTTCTAAATCATGAACTTTTTTCTCGCCATGACTACAAATTAAACCCATAAATTTTGTATCATTAATCAAACCATTGCAAGTATAATTATTTTTCGTTATACACCGTCACTTTGAGCGGGTATTCGTCTAGTCCATTCCAAATGCATAAACAAAATTTTATTCGACCTTCACTATGAAATAGGTAAAACGCTATTGTACTTTCATACTTTTTATTACATTTTGAATGAAAGAAATTATACCATACAAATTAGTTAATTTTGCTTTCAATTCAATCAAAGAATGGAATAAAAGACACTTCTATGTTGAGAAGCAAAGTATGACATTTAAAGGAATGACGTTTTGTATCAAATGTTATATTCCTTTCGTGTAACCAAACATATTCTGTTTCATTCCTCTATAAAGGTGCACTCTACTCTTATCTTCGTTACAGCCAAACATCAACCCGTTTAGACATTTATAGGAGTATCCAACTAGTATGTCTCTATTTTCCTTAATTTTTTATGCATCTTATATATGTTTTTTGGTTGGATGATATGCATTGATAAGTTGTAATGTGAATATAACTATGATATAATATCTGATTAGAGCATGCAAATCACAAATATACGCATTGCAATGTGTAAATATACTCTTGGTTATATTTATCTCTTTTAATTTAAACTAAACACATTTGTTACATCAATGTAGTTGCAATGGAGGAGCTAAAGCACTTTACTCACGATCATCCGCTCAGCCTTGTGTACCTAAACCCAAATCACAAAAGAGAAAACATTGAAGAGGAAGAGGAGGAGGAGGAAGATAGAGATGAAGATGATTTTTACGAGGAAGAAAAGCACGGTGGCCAATGCAACACGTGTAAGGAACAAATTTATTCATTTCATTTATGTTACTACGAGGGCAAGTCGTGTGACTACTCGTTGCACAAATTTTATGCTGAACTACCCGAAATACAAAACAATCACCCTTTACATCCATGCCATAATCTTACCTTATCGAATAGCTATCAACATCCTACTTTTAGTTCTGAATTTGAATTGAAGTGTTGTATCTGCAATCATAATCGGATTAATTTATTTAATTACGTTTGTGATATTTGCAATATTAGCATAGACATAATATGTGCTACTATGTCTGAACAAAAGATGAGGCACCCTAGTCACCCTCACCAATTGGAACGTATGTTTGGGCGCATAATATCCATGTGTGTAGCTTGTGGTGAAATGCAAGATGGGCATACTTGATCCACGTGGAGTGTGCTTTGCTCCCAGCCAAGTTATTAATCCAACATCGTACCAATGATGTTTTCACTTATTCTCATCCACTTACCCTTGCCTATTCGTTTTCCATTTCTGAGAAAAAGGCTAGATTCTATCCTTTATTCAAAGTGTGTGGTCGCTTCTTCTATGAGCATTTGTGGATTTACAAATGCGATAAATGCCGATATTATGTTCATGTTCACTGTGCAACTTCAAAGAGAGATGCGTTTATGTCCATCCTCCTGCCATCAAGTGAGTTATCTCGATCTCTTATTTTTGTGTTAACTAGTTTGTGAGAAAATAAACTTAATTACTTTACTTTCAAATATGTCATTCCTTAGGCCTTGGCAGAACTTTCAAAAACTACAAAGATAATGAACATCCGAATCTGCTCCACTGTCCGTTTCCTGATGAAGGTGACAACCTTTTGAAGCACCTTTTTTTCAAACAAAGGGGTGAAATGCTCAACCATTCTAGTCATCAACACCCGCTGATTCTTTTCGACACCCAAACGTCACTGGCTAACGAAGTGGTCTCTCTTCATGATCCGATGAAGAAAATCCAACTATTATGTGACGGGTGTGTGAAACCAATCACAACAGTACCATTTTACAAGTGCTCCCAATCAAATCAACATTGTGATTTTATTCTACATGAGTGGTGCGCCAAGCTACCCCCTGAAGTGAAAGACTACGCGGGCCATTATCATAAGCTTGTTTTCCTGCCAAAAGTCCCTCGTAAGTTACTGGGTGTGTTCTTCTGTCCAATTTGCTGGTTATCTTCCAATGGTTTCACATATGGATGCACTATGTGTAGATATTATGTTTGTATTAATTGCGCATTCATACCTGAAGAAATCACGCATGAAGCTCATCCAGGTCATCTTCTCTCAAAAATAAATCCTTCACCATTGTCCACTGAGTTAAGAAAAAAGTATTGCAAAGCATGTACATATTCAATAGAGAAGGTTCCGGGATACCATTGTCCCTCTTGTGATATCTACATTCATGTACCATGTGCATTGTTATTGCCTAGAGTGATTAGACACAAGTATGATAAGCATCATCCACTGAGCCTAAGATACGAACCAGCTGAGAACCATATTAGCGAATACTTCTGTGACATTTGCGAGGATGAATTTGACCCTTGGGAGTGGTTCTATCATTGCACTACATGTGACTAGTCTATGCACGCCGCTTGTGCTCCGTAATACTTCAATGTGAGCAAGCTACATATTCCAATTACATGGGTTCGGTCTTTAAGTTTCTGAATGTCAAGTTTGGAAGAAGGGTGGAGATGAAAGGTCACTCACATCGTTTGGCGGCCTTTGTTCAAGGAATCGAAAGTCATGGTAACTGCATTTTTTGGATTTTATATAACAACAGCAAGTAAGATTGTTGGAATATATAACAGCAGCAAGAAAACAACCACAAACAACAGCAAGAATTCACTTCAAATAGCCCGTAACAACCGTAGCAATAACCTGCAAAAAAAGGAAACAAAAGAACCGAAACTGCACGGGTATTCCCTGTCCTTTTAAGGTTATTACGAACTCGTATTTGTTGCTGCGAGTCTCCAATCGTATAACCCCAGGATTTGATGCAGTCACGTGTGTTTTATCGACAGCAACCGAATAAACACAAAAACAATGATGGTGGTAGAGAACACAATGTGGTGTGTTTGATATGTGCAAATATAGCCTTTTGTAGTGTACTTTCTGATGTCCCTCAACTCAGGATACGGATACATTATTTATACACACAAGCTTGTGAAGTAACTTGCCCACTACCAAAATAAGTGCCTCAGATTTTAAGGGGGTGAACTTTGCATGTGAAAGAGTAAAAGATGGAACAATAACCCATGACTTTCAAATGTGAAAGACTTGGTCTTGTAACTCCTACTTTCACATTGCTTTCACACTTACTTTAATATAAACTGCACTTTATATTATTTATCCACCACATTCACTATCGTAAAGTTATATTTACGTCACAAATAAAAATAAGGGGCAATTGCATATATACCCACTAAAATTTGCATATTTGCATATATACCCAAAACATGCTTAACTTGCATTGTACATCATGCATATATTGAAAACTTGTATTTTGAGGAAATATGCAAGTTTTTGAGTTTTAGTGGGTATATATGCAATTCTCCCTAAATATAAAGTATAACCCAGTATTGTTTTAATCAACTAAACCAATAAAGGAAAACTTTACAACCTTCAATATCCAACAATCCCCCACCAGGTTGGATAGTTTTCTACCACTCTGATAAGTTATGTCGCAAAGTGTCACGAAGATTAAACCTTGCATTATATAAGTAGGAAAATTAATTGAAATCGATTCAATGGTGACCTAAGGAATTAAACCAAGAACCTATTGATTTCAATGACACACTTATACACATTTCTTATCGTGACCGTTGTTTTCTCACTGAGCGCGAATATGGCCATGCGCTTGAATCCTGTTTCGTGACCCTCTAAGAAAGAAACCACAACTCTCCATTCAAGGCGCACCACCTTTAGGTCATATAGGCAAAGCTACTCTAACGTCTTCGTTGCCAAGACGCCTCAAAAGCTTTGTTAAGAGAAGAATCTCATCCTTTCTCGGCAACGCCGTGCTATATATCTTAGCTATGCAAGGGTTAATCTGTCGATAGCACCTTCTACCAATTAATGACTTCGTTAATACCCATTAAACCTGTAATGTAGGAGCACTACAATCAAGTTGGGTTTCCATCACTAACTGATTCTCAATGGTTTCAAACCCATGCCTCTAGCATCTCTCTATAAGTCTCTCGTCAGAGGCTTAATGGAGATATTGACAAGTCTACGCACCATTTGTCAGTCACAAAACACTCACCAAGTCTCTCGTCAGAGGCTTAGTAGTGTCAAAGTCAAATTTCTAGATCACTTGACAAACATATCACTAATGGCCATTCTCAAATATTTGTTTATAAGTTCCACCACCATGGAATTTTGAGGTAGTAAATCTTATTTCACATAACCTCTTCAATTGCCACAACAAGGCAGTGAGTTTAGCTTAGGTTCAACTTCCTACACAAAGTGAAAGCACAGCTTCAAGAAGTTCAACTTCCTACATGAAGCAAAAACATGTATCTGTTTCATGCACACCATGAAACGAGTCATCATGTTAGTACAACACAATCCGAATTATTATAGGTATAACTTGATTACAACACGGCACTGGTAGCCAAAGAATTTTGTAGCACACAACAAATACCCCCACCATTTGGCAGCCAATATTCGAATGGTAATCACAACAGACCTACTTGGCTCTTTGATTAATTGAACTTCTACTAATCGTTTGGATAGCCTCGTGAATGGATATATTTAGTTAAACCATGTCAACTATCCAAAAGTTCACGTCATTAATCTCGACTTCTCACTAACAAGCAAGATGCCACGTCTAATAGCATTTCCCGGAATTTCAAATATATATCGAAATAAATGAACTTTCAGTTTGTTAATAGTAAGCTTCTTCAAAAAAAAACACGTGACACATTTGTCAAAAACTTTTGCAAATGCTTATTCAGTTATTTGTCATAACTCTATTACAATAAAGTATTAAACAAACAAATGACTTGGAACAGTTTATACAAATAAATGTTACAACAGTAAAATATTCACATAGAAATACTGCCTCTTTAGCTCTCATTGTTTATTTTTATACCCCCGTCACATCCAAGCTCCTCTGCGAGCCTTAATCGATACATCCCGTCGTGCATGTACCCTTCAGCAACTAGAATGAAATATTTCACAATTACCACTTAGTCCATAATTAGGATCTCTCCACATAGAGTCCATGGTCTGCACAATATCTATATGAATTTTCATGCATGTTTATTTACACTACACACTCTTGTTACTAAATTACTTGGCAACAGTAAAGTAACAACACATCTAAACAAGCATACTTATTCAAACAAGTTATCTCAAACACTTGTTTCATCACTTAAGCAATCTCGTATATTTTAATATAAAACATCTTCAAAATATCGTTTTATAAATCTCAACAAAGCGTATTAAGAAAGGTGTATATATCAAATAGAAACCATTTTAGTACTGCTAAACACCTTTAAGATTGTTGTATATATTCATATCATATTGTAGTACCAACTCGTGCAACAAGATAATAACACAAGAATTGATAATCAGGTAGTAATGGTACCTCATCAACAAACACGAAATTAACTCATATAGAAGCATTGTCACCAAGAACAGCAGCTATGACAAACAGGCCCGAACAACAACCAAGCGAAGTACGTACCTTAAGACTTCACCGGCACACTTCTACACACTTATACCACCATCGTAACCAATGCATTCTCAAGTTCATCAACTTTCTTCTCGTCCACTTTTTGAGGTTGATAATAACCTTAACAGAATGTTGGATTTTATATAACAGCAGCAAGTAAGGTTGTTGGAATATATAACAGCAGCAAGAAAACAACCACAAACAACAGCAAGAATTCACTTCAAATAGCCCGTAACAACCGTAGCAATAACCTGCAAAAAAGGAAACAAAAGAACCGAAACTGCACGGGTATTCCCTGTCCTTTTAAGGTTATTACGAACTCGTATTTGTTGCTGCGAGTCTCCAATCGTATAACCCCAGGATTTGATGCAGTCACGTGTGTTTTATCGACAGCAACCGAATAAACACAAAAACAACGATGGTGGTAGAGAACACAATGTGGTGTGTTTGATATGTGCAAATATAGCCTTTTGTAGTGTACTTTCTGATGTCCCTCAACTCAGGATACGGATACATTATTTATACACACAAGCTTGTGAAGTAACTTGCCCACTACCAAAATAACTGCCTCAGATTTTAAGGGGATGAACTTTGCATGTGAAAGAGTAAAAGATGGAACAATAACCCATGACTTTCAAATGTGAAAGACTTGGTCTTGTAACTCCTACTTTCACATTGCTTTCACACTTACTTTAATATAAACTGCACTTTATATTATTTATCCACCACATTCACTATCGTAAAGTTATATTTACGTCTCAAATAAATATAAGGGGCAATTGCATATATACCCACTAAAACTTGCATATTTGCATATATACCCAAAACATGCTTAACTTGCATTGTACATCATGCATATATTGAAAACTTGTATTTTGGGGAAATATGCAAGTTTTTAAGTTTTAGTGGGTATATATGCAATTCTCCCTAAATATAAAGTATAACCCAGTATTGTTTTAATCAACTAAACCAATAAAGGAAAACTTTACAACCTTCAATATCCAACAGCATTGAATGCCGTAGAAGATTGAAGTATGAGATGATCTTTAAGTGCTTGGAGTGCGAGTTTGCATTTCATTACGATTGTGCTGATGCATATGTAGATTTAGAAGGTGAGGCGAGTTGATAATCCTTAATAGTTTGGCTTGGATCTGTAACAAGTTTGTAATAATCTTGTAAATATTATTAGTAATAAATAAGTTGAAGATTCAAAGTTAGCAAACTTCTAACAATCCATATGATCAGAAATTTATAACATGCCAACACAAAATAAATAATATAATAGACTAGTGATATATATAATGCTATACTTACAGCGAGCCTTCGATCGTTTTACCAGATTTATTTGTAGATGATGAAATAAGGTTCATAAAGTTAAGGTTTCATTGAAGCGGAGTTGGGTAATTAAAGGGTCGTAATGAAGTAGTTGTAAATAAGTATGGGTATAATTTTTATATTTTACACGTGAGAATTAAAAGCGTATTTTAGTCCATGGAACACAGAAGAAATAAAAAAGAATTGTAAATTTACAAGTAAAAAAAAATGTTGTATATATATGTTGAAAGTTACAATGGCTATTTTAACAAGTCAACAAAGTTAAGAATAAAATCATTGCTTAAAAAAATTTAAAGTTTAGAGGCACTACAAGGAACAAGAGAACAGGCGTCGAGGATTTTCTCGTCGACGGCATAAGGCACTAAACGACAAAAAAAACGCTTGACCGAGCCCACTGCGTTGAATTTTTCATACTCGTATTTTCCCGTCGACATGTCGACGGTAATATTTCAACATATTTTTTTAGCCTCAATAATTCACCAAAGTTGGGCGCGAATTTTACCCGCTAATATTTTCCCGTCGACATGTCGACGGGAAAATATTAATCACGATTTTTCCCACAATTAACGTGTGATTAAAGGTAATATTTTTTTGTTTTGAGATTCCCGTCGACATGTCGACGGGATTTTATTACTAAATTATAAATATTTTTAATAAATGGGTAAAATATTGGGCGGGATTTTTCCCGCGTTCTTTTTCCCGTCGACATGTCGACGGGAATATCTCCCCAAAAATCAGGCTATATATATCCTCACAAATACATTCCCGTCTCATTTTTTACCTATATACATTCTCACAAAATTATTTCCGTCTCATTTTACACATCTCACAAATAAGTCAATCGTCAATTTTTACAAGACACACATGACTTGGCGTGGTTGCACAGTTGAAGAGGAGTACTCAAAAATCTTGTCACACGAGCTCCTCTTTAATGAAGTTATGTTAACTTTTGGTCATGCAGTTTATGAGGAATATGGTTCTTTTAAGGACGTTGAACCGTGGAAGAGAGACAAGATTATCGAATGGTGTAGGAAAAAGTCGTACTACAAAGAGTACGTGGACGAGCTAGATGCTGCTGAAGCTCAAGCTGCTGCTGAAGCTCAAGTTGTTGCTGTTGGAGGTGACGACGAAGCTGAAAGTATGTTGGAAACCAAACTTGATAATATGGGAAATAGGGTCACAAATCTTGAAGCTACATTTGCACATATCAAGGAAATGAGAGCAAGGAAGGGAAAAGATGGTGCGAGTTCGAGTAAAGCAGGAAGTAGCTGCAAAAAAAATAAACGGGTTGTTTCGTTTGATCTGTTCTTTTGGTTGTCGAGTTGTTTAGTTTGAGTTGTTTCGTTTGGTTGTCGAGTTGTTTAGTTTGAGTTGTTTCGTTTGGTTGTCGAGTTGTTTAGTTTGAGTTATTTCCTTTGGTTGTCGAGTTGTTTAGTTTGGTTGTCGAGTTGTTTAGTTTGAGTCTGTATGAAAATGCATGTGGTTGAGAACTCTTGCTTGTTTTAAATAAACAGTTTGCCTTTATGTTTGATAATTATTGCTCTTTCAGTTCTATTATTTGTGCGTACGAATTTAAAATATAAAAGATGTTCAACATCAGTTACCACAACAACAACAACAACATTTTATTAAACAACATCAATAACATCAACAACAACAGCAAACAACATCAACAACAACAACAATAACAACGATAACAGCAACAACATTGATAACAGTACTACATATGAAATTTATCCATGTCACCTAAAAGGTCACGGAGTATTGCATCCGACTGACATGCGTGGTCGTGGTTGGGATACGTTGCCATGTCAAGTTTTGCCTCCAGCACCCTTAATTTTGTCTCTAGCACCTATTTTTGTGCCTCCAGCATGTTTATTCTAAGATCTTTTTCATGACAGTTTGAGCACCTTGTTGGAGCAGATCCAGAACCGCTTGATGTTGAAGCTCCCAGAGAACCGATCATCATTTTGGCGAGTCGTTCCTCTTTCCATAAAAAAAATCACATCCATGGTCTGTTGTCCCAGGTTGTTAAAGAGTAAAAACTATTATTTTTAACAACTAATCAAATTATTTATATAATACATGAGAAAAAGTATGTAATTGTTCACCTGCGAGAAAGGATACGCATAGTATAGTTTATCACGGGAGTAAGATTTACGCGATTCTCGCAGAATCACGTCTCCTCGTTCACAAGGACAAGGAAAAGCTTCAAATTCTGCCATCTTCTTCACCATGATAACAGTGCATGTTTGTGGTTGTGAGGTTGAGTGGTTGAATCGTGACCGGGGTGGCCCGATCAACAAGTTGAGGTGATAAAAGGTGGTGGCCAGAAAAAGATTCCGGCGGCCGGAAACTGCTGGTGTCGCCAGAAAACAGAAACTGCTAGAGAGAGATAGAGAGAGATATATAGTGAGATGAGTGTGTGTGTGTGTGTGTGTTTTTATATTGTGAGGATAAGTTGTTAGGTAGAAAAAAAATTGTTAGGTAGAACCATAGCATCTCGACTCGTTCGTTTAACATCTCATGTATAACCATAGCATCTCGACTCGTTCGTTTAACATCTCATGTATAACCATTGCATCTCGACTCGTTCGTTTAATATCTCATGTATAACCATAGCATCTCGACTCGTTCGTTTAATGTTGCAGACGAAGCATTAACTTTTTGTTCTCGTTATTTTCGGGGCGAAATTGGGACGAAATTTAATCGTCCCACTGCATCTCAGGGCTGTCCTCGCCCAACAAGTGATTTCCAGGTGTTCCGATCACTATGTAAAACGTCTGGTAAAGAGACAATTATTCGGTTAGGTCTCCAAGAAATGAAGTGATATGGTATGTACTTCACAACAGTCCTGAGATTGACGCGTACATGAACGAGTTTGAGTGGTACGCGTTTTTATTTTGAAATTTATTTTTCCCAAGTTATCTTTTCGATTAATTCTAATATCATGTCCATTTTCAGTGAACATCCTGATAGCGACATGCAACAAGAATTTCCTAGATGGTTTGAGACGAAGGTAAACTTATTATATGTATTTCCTTGTATAAATAACGACTATATATATTACTCATCTCCATCTATTCTTATCTTTGTTCATAGATCGGTAAACTTTACACAGACAATGACCCAAGTTGTACTCCCGACTTATTCGCTTTGGCTTGTGGACCATTATCGACCGCAACATCAGTTCACTCTTGCGTAGTCAACGGTGTGAAGTTTGTTGTACACAGCCGCGATGTAAAACGTACAACTAAGAACAGCGGAATTTGTTCTCCTGGCAAGAAGGAAGGAGAAATGTATTATGGTCAGCTAGAAGAAATTCTGGAGTTCGCGTATACCCAGTTCAAAGTTGTGCTGTTTCGAGTTCAGTGGTTCGACTTGGTCAAAAGAGGTAGAGTCGAATGTTATAACACTAGAAACAACATGACACAAATTTGGGCATGTAGTACAGCTTTTGAAGATCAACCTTACATTCTCGCAACACAACAAAACAAGTCTTCTACCTTGAAGATCCTGCTAGACGACCACTCCACTGGAAGGTCGTCCAAGAAGTGAATCACAACACAACCTGGGATGTCATTGTGGCAGAAGACGATGATGATGTGATACATGGCAACAACTCATCGAATCTCCAACTGTCTGCTAATTTGAATGATTTGGCATTTGAAACCTTAAATATCGATGGTCGGTCAACGTTAGTTGAGGCACCACCACCAATCATTCATGTTGATGACGACGATGAATTTATTGATGATGAGGACGACGATCCTTATGATTTAGCAGACTCTGATGCAAACAGTTCTGATAATGAAGTTGAAGATGCGACTGATGCTGTTTATGATAGTGATGTAGATGTAGCAGATTGATCTTAAATTGTAACTTGTAAAACGACACTTAGCTTTTTGAATGATATTGTTATGGATTGTTTAAATGTGTATATTTATTTTGAATGTGTATGTATTTGAATGTGTGCATGCTTATGTTAATTTGTTCCCGAATTTCTATATGTTAATTCAACTTGTACTTTTACAGATGGCAGTAGTAGCGCGAGGTCACGGTGGTGACGGTACCGATGACCCACCACCCCCTTATCGTTCGATTACTAGCGGTCACCGTAGTGGTAAGAAACTTAAACTTGATAATTTGAATTTTGTTACTTGTTATTTTATAATGTTTTCACTCACTTCAATTGTAGGTTCGTCACAAAAACCTCGACAGGTAGAGCGAGACAAGGTGGCGGCAGGGGTGGAGGTCGGGATGACGGCAGGGCACAGGTCCGTGAAGCCAACAAGAACGTAGACCTCAGGAAAGCCGTGACTAGATCGGGCCCGCAATCGATCGAGTTTGAGTATCGTGATCAGAAGACATTTAATAATGTTGGGCCCCACCGCGCATGGTTCAGTAACTATGTTGGCGAGCTGGTTAGGTCCTTGCCGTTGCACTATCCCTCCTGGCACGACCTTGACGAAGCGACTCGATAGGGCTTCATGAACCGACTCGGGGTCAGTTATTTTATTTTCCTTTTAATTATATCTCTATATTTAATTATTTGAATGTGTACATTTATTTAAATTTGTTTAATTGTGTATATTTGTTTATATTTGTTTTCAGGAATTCTTCGACTTACAGACCCACATGCGCGATCCCAATTGGAAAACCATTCAGGCGGGCCTCAATGCGTATATTGCTAAGGTCTACTCCGACAACAAGGGCACGATGAAGAGGGCTTACTTCGACGTGCCGGGTGGGCCTGAAAAAGTGGATGAGATACGAAGAAACCCTCCTCTGAACGTCGAGCCATCTGTGTGGGAGGAGCATATCAAGTTTTACATGAAGGAGAAGAACCTGAAGCGTGCTGCTGTGAACAAGGAGAACCGAAAGAAGTTGAAGCGTGCTGATGATCATGAGTGATTTAGGATGTAGAGGTACAAACTTGGGTATTTTGTGTTATACTTATGCTTGAAACAATATTTTGGCGACCCATATGTTAGTATTGTATAGTTTAACCTTTTGGCGACTTGAACGTCGCGATTATTAAAACATTTGTGGATATGGCAGCTAGGTTTAGATATTACCACACCCCGTTTTGTAGACTTTATATGTTTTTATGCATTTTGAGGGTGTTTAGCGATATTTTGCAAGTGTTTTAGCCGATGGCGAGTTATACGTTTAGGACATGTTGATATTGAGTGGTTATAGGTGCTATTACAATTACAGGTTTTGGTAGATTTTTTCCGGAAAATCCGGAAAAAATCTGGAAAATTGTTATATTTGCAGCCTGCTGTTAGCAGGATGTTATTAATGATACCGTCGACATGTCGACGGCATCATTAAAATAAAAATATTATTTTTTAACTATGTCATCGACATGTCGACGGTATCATTAAAAAATGAATATTGTTTTTAACATTATGCCGTCGACATGTCAACGGCATAATTAAATAACCAATATTTTTGGTTTAATGTTGTCGTCGACATGTCGAAGGCATAATATAAAACTTAATTATCATTTATTAATCAAAACGTTAATTAGTTATACGTTCCTGTCGACATGTCAACGGGAAGAATTTGACGGACAGCAAATTCGTTTGACTGAAAAACGATGTGGGACCCACAATGTCGACGGCGATTGTCGACGGGAACGTTGTTCCCGACGAAACACAACCGTCGTTATGTTCCCGTCGACATGTGGTCGGGAACGTATTATTCCGTCGACATGTCGACGGAAAAGACGTAAAAATGTCGCCGGCAGAAGCATCGATTGTACTAGTGAGGGTTAAACTATAACTTTTCAAAAACTTACAGATTTAGGGTCCGTTTTATTTATAAGTGGGGTTGGATTATGATTTAAATTTGGTATAGGATTTCGATTTAAGATAGTTTTATGAGAGAGAAATTATATTTATTTAAAAATATTTTATAATAAATTTTAAATAAAAAATATTATTTATATATTAAAAAAAAAAAATCTGCAATGGATATATAGATGTCCTACTATTCTTGTGTAAATGAAAGGTTGAGAAAAAAAAGTGGTCCCACCTTGTAAGAGAAATAAACTCAAAGTCATGTTACTTCCCTGGTTTTCTCTCTCATCAATTATTTTGGGTTCAAACCCGATTTTAAATCCTAGGAATTTCAACCAAACGTATAATTGATGCCACATCACATATAAAACCACTCCAAGGTATGCAACCAAACGTCCCAAACCATTGTTTATCCTTGAAAAAAAGCTATCCAACCCTCTCATTTTTGTTTTTATAAAAAATACTGAATATGATGCTATCAAATTAATCATACCTACCTGTTTTGCATGCTCTGTTATGGCCTTACGGATATGTTTTAGCGAAATGGTCTGAAGCTGTGGTTGGAGCTGCGGCTGGGATTGGGGCCGGAGCTTATATTTTTATAAAACTGTTTGACGAATTTGTCGAAGCTGAAGCTTATTAATGTAAATCTCATAAAAATATATCAAATTAAATTTAGATATATTTACAGCTTTTGTGTGATAATCCATTATATTCTGAAGAGTATTTAAGTAATTTGACTAGCTATAAGCCTCTATAAGCCAATTTCAATGGGTTTGGGCTTATGGAGGCTTTACGACTTATAAAAACTTCCATTCCATAAGCGTGTGTGACAACAAAACTTATTTTATAAGCTAGCTATTTTAAAAGCTTAACCCCTATAAGTCATTATAAGCCTCGCGCCAAACACATCCTATACACATATACGATTGCTTTTGACATGAGCAATATTTTCTCAAGTTTATTGGGTAAACGAAACCGGTGACCAACAAACTTGGTCTACCATGTAAATTAAAAAGGGTCAAATTTTTTATCTTAAATTATCAATCATCCGATCCAAATCACCAATTAGTCACCATTTAAAATCAACCATAACCAAACAAGTATATTTCTTCTCATATATATGTGCCATTATTAGTAGTTGTTATCTCTTAGCTTTATTTTGACCTGGTTCCCTTTTAGTTTCCATTTTAAATTAATCAAAAGCCCAAAAATCAAATATAACTAAGTATAAAACAGAAAATCAAAATGTGTTTCTCAAATTCACCATTCCTTGAACGACACCCGGAAGATATATACTTAACATTATACTTAGGTATTTTGATTTGTGCCCGTATTTTTCCCCCTTACAAATAATTTTTGATATCCACCAACACGAATTTTATCAAGCTTAACTTCCAAATACCATAAACCTATTTCATTCTCTCAAAATTCACTATGTCCTTTTCTTTCAAAATTCACATCTGTTGTTGATCATTGGATTGAACCATACTATACTACTCCCACATTAATTAGTTTAGAGGTCATGATCAAATTCATGTATTTTTCTAAGTGACTAGTAAATTATAATATGTAATAGTGCTTTTATGAACATTGAGGAACATAACTTACAATTTCATTTCTAACAAGGTTTTTTTTTTTTTTTTTTTTTTTTTATTATTATTATTATTATTACTTTTCTTAAGAACAGGTTAAAAATATAAAGCGTGTCATTTTTTCAGACATATGACATAGGTCACAACAACTATAGTGTAATTGTATATGTAATAACATCAATCATGGGATGAAACAGATCCATTCCAAACGCATAGACAACATTTTAATGGAACTATCGCTTTAAAATAGGTAAAACGCTATTGTACTTTCATAATTTTCATTACATTTTGAATGAAAGAAATATATGAAATCAATTAATTTTGCTTTCAGTTCAATCAAGGAATGGGATAAAACACACCTCTATGTTGAGAAGCAAATTATGTGTGACTTTTAAAGGAATGACGTTTTGTATCGAATGTTATATTCCTTTCACCTAACAAAACATATTATGTTTCATACTTTTAGTTACATTTTCAATAAAAGAAATATATTATACCATTTAAGTCAATTAATTTTGCTTTGAGTTCAATAAAAGAATGGAATAAAACATACCTCATGGCTCATGTTTAGAAGTAAAGTGTAACTGTTAAAGGAATGAAGTTTTGTATCGAGTGCTATATTCCTTTTGAGTAACCAATATATTATGTTTCATTCCTCTAACGTAATCCTATGTTTACTTAATTATGATGCTTGAAATAGTATTCTAAAAAAAATACATATATCAATATCAGTGGTATGATTAAAAGCTATCATTTTTCTCTCAAAATATATGATAATCACATTTTCACCTCTCTTACATATCCATTTTCCCAACTTATTACACCATCACCGAAAATAGTTGACAATCACCGAAAACCGTCATATATCATTACCAAATCTCAAGAAAAATAAAAACCGTTTTAAACTATTTGGTCTCGCTGCTTTGCGCGGGTACAATGCTATATTCTTAAGCAGTGTTACAAAAATCGGCCTAAGCGGCCGATTAATCGGGGATTAATCGCTAGGCGGGGATTAACCGCCTCGATTTTCACTAATTGGCTAAGTCAAAAATTGGTCAACATACCGATTAATCGGATAAAAATCGGCCAAATCGAATAAATCGACCAACTCAGTTACGAATAAAAATCGGTCAAATCGGAAAAAATCAGCTAGATCAGCCAAATCGGGCATATAGTTTCAAAATTTTATAATTTATATATAAAAAGTCCAATCCGATTACCCAGCCGCTCAGCTACGGCCTAGCGATTTTTGCAACCTCGTTTTAAGTATAATAATGATTATTTAAAGATGATCAAATTATTTGATGATTAAAAACATAAAAATATGCTCACCGATAATGATGATATATGCTGTCCAATGCATGTCCTATCATATACAGATAATCTGATTTATGAATGTGAAAATAATAACATATTTCAGTATTCTTTTTCCTTTCTTAATGCATGGTCTTTAAAAATTTATCTTGCTGATCATGGGATTGAACCATACATAATTTGGAAGTCATGATCAAATTCATGTATTTTTGTAAGTGACTAGTAATTTATATAATAGTTTTTCTATGAACATCGAGGGGCATAACACCCAATTTCATTTTTAAACTAGGTATTTTTTTCTTCAATAACAAGTTAAAAATAGAAAGTGTAGCAATTTTTTATGTAAACAGGTCATAACATCTATAGCATAACTGTAATTCTGTAAATGTAACATCAATTATGAGATGTAATCGTACATCCACTCCAAATGCATAGACAACATTTTATTCCAACATCACTTTAAAATAGGTAAAATGCTATTATACTTTCATACTTAAAAAAAAAAAAAAAAAAATTGAATCAAAAAATAAATAAAAATTTACCTATTTAAGTTAGTTAATTTTGCTTCCAGTTCAATTAAAGAATGGAATAAAGCATACACCTCTATGTTGAGAAGCAAAGGGTGACTTTTAAAGGAATGAGTTATGTATCAAATGCTATATTCTTTTCGTGTAACCAAACATATTCTGTTTCATTCCTCTATAAAGGTGCACTTCACTCTTATCTTCGTTGCAACCACACATCAGTCCATTTAGAATTTTATAGGAGGTATCCAACAGGTATGTCTCTATTTTCTTTAATTTTTTATGCATCTTATGCATCTTTTTTGGTTGGATGATATGCATTGATAAGTTGTAATGTGAATATAACTATGATAGAATTCTCATTTGAGCACGCAAATCACAAATATATGCACATTGTAAATATACTCCTGGATATATTTATCTCTTTAATTTAAACTAAACACATTTGTTACATCAATGTAGTTGCAATGGAGGAGCTAAAGCACTTTACTCACGATCATCCGCTCAGCCTTGTGTATCTAAACCCAGACCGCAAAAGTGAAAACATTGAAGAGGAAGAGGAGGAGCAAGATGGAGATGGAGATGAAGATGGTTTTTACGAGGAAGAAAAGCATGGTGGCCAATGCAACATGTGTAAAGAACAAATTTATTCATTTCATTTGTGTTACTATGAGTGCAAGTCTTGTCACTACTCGTTGCACAAATTTTGTGCTGAATTACCCGAAATACAAAACAATCACCCTTTACATCCAGGCCACAATCTTACCTTATCCGAGAGAAATCCACAAATGATTTTTATGTTTGAGCATGAATGGATGTGTCATGTATGTAAATCTAAGTGGGAAAGTTTCTTTAATTACTATTGTGAAACCTGCAATGTTAGCATGGACATAATATGTGCTACTATCTCTCAACAAAAGATAAACCACCCGAGTCACCCTGATCACCAACTAGAACGTATATGTGGCCGCATAGTATCCGTATGTGATGCCTGTGGTGAAAAACATGATGGGCACTTCTTTCAGTGTATCATTTGTCCTAGGTATAGGATCCACGTGGATTGTGCTTTGCTCCCAGCCAAGTTACTAATCCAAGATCGTACGAACGATATGTTCACTCATTCCCATCCACTTACCCTTGCCTATTCGTTTTCCTTTTCTGAGAAAAAAGCTAGATTCCATCCTCGTTGCAGAGTGTGTGATGACGTCTTCTATGAACATTTGTGGATTTACAAATGCGATAAATGTCTATATTATGTTCATGTTTACTGCGCAACTTCAAAGAGAGATGCATTTGTGTCCATCCTCCAAAAAACAAGTGAGCTATCTTGATTCTCTTCTTTTTCTGTTAACTAGTTTGTGAACAAATAAACTTAATTATTTTATATCTGTCATTCCTCAGGCCTTGGCAAAAAAACTTTGAAAAACTACAAAGATGATGAACATCTGAATCTGCTCCACTGTTCGTTTTCTGATGAAGGTAACAACCTTTTGAAGCACCTTTTTTTCAATCAAAAGGATGTTATTGTCAAGCACGATGGCGAAATTCTTAACCATCCAAGTCATCAACACCCGCTGATTCTTTTCGACACCCAAACGTCACTGGCTAACGAAGTGGTCTCTCTTCACGATCCAATGAAGAAAATCCAAGTATTATGTGACGGGTGTGTGAAACCAATCACAACAGTACCATTTTACAAGTGCTCCCAATATAATCAACATTGTGATTTTATTCTTCATGAGTGGTGCGCCAAGCTACCCCCTGAAGTACAAGACTACGCGGGTCATCCTGAGCATAAGCTTGTTTTCCTGCCAAAAGTCCCTCGTAAGTTACTGGGTGTGTTCTTCTGTCCAATTTGCGTTTTATATTCCTATGGCTTCGCGTATGGATGCACGATGTGTGAATATTATGTTTGTATTAATTGTGCATTCATACCTGAAGAAATCACGCATGAAGCTCATCCAGGTCATCTTCTCTTAAAAACAAATCCTTCAGATAAGCTAATAGAAAAGTATTGCAAAGCATGTTTGTATTCAATGAACACAATTCCCGGATACCATTGTCCCTCTTGTGACATCTACATTCATGCTAGGTGTGCATTGTTATTGCCTAGAGTGATTAGACACAAGTATGATAAGCATCATCCACTGAGCCTAAGATACGAACCAGCTGAGAACCATATTAGCGAATACTTCTGTGACATTTGTGAGGATGAATTTAACCCTTGGGACTGGTTCTATCATTGCAGTACGTGTGCCGAGTCTATTTCTATTCACGCCGCTTGTGCGCCCTTAATACTTCAATGTGAGCAAGCTACATATTCCAATTACCCGACAAGTATCTTTAAGTTTCTGAATGTAAAGTTTGGAAGAAGGGTGGAGATGAAAGGTCACTCACATCGTTTGGCGGCCTTTGTTCAAGGAATCCAAAGTCATGGTAACTGCATTGAATGCCGTAGAAGATTGCAGTATGAGATGATCTTTAAGTGCTTGGAGTGCGACTTTGCATTTCATTACGATTGTGCTGATTCATATGTAGTAGATTCAGAAGCTGAGGCGAGTTGATAATCCTTAATAGTTTGGCTTGGATCTTGATTCATATGTACGTGTCAATCGGATACGACAGACGTCATGTTTTTGTTTATTTGATTTTATTTATTTATAACTTTATTCTTATGAAATATAATAGTAAGTTTTTGTTTATTTTGATTTTGAATTTGCATAATGTGTTTCTTTCTTATATTTACACGAATATAAATGTTGATGACAGATGAAGTCGTTTTCAGGCACATTTACATAAATTTTTCTGTTATTAATCCTTTATTTTATGAAATGCATGGTAGGTGTTTGTTAAAATGTTTGAGTGAAAAATGTGTGATTTTGCTATCAAAGTGTATATTGTTATGAATCTGTAGCGGTTCTTTCATGTTGGCTCTTCATGTGTAATTCAAAACAAAATTGTTGTAATCAAGCTTGTGATATCTCCGGTTTGTTATAGTCTTGTAAATAAATATTACTTAAATAAATAAAGTTGAAGATTCAAGTTTTATATTCATACGCAATCTTTTTGTGCTAGTGGAAGATTACTTTTGTTAATGTCACATCATGTGTTGCTTTAAAATACTTATGTTTCTTATTAATTTAAGTTTTAAACTGCTTATTGCACTTTTTTTTTATTGCTTAAATCTAATCATCATCTTACCTATTAAAAAGGTAGATTTACCTTTTTTAAGGTTTACTATTTTTATTTATGAGAAAAAAAATTAGATTATTTACGATTTTTGTTTATGTATTGTGTTTGCTTATAGTATAAATTATTGCTTTATGAATATTAAAACATGTGAAAGGTGATAAATAGTTTGAACTTTGAACTATTGTTTCCAGAAATGTTATATATGTCTTTGATTTATATGCACAGCAACTTTTTGACAAAATTCCTAAGTGACAGGTGATAAATAGTTTGAACTAAAACTCAAGCAACAAATTAGTATGTATGTATGTACAATATCTGGAAATGGGAAAACATGTGATTCCTAAGTGTACAAATTATATGTCTTTTGGGTATAATTAATTCAGAGAATCAGAGAGCTTATTTGTTCATTTTCTTTCATAGAAAGCAAGAAACATCTTTGAAGTGTTGGATTTAGTAATGTAAAGTCGTGACGATGATGCTACTTGAATCAAAAAATATCAATCATTTTTTTTTTCCTAACATGGGTTTTCGACTGTACATTGCGAGCCGACTAATCCCACGGCGACTACCTTTTTTGGATAGCTTAGAGTCAGCGCAGGTGAACCTCCGTGGCAAAAAGAGGATTAATATCATTGTCTTTTCTTATCGTCCACGTGGACTCATTTGCTAGGAAAAAAATGGCATTTAAAATTAGGGAGGGGTTATTCTCACGGGCCCTATTTCTATTAACCCAACCCTCTTTACTCTTCTAGCTCACTTTTTTTTTTTTTTTTTTTTTTTTTTTTTTTTTTTTTTTTTTTAATGTTTGGTATAGTATATATATTTGGTATAATATATATTTTTTGTAATGTTTTTTTTGTGTTTATTTGTTACGTTTATATAATTAACGTCCAATGCGTTTTTATTTAATTGATAACAATAACAAATAGCACGTTAAACGTTACCACATTAAACGACTATGACAACAAATGTTATTATTCAATTAAACAACAACGTTAACACATTATTTAAAAAACAACAACATATACGACATATGAAGATTATTCAAATCATTTAAAAGATCATGGAGCCGGGCACTTGACTGACAAGCGTGATCCTCAGGATTCCTTGTCATTTCTAACTCCATCTCCAGCGCCTTTATTCTTGCCTTCAACAACTTGTTCTCATTTTTTGTAGCAACGCAGTTTGAGCAATGCCTTGAAGAAGATAATTGATTAAAGTGCGCTGCTTCAAATTCATCTTTCCACGCGAAGTATCGACACCCATAGTCTTTTGTACCTGGCTGTTACATGTTAAGAAAATAATAAGAAATGTATTTTTAACAAACAAATTATTTACATAACTAAGCAAACGTATGATTATTTACCACTGAAAGAGGACATGCATAAAACAGTCGCCCATGACTACCATCTTGCCAGGATTTCCGTTCTACAATAAATCCTCTATTACATCGGCACCAGAAAGGATTTCTTTGGCTCATCTGACCAAAGAATTTGCATAATAATTTACATCAGCAATCAATAATGTTATTACTAATTTAAACAAAGTAATAATAATTGGTGCAGAACTAACACTCTACAAAAAAGCAGACTTTTAAGTTTCAAACAATTAACATTTAAACAATGTTGAATAATCATTTACAACATATGATTCACTATGTTTTGTCGGTATCTCTATTATTTACAACATAAATCAGTAATCATTTACAATGTTTTGTCGGTGTCTCTATTATTTACATAAATCAATGAACCATTAGTCGATGTTGATACAAAGTTTCCCATTCGGCTGCAACTGGCACTCTGAAATGCCTCCATTGTGGGTGGATATAGGGTAGTCGAAAATCTCTGTCGAGCGTCAGTACAATGTAGTGAGCACCCACACGGGCAATCACAATGGGGTCGGTTCCTTGTGATGAGTTTGGCCTGGTAAAAAGCGGAAAACATGTGTTCCAACCTTGATCGGATATAAATACAACAGGTCGGTGAATCCTTGAAGCGATAACCGGCCCCGTGAGTGGCATCACCATCCAGCGATCGTTAGGTGCAGGTCCATTGAACCAGTCTATTGTATACCAAAGTCGGTCAAAGTCTTGTTGCTGCCACATATCTATGTAAGTTTGCCTATGATAATCTAACTCTTGCAATAACATACGTCTGACTTCATCCCACCTATTTTCATTTTGAACAAGACTGTGGGCAACGCACCGAAACCCACAATTTCCATCACCCTCGGGTACCATGTATACCCTGATTCCATCAAATGCTCGTAAAGGACTTGAATTGGAGTTCTACCACCTTCTCTGGCTATCCGGATCATATTTCGTGCGTTATATATAGTTCTAACGCTAGACACGTTATCCGGATTACGACCGTGTATTGTCGAAAGTATAATACGTGGTTTCACGGTATAATCTGTCAATTCTTTGACCAAACCGAACTCATCATCCTTTAATCGCATTGCATATGGCAAACCATGCAACGACTCTAGCAAATCATGATTATGCGTATCATCCTTCACCCTGAGAGTCCAAATTTTTTTTTGTATATTGATATTTCGCCGCCAATTTGAATGGACAATTTGTTTTAAAGGTACTGGTTTTCCGTTTTCCGGTACCTTCAGGTTTATACTTCCCACCCTTTGAACACCTATAATTGATTTCGTACAAATAACCCTTGTCTGCTTTGGTTCTGTCTTTAACAATGACAAAACCGAGCCCCCAAGCTATATTTTGCACCCATTCCGTTACTTGCTCATCAGAACCGAATTCCTGAAAGTATATTGTCGAAAGTATACAACTTTATTTTTAAAAATGACACTTTTTTTTACAAATGATACCTTTTTTTTTTACAAATGATACTTTTTTTTTTTTTTTTACAAATGTTACTTTTATAAATTAAAAAAAAAAAAAAAAAAAAAAAAAAAAAAAAAAAAGTAATAATACTCTTCAAAACCGCTCTACCCACCCACGGTTTTATGACCCCACTCTCACTCAATCACTAATACTCTCACTCAATCCACACTCTCTCTCACTCAATCCACTCTCTCTCTCTCTATCACTAATAACTCACCGTCTCTTTTTAGATCTAAAAACAGAGATCTAAAAAGTTGTTAACGTGATGTTGTAAGTGTTAGTGGTGGTTTGATGGTGATGTTTATGGGATAAAACTGTGGGTGGAACGCGGTTTTGAAGAGTATTATTACTTTTTTTTGCTATTAGATCTGTTTAGATCTAAAACTGTGGTGGTTTGATGGTGATGTTTATGGTGATTGTTGGTTTAGATCTGTTTAAATCTAAAACTGTGGTTGTTTGATGGTGATGTTTATGGTGATTGTTGGTTTAGGGAGGGTTGGGTTAATAAAAATAGGGCCCGTGAGAATAACCCCTCCCGTTGGTTTATTGTGATGTTTTACTGGTGGTTTGAAGGTGGTTTCTTGTGATGTTTTAGTGTTGGATCGTTGGTGATGGCTCATATTTTTGGATCTAATGGTGGGTAAGTGTTGGATCTAAAAACTCGTATTTTTTTGGATCTATTTTTTTTAGATCTAAAGTAAGAACTTGTTATATTTTTTAGATCTAAAGTAAGAACTTGATGATGGCTCGTATTTTTTTTTGATGGCTCGTATTTTTTTTTAGATCTAAAGTAAGAACTTGTTATATACGATTGCTCGTATTTGTTTTGGATCTAAAAACTCGTATTTTTTTGGATCTATAAACTTGTTAAAAACTTGGCTTGTTGGTGATGTGAATATTGGCTTGTTAATGCTTAGTTGCTAAAAACTTGGCTTGTTGGTGGGGTTATTCTGCTTAGTTGCTAAAAACTTGAATAATGGTGATGTGAATATTGGCTTGTTACTGCTTAGTTGCTAAAAACTTGGCTTGTTGGTGATGTGAATATTGGCTTAGTTGCTAAAAACTTGGCTTAGTTGCTAAAAACTTGGCTTGTTGCTGGTTTTATGTGAATATTGGCTTGTTAAAAACTTGGCTTGTTGGTGGGGTTATTCTCACGGCCCTATTTCTATTAGTCCAACACCTCCCTTATATTGTTGAGCTTGTGACCTTGTGAGAATCTTACTTTTGAGCTTTGTGTCCAATCTTGTGATACTGCTTTGTTGTGAAATCTTCTTACTGTGGCACTTTTGAGCTTGTTACCTTGTGTCGGATCTTATTTTGTGCTGCCTTTGAGAATCTCACTGTGGCACTTTTGAGCTTGTGACCTTGTTACCTTGTGTCGGATCTTATTATGTGCAATCTTGAGAATCTTACTGTGAGCTTGTGACCTTGTTACCTTGAGAATCTTACTGTTGATGATTATGTGACCTTGTTACCTTTTGAGCTTGAGACTATAAGGCGATGATGATTACTTGTTAATCTGAGCCTTTGTGTGGAATAACCTGCTTGTGTTTGCTGTGTTTGCACTTGGACAAAAATATTGCTGTGTTTGCACTTGGACCTGCTGTGTTAGCACTTGTGCACTTGGTTGTGTATCTGCAGTTGGACCCAAAAAATGCTTGTGTGCAAGCACTTGGACAAATGGTTTACTAATAGGCGATGACGAATGGTTTTTAAAACCGAATGGCATGGCAAAGTGATATTTTTATCACTTTGCAACCTTCATATCCGAGCCGAACATATTTTGTGAGTTAATTATTTTGAGAAAATAAGGCGATGACGATTACGTGTTAGTCCGAGCCTTTGTGTGGAATAACCTGCTTGTGTTTGCACTTGGAAAAAAAAATGCTTCATCTTGCTGTGTTTGCACTTTGACAAAAATATTGTTGTGTTTTGCACTTGGACCTGCTGTGTTAGCACTTGTGCACTTGGACAAACAAAAATTGGACTAAAAATAACTTTGGACAAAAAAAGAAAAAGAAAATATGTATAATAAAAAATTAAATAAAAAAAAAAAAAAAAAAACAAAAGTACACTTTTGTCAGACTATTTGTCAGGGCTAGGGCACTAGAGCCCGCCCGGTTAACACATCCCTAAAATTATACTTCTTTATAGCCGGCGCTACAAAAAGAAAAAATTATGACGTGTCATAACCTATGTACCGTACGATCATTTGTAAAACAAATCTAGGCCGCATAAAATCCATCCAACATGCTAGCTGATTGCACGTGACATCTCTTTCAATTATTGGTCCCACGTTTGTTAATAAGCATGTGAAGATAAGTTCAAAATTCGTTACATAGAAATAGATAAGTACAAAAAATGATGTTAATATCCACTTTTAACTATATCCACTTTTGTTGGAAGAAATCCAACAAACCGATTTCTAGAGCGGAACCACGAATCAAGAACTACTCCAACAAGACCTCGGCAAAGGGTTATGATCCCTTAATGCTGAGTGGCACCAACACACACGAGATATTTTACACTCAAACGTTTATTAAACGTGAGCAAGAAAAGAAGGTACAAATAAAACATCACCCCCTCATCCCTATTTATAGAGAATGAGGGGGAAGAAACCTAATCCTTGGTGAACAAGGATTCTACAATTGAGGAGGTTAAGAACTTTCCTAATACATGACTAACCTCCTTAAGTTTGAGCTAAACTACAACTAACCCCCTAAACTTATATCCTAACTATTACACACTAATATTCTAACAATTTCCACCTTAGTGGTAATAGTTAGCCTTCTCCGATACGCAGCAGCTTCAACAGTGCTGGAACCTCGGACCGGGGATTGCCTTCGTCAAGACACCAGTAACAATACCCGCTACTAACCTTAGCTCAAATCCTAACTCTATAGAGAATCCCTTTAGCCATGTATCCTCCTTCAATTCTCCAGTAAGTGTCATATACTCCGCTTTAGTTGTAAACAAAGTCATCATGTGCCACAACATAGCTTCCCAGCTCACCGCACATTCCTGTATCATAAACCCGTACATTGTGATTGATCTACCCATGATGTAGTCATAATCCACAAAATCCTGTACATCCATTTGTAATCCACGATCAAACCTATCCAACATTCCCACATCCGTAGATGCTATGTCAGGTCTCATGCAGACAACTTGATACTTATGACTTCCAACTGCATATATACATGACCCCTTACTCTTCTTTTCTTCATCACGATTCCTTGACAGACTACCCTCTAACGACAGCGTAGAGTGTCCCCCCCAACAATATCTGAACCGACATCCCGTTGGAAAACCTGAATTGTGACACCCTCAGAGTATTACCACTGTGAGTCCTGAAGATCTTCATACCAAGTATAATTTCCTTTGCTTGATCTAGCAAACCCTTGATAACCCAGATCTCAGCCGTGCTTTCACAAGTAAACCCCATATAATCTATATAGAGGAATAGATATATGAACAAACCTGGTGCATAATTCCAGTAATATATGAAGCTGTCGTCACTGCTTCGTCTGAAACTGTTGCTGAGCATACACATACTAGACCGAGTATCCATATCTTCTTTCATTACAGCTATCCACTTGGAAATTACCTCACAAGCAACTGCATCCCTGAAAGTCAATGAATCATGTGCATATTCTTTAATCACTGCAGCAACTCCTAAAGCAGCCATATTACTGTCACCTCTATACCTTTCAGCAACATTACCTACTGCACCTTCTTGACCAGGTACTTCGGTTTTCATAATGTCTGCCCCGATCTTTGCACCAAGGTATACCCGCTTATTTACCAAGCAGTCTGTGTTTGTCTTTCCTTCAAGTTGTTTAACCTCCAACTTTCTTTGAGCCACTGCAGCATGATCGTTACTCTCCTGAATTACCTCAGCTTCACGATTTTCCTGAGCTCCCTGTAGTTTCACCTCAAACCAAACACGCTTTTGAACATGTACTCCATGGACCCTTGTTTTAACACCAAGACCAAGTTGCTTGAACCCAACTTGTTTTGAACCTCCATGTTTTTGTACAATATTCCCATCGAGCTTTTCGATGTTTAACCTAGTATTCATACTAGCCATTCTTCTTTAACCTTGCTACAAACCTTGTCAAGTTGCTTCTAAATCAACTTTACCAACAAGTCTCACAAGCCGTGTGCTAAACCCGCTTTCTTGTAATAATTGATCTACTAACCTTTAGAAAAACCCTAAAGCTTCGATCTTTCCACATCAAGTCTACAACCTTGATATACCTTGTACTCCAAGTAATCACTTTTCTTGAATCCCAAGACAAAGCTAAACCTTACTTGTCTTCCAAGAACCACCAAGACTTGAATTCTAAGAAACCGAAAAACTTGAAGTTGAAAATTCTTGCAAAACCTTGTCACCTTTGAAGCTCAAAACCGAAACTCCAAGAACCTTGTGACAAAAGAAAACGATTTCCCATAACCCTAGGAGAATCGATCCACCTCCTTGCAAGACAACTTCAATAACCTTGTTGCCCAAGTAATCTTGACTCGAAAACCTAGAAACCTTGAACCGTCTAATCTACACAACGATAGCCAAACAATAACCGAAAACGACAAAGAACACAACAACCAAACCAGAAAATTCGACAACCTATATCTCTTTCCTGGAAGCTCCGATGCAAGATCCCTCAGGTGAGATCCTAGATCTATGTGTTTTCAACCTACGGTTCGAATTTCATAGAAATCCAACGGTTAATGAACCCGCAGCGCCAATTCTCCCACGACTGCGCAGTAACCAACGAACCAAACCTGGTTCACTCGTTTCTCTTGTTTTAGCTCTATCCACGTTGTGTGATTCGCTCTTCTCAAACCAGGCTCCGATACCAATTGTTGGAAGAAATCCAACAAACCGATTTCTAGAGCGGAACCACGAATCAAGAACTACTCCAACAAGACCTCGGCAAAAGGTTATGATCCCTTAATGCCGAGTGGCACCAACACACACGAGATATTTTACACTCAAACGTTTATTAAACGTGAGCAAGAAAAGAATGTACAAATAAAACATCACCCCCTCATCCCTATTTATAGAGAATGAGGGGGGAGAAACCTAATCCTTGGTGAATAAGGATTCTACAATTGAGGAGGTTAAGAACTTTCCTAATACATGACTAACCTCCTTAAGTTTGAGCTAAACTACAACTAACCCCCTAAATTTATATCCTAACTATTACAGACTAATATTCTAACAACTTTTAACTAACCTTCCAGATAAAAAGAGTCAATTCTCACTTTGAGGACTCTAAAGATTTTATATTAATTTACAGGTTTGTCTATGGTAGCACACATGTTTGGCCATCAAAATAGCATATATATGGTTCCAAAATGTTCTTCTGGTATGTTTCACACCGTTTAGGAAGTTACAAAATTTCTATTAAGAACCTTTCTATACAACAAAAATTGCTACCAGTGTCTAACAAAAGTTATTTCTATTAGAACCGTTACAAATTTTTCCCCTCATAAACCAATGTGGCAATGTCCAACAATGACATTTTTATATCTTGACCATGCGATTTTGGAAGTGTTTAGTTGTTACCAAATATTATCCATCATGTCATGTCATACAAATAAAAAGCATTTGATGAGATCAAGTAAAAAAAAAAAAAAAAAAAAAGCGTTACCACTTAACTAAAAAAAAAGTGTGTAATGTGGAAGCAATTTTTAAGACTGCATATGGTATTATTGATTGAAAGAGTGCGCAATTCTTTATTGTATATACCTAACATTCAAGCTTCATAATATGTATATATTAAAGAACAAAATATCTTTTGTCATATCCAAAATGTAAGAGTATGAGTTTGACTTTTAATATTTATACAGTTTGATGTGTATGATTATGTTGGGGTTTGCTATTGTGGTTTCTCATAATATTCCGTTATATGCTTTTTTTTTTTTTTTTTTTTTTTTTTTTTTTTTTTAATCATGGGTTTCCGACTCGACATTGCGAGCCGACTAATCCCACGGCGACTACCCTTTTTGGATAGCTCAGAGTCAGCGCAGGTGAACCTCCGTGGTATTATATGCTAATGTTATATCATTAATATTATGTATTTCTTTAAAAAGCTAGAAAAGGAAAAAGGAAGAAAGTAAGGTTGGTGATATGAGCGATGCACGGGTAGTTTTGCAATCAATTGCGATAGGAGATGATAGTTCTCTTTAAGGTGAGAAAAACATAAAGCACGGTAATATAATACATTATTCAAGACTTTTGATGTCAATTATTTAGAATATCAAACCTAATATGTATAAACACTCTTAACTTCTACCAAAGTCATCAAGAAAAACGGGTATATCAGTGCAACGCACGGGTATTGCACTTGTTTAATTTGTTGTGTATCCATCGTTTTGCCCCACATTCACTATAAAATAACCGAAGTTTTTGAGTAGTACATTTTGGGTATAAACCATATCACGTCTGCTTCAAAATGAAACTTAAACCATAAGTATCAAGTTGTCCGGAGATTATTGCCTATTTATCAACTTTTTAACTTACCATCTCCAGTTATGTCAAAACAACACATAACAAGACATATATCATATATACATATATACTATTGCTATAGATCCATACGATACACGACAAAACATAAATATTGTGACTAGAACACTAGAAGAACGACTCTTAAAGTGTCGTTTGTTATTTTTAAAGAAACATTTTTTTTTCTTTTATTTTTTTTGTCTACTAGCGCGCAGAGGTTTTTGTTTGTTTTTTTGGAAGAACCATTTTTTCCATCATTTAATTTATTTTTTTGCTAGCGCGCAGCGGCTTTTTTTTTTCAAACATAAGTATTTCTTTTCATTTCTTATCTCTTCAAAAAATTATACATAAAATTTCACTTCTCACTTCTCCAACAAAAACCCTATCTATTTCTCTATCATTTTTTTCTTTCAAAAACACAAAAAAACAAACGGTTTTCTTCGTTGCAAATTAAGAATTTAGATGTACCTCTTCTTATACATACATGGTTTGTAGATGAAAAAATAAAACATTTGAAAAAACAAACAACACCTTACTTTTACAAATACGTAGATGCACATTCACACGGTCACATCTTAAACTATGCCCACTTAATATTGCATTTTAAGAAGGTACATTTGTATGGTTGTTAAGAAAAAGCCAACAACAATATTTGATCTCGCTGAAGCAAGGTATGAGTTGTGATTTGTTATTATTTTTATTTTTGTATAGTCAATATCTATATCTTATCCTATATACAAAGAAAAAATGTCAAAAGTCAAAATTTAAAACTAATTTATTCTTTTACTTAAATGAAACGCTGGAATCTAATTTAAAAAACTTAAAACTAATGTGTCACATTTCTTAAATATTGAAATTAGCTATTAAAATTTGTTCTTTCACTTAAAACTATTTATGTTTGTCACACAAGATTGTGGAGAGATTATGCTTATTTTTTCAAAAAATAAGCTACTTAAAAAATAATCTTTGTTTGACAGATATAACTTATAAGAATATTTTTTTAAAAAAATAATGTTCCATAATCGCTTAAAAGCAAATGTTACTTCATGTAGCTTATTAAAATAATGTCTTTTTATAATCTCCAGCACCAGCACCAACACCATCTCCAGTTTTATATAAGCTGAAAAGTTTCAACATAAGCCACAAAAAGAGCTTTTTATAAAACAACCAAATAAGCTATACAAACACCCCTTGAATCATTTCAGGCCAATTCAAGCAAAACCCATTTCATCAAACATTTTGACTTCATTCAAAAAATCAAATCTTTATGGGTCGTCAGATGGAAAACCCAAGTTTGAAATTGACCCACCAAGAAAAGACTGAAGCTGCAGAGAAAAAAGGAGAAAAATAGATGGGAGGTGGGGGGGGGGGGGCTAAGCAGATGGTTAAAGGGTCGAAAAGGAAAGCCAATGCGGAGGAACGAATTGAGCATAAGCTCGAAAAGGTTGTTATTTATTTGATTATTATTATAAGTATAGGAGAGTTCTTAAGGTAAGTTTGCCAAGCTCGAAAAGATGAAAATGTGATATTAAAAGCGTGTGAATTGTATATGTAGTTATGTTCTTGAAACAGATGACTAGCTTACTGCGTTTAGACAAGTAGGTTTGATTGTTCAGCTATAAGCAAATAAGTAGCTATGGATAAGCTAATTGGAAGTTGCTTATGCAGAATTGCAAAACACTTAAATAAGTGCCTATTTGATTAGCGCGAAGATAAATAAATCCAAACAGGCAAACACTATCTGTTGCATTGTAATGATCAAACACAAATACCTCCTAAAGGTTATATTCTTTTTTCTAAATCTTTGTGTAATGTGTAGTTAAGTGAAAATGTAAGATAAAAAGCGTGTGAATTATGAATGAAATCTATGTAAAAACGTTATTAGGACTGCTGATTAGCTTTTTGCGGTTCAATAAGTAGTTTCGAGTGTTTGGCTTGAATAAATAAGCAGTTTTAAGGGGGTGTTTCGGATCTAGTTAAATATGTTTGTCATTTCAGTTTATGCTGAAATAAACACTTAAAATGTGTGAGGTCTCAAGTTCAATTCGTGCTAGGTGCAAACAACTTTAAGTGGTCACGCCAACCTCTTGAAAAGGGAGGGCTTTACCTGGTTTGAGTCTCTGTGGCGGTGGGTTCAAACCCCGTGGATTAGTCGGCCAAAAGGTCAGAAATCATGGTTAACCAAAAAAAAAAAAAAACTTGAAATAAGCAGCTCCCTACCTGCATATTACTTGCTTCTGCTTAAAATATAAGTAGATAAGCAGAAAAAATAAGCAATCCAAAAGACTCCCTAAAACTGCTGATTAGCTTATTGTGGTTAGATAAGTAGGTTTTGACTTTAGTGTTCGGTTTGAAGCAAATCTGCAGTTTTGAATAAGCTATTTGGATGTTGCTCAAGCAAAATTGTCCAACTCTGAAAGAACTGCCTATTAGATTAGCATGTTCTGTTAAAACATAAACAAATCCATACACTATCTTATGCATTTCCTTTTGTTACAGTTGATTGTGATGGGCGTAAGTAGATGTAATGAGCAAAGCTAAACACTCCCTAAAATTTTCAGGAACGAGTCAAATATATGCCTAAAAGTGGTTAGGATCATTTGAATGTAAAAGCCAAATTGACCTCATTTTGAGGGAGGAAGCATCTTTGTGGAAAATAACATTTCATAGGATTATAAGGACGTAATCAGAGATGTGCGAATTCGCCATAACGATCTTTAGGAAGTTTCTCATGATACACGCCTACAAGTTGTAATTGCTAAAAGCTCAAAAGTTCATAGATCGAACTTTGCTTGTAAGGTACTATGCTAAACGAATTTCGTCTGAGTACATGTGAAGAATATAACCCGTTATAAGATATTGAATGCTCCCTGTGAAATAAATGTACTTTTTTAGAGGAGCATACTCTTTATAAAGATTTCAAATTGAAAATTGTTAGGTTAGTCGTATTTAGCCTCGATGGTCATGTAACTTTATGTTAGGTTTTCTATTGGCATAATACATCTGTTTGAACCCCAAAACGTTAACTTGATTTAGTGATCAAGCTTTGTTAGGGGTTTGGTCTTTTGCCTCAACCAACTTTGCTTCCACGGGCCCTTGTCACTTGGCTTTCTTGGTGAGTGACTGAGTGCTAAGTTAACAAGATTTGTTTGCCAAAAATTTGGAAGATCTGGTACAGAAAGAGACTTAAGACTGTTTCTTGAAATGCTTTCTTGCATTGCTACATACAAGGGAACCTCTGCATTAAGAGTAATTTGAAAGAATACAAGATACAGGAGTAACCTATAATGTCCCCTAGAGATTGTTGCGGTGTCTGTTAGATAATGTTTGCAGTGACTAACTGCACATGAGCAGCTCATCAGTCAGATTCGGTAACCCCATGGCATTAGGCATTTGAATATATTGTTGTCAGCCCTCCAAATGCATCCTCCAGTGTTTCTGGTAATAGTCAAACACGAGAATGTTTTAGAAATTTAGTCACATGATCACGTTATATCTGAAAATTGCATAGCTGATCAACTTATTTATGCTTGATACGCTGATGAGTGATAATCCAGATTATGTTATTTGCTCTTCAGGGAAGCTGATTGTTGATGTTCATAGTGAACGGATACCACAGGGTTATAGTTTTTTTGATGCTGACATTGGTAGGTTGTCATCCCCTCAGAGATCCACCACTGTTCCCATATCTTTGTGTGGAGGAACTTTTGTGTTATAACTAGATACCTCCAACGCAAATTAGTTATTTTGGCTGGATTGATATAGTTGTGTTGCTCATAAATTTCAATTGCTCGTGTAGCCATGCTGTGGGAACCCCGTCTCTATCCTTATGCCTTGTTCAAGTTCGAGCTGCATACTCACATGCACGAACACCTATAATTTTTCTTTATAATAACTGGAAATATATCATCTATGAACCAAAGGCCCAAAGCAAGAGTTTTATTTTTAAAATCTTGGATTTTCAAATGCTACTCTATACTTCATTATACTTGATGACTATGCAGCTTTATACATCACTTAAGTAAACAGCCTACTGCTATTTCAGGCAAAAATCAAGGAAGCTCTACTTGCAGAAAGACTCAAGCGCTATGAAGTGTCAAGACTCCAGGGACCAAGTGTGAAACCAGTTGAGATAACAGGTGAAGAAAGATTCTACATGAAAAAGGTGGCGCAAAAAGGGTCCAATTACGCACCAGTTGGGAGAAGAGGTGTGTTTGGAGGTGTTATTCTAAATATGCATATGCATTGGAAAAAACACGAGACAGTAAAGGTTTTCTGCAAGCCTGGTCAAATACATGAGTATGCTAATGAATTTGCAAGATTAAGTGGTGGAATCCCAATTCAGATAATTGGAGATGACACCATAATTTTTTACCGCGGAAAGGACTATGTGCAGCCAGAGGTTATGAGTCCAATTGACACGTTATCCAATACAAATGTCAGTATTCTTCTTATATCTAAAAAATAAATAAAATAAATAAAATAAAAAAATCTATAATAGCGTCTTGCCATCTTTTTAGATCATTTTTGTTGATCTACAAAATTATCGAGCGTATATTCATGTTCTTTATACTCGTTATTTCACTTGGTTGATATTTAGTTTTTACTTCAGTCAATGTATATATACAAGTATTTCCTATTAGTTATTATCCCACAAAATCTATAACGTCTTGATTATAGATTAAATATGGAGCTACAAAGATGATTCACATATATCGAAACTATTGAATAACAGAGAATGAAAGATGAATTGTATTATTGAAATGAGAAAGTGTACATCTGATGTATATATACAACATACAAGTGAAGGGAAAAAGCTAACTAACTCTATGTAACTAACTCTACAAACTTCTAGAAGATTTATTGCTACATCTGTTTACATTTCCATAGGCTTCTTTGTATCATGACCTTCATCTTGGGTGGAGATCCTCTGTTTACTCTGCATCCTGTATTGCTGCTCACTTTAGTTGAGTTAACTGAGTGTTTGGATTTGCATTTTACTTGTGCTCCATTATCCCCCTCGCAAGTTGACAGTGTGTAAGGGTTACACATTGTCAACTTGGATAAACAATTGTAGTGGAGAGGTTTGGTCAAAGCCTTTGTCAGAATATCTGCTAGTTGATGTTTAGTTGGAATGTAAGTGGGAACAATTTGACCAGCCTTGACTTTATCTCTCACAAAATGACAATCAAGCTCTATATGTTTAGTTCTAGCATGATGAACAGGATTGGATGCTAGAGCTATGCAGGAGGCATTGTCACACATCATAAGAATGGGAGTAGGGGCCTGCACTTTGAATTCTTTGAGTAGACATTGTAGCCATGTGACCTCACAAGTAGTATCTGCTAGAGCCCTGTATTCAGCCTCAGTTGAGGATCTGGATACCACTGTTTGCTTCTTTGATTGCCAAGAAATCAAACTAGAACCCAGAAAAACACCATATCCTGTCACAGATCTTCTAGAGAATGGGCAACTAGCCCAGTCACTATCACAAAAAGCTTTGAGTTGGAGTGTGTTGTGAGTGGGGAAGATCAAACCTTGGCCAGTAGTAAGTTTGATGTATCTTATGACCTTTGTGAGAGCTTTCATGTGAGGTACTCTTGGGTGTTGGAGGAACTGGCTCAATGTTTGAGCTGCAAAAGCCAAATCAGGCCTAGTGATAGTCAAATAAATGAGCTTACCCACTAAGGTTCTGTAGTAAGAGGGATCTGTCAATAACTCTCCATCATCCAGTGTAAGCTTAGTAAGGGGATTAAGTGGAATAGCAGAAGGTTTGGTGTCAAGAAGACCTGCATGTGTTACCAAATCAATTGCATACTTTCTCTGTGTCATTGTTAGTCCATCCTTGTTTCTTAGAAATTCTATGCCAAGGTAGTAGTGTAAAGAACCAAGATCTTTTATGCTGAACTTGTCATCAAGGTTTTTCTTGATCTTTTGAATAATCTCCTTGTCATTACCAGCAAGAATGATATCATCAACATAGACCAGTAAGCAAATAAACTTGTTCCCTGATTGGAAAGTAAAGAGAGAAGTGTCCACATAACTTTGTTTAAAGCCCAATGAAATAAGAAAGGAAGTGAGTTTTTCAAACCATTGTCTGTTTGCTTGTTTTAGACCATAAAGAGATTTGGTTAACTTGCAGACTGTGTTGGGAGGTAGAGTGTGAGAGTACCCTTGTGGAATTTCCATGTAAACTTCTTCATTGAGATCACCATGCAAAAATGCATTATTCACATCTAGTTGCTCAATGATCCAGTCATAGTGTACTGCCACAGCTAAAAGAGTTCTCAATGTGGTGATTTTAGCCACTGGTGCAAATGTCTCTTTATAATCTACTCCCTCTTTCTGAGTATAACCCTTTGCTACAAGTCTGGCTTTGTATTTCTCTACTGTCCCATCAGCATGAAATTTGATCTTGTAGACCCATTTGCTCCCAATTGGTGTTTTGTCAGGTGGTAAAAGGGTAAGTATCCATGTGTCATTCTTCTCTAAAGCTGCAATTTCCTTATTCATTGCTTCAATCCATTTTGGATGTTTAGATGCTTGTTTGAAAGTTGTTGGTTCAATGTGATTGTTAATAGCATTAATGAGATGTAGTGATGTGATGCATAAGTTAGAGTATGAAATGTAATGTGAATGATGATGTTTGTGCTTTTGAATATTGTGAATGGTGGATTTGGGAAGTTGACAGTGATAATCTTTGAGTTTGGATGGAAGATGTTTTGTTCTTGTAGATGTCCTAAGTGGTGGTGGTGGTGTATGAGTAGAAGTATGTGATGTTGAGGAAGATTCTGAGGACGATGGTAATAGAGATGGAGATGGTTGTGAGGATGAAGGTTGTGAATCTGGTTCAGTAGCACTTGGTGTAGGTGAAGCAGGTGTAGATGGTGGTGTAGGAGTGTTTGGATTTGCAGAAATTGATGTTGTGGGAATAGAAGAGGGTGTATTGTTTGGTGCAGGTGAGGTGTTGGTGGATGATAAAGGGGTAGGTATAATAAAATTAGGAGGAGATGAATGTGGATTGGAATGGGAAATAATAGGTTTACTGATGTGGGAGTGTGAAAAAGGAAATTTGTCTTCATCAAAGAGAACATTTCTACTTGTGATAGTTTTGTGAGTCTTGGGATCATATAAGAGATATCCTTTTTGATTGTGAGGGTAGCCTATGAGGATGGTGGGAGTTGCTCTTGTATCAAACTTGTCTGTTGTATGATGATATGCATAGGCCAAGCAGCCAATAACTCTCAGGTGATCAAGGTTAGGGGGTGTGTCATGTAACAACTCATTAGGACTTTTGTCTTGGAGAGATGTAGATGGGATCCTGTTGATGAGATATGTGGAGGCTAATAGGCTGTAGCCCCAGAAATGAATAGGAAAATGAGCTTGAAAGTGGATGGATCTGGCCATTTCTAGTAAGTGTCTATGCTTCCTTTCAACTCTTGCATTCTGTTGAGGGGTGTAGGGACAAGATGTTTGATGTGTTATTCCATGGTTTTGAAGATAAGTATCAAATGAGTTGTTAATGAATTCTGTCCCATTATCTGTCCTGATGATCTTCACAGTTGTTTGATATTGAGTTGTAATAGATTTGTGAAAAATTTGAAATGTTGTGAAAACATGATGCTTACTAGGTAAAAGATATGTCCATGTGGCTCTTGAGTAATCATCAACAATGGTGAGAAAATATGTACATTTATTGATAGTAGGATGTCTATAGGGTCCCCATACATCAAGATGTAATAGCTCAAATTTTGTTTTTGCTTGAGATGTACTTACAGGAAAAGGTAATACATGATGTTTGGCTAAAGGGCAGATAGTACATTTGCTATCTAAACTACTGAAAGGAAAAGACATATTTTTGATTTTTCTTAGAGTTTGAACAGGTGTGTGTCCCAGCCTTGAATGCCATAGGTATGAATTGCTGATGCTTGATAGAACTGAAGATGAAGATGAGATGGGTGACTTGTTTGGAGTTAGAAGATACAGTCCACCATGAAGGGTGCCATGTGTACTTGTCCCATCATGGCCCTGAAACACAAACTTGTCATGAGTGAATGTGACTGAAAGTAATGTCTTGTGTAGTAGCTTGCTGATGGAGATTAAGTTGTAGGTGAAGGTAGGAATGTAGAACACATCATGAATGGTTAGGGTTGGTGTTAAGTGTACTGAACCAGTAAAGTGAACCTGTGTTGTGTGTCCATTGGGTAAAGAAACAGTGATTGGTGTTCTAAGCTTTGTGATGTTATGCATTATACTAAAAGATATGCAAATGTGATCTGTGGCTCCACTGTCAACTATCCATATAAATGATGATTTAGAAATGTTTGAAGCAATGAATGAGTGCATCTTAGCTATAGAGTTGAATGAATGAATACCAGTAATAGTAGCAGGGATTGGAACATTAGTGGAGAATGAAAGTATACCTGCCATATGTGGTGCCACATCAGAGGTTTCATTTTGAGTACCCTGTAGCATGAGAAGAACCTGATTTAATTGGTTTTGCAGTTGATCCATCCTGGCATTGACATGATCTTCTGAATTGAATGTGGTACCAGATGTAGAACATTGCTCCAAAGGTGAGTTTTCCATTGGTGGAAGTGACTGCCCAGTTATCATATTCACTGATCTTCCATTACCATTTCTGTTTGTGTTTGTGGATCTTTGAGAAGGTGTTTGGTACTTGTTGTGCAGTGGATGACCAGGGGGTAACCAAGCAATTTGTAGCATTCTTCCTTTGAGTGTCCTTCTTTCTTGCAGTAAGCACAAAAAATTCCCTTCCTAAAGTTGTTCCTTCTGTCAGTGGTGGTGTTTGAAGATTGATTGTTAGGTTGATTGTTTTGTCTATGTGGTGGTATGTAGGTGGACTTGTATGTGTTCAGAGCAATTGGTGTGGTGGATGAGTTTTTGGGAGGGTCTCTTTGCTTCTCTTCCTGTCTCAGCATACTGTATGCTTTAGCCACAGCAGGAAGTGGCTGCATCAAAAGTATTTGCCCCCTAATGTTTGTGTAGCAATCATCTAGACCCATTAGAAACTGAACTAGCCTCTTTCTTTGCTCTCTTTCACCATTTTCTTTTCCATTCTCACAAACACATTTACATGTACATGCATAAGGTGCTTCTATTGCATCTAGCTCATCCCACAGACCCTTAAGCTTGTGATAATACACCTCAATTGTGCAATTTGATTGTTTGAGTTCCACAATTTCATTAGCAAGTTGATAGATCCTATGTCCATCTAGTTGTGAATAGTGTTCATGTAATTCATTCCACAAAGCATGAGCTGTATTGACAAATGTGAGGTGATTACCTATCTCTTCTGATAGAGTATTGAGAATCCAAGAAATGAGCATATCATTAGCCCTGTCCCAATGAATCTTGAGTTCTGATGAAGAAGGTGGTTCTGCATAGCTTCCATCAATCAATTTCACCTTATTCTTTGCACTGAGAGCAATAAGCATTGACCTTTTCCAAGAGCTATAGTTTTCTGATCCACTAAGCTTCTTTGAAATAAGTAACATTCCAGGGTGATCATTTGGGTGAAAGTACAATGGGTGAAACGGTGAAGTGATGTCATCATTCAATGAAGTTGATGGTTGATGACTGTTTGAATCAGATGATGCCATTGTGATGAAGAATTAGTGTTGTGATGTGTGAAGATGATTGAATTGATTGAATTATTATGAAGAATTAACAATGGAGTCAAAGAAGAAATGATTTGTTATGATTTTGATGATTTCTGGTAATTTGTGATGGTTTTTTGATGATTATGTTGCGGAATTGATGGTGGATTGTAGTGGTTAATGGTGGTTAATGGTGGTTTTTGGCGGGAAAAGTAGTTGTGGCAGTGAAAAGTTAGTTATTTGATCAGAAAAATTTGTTATGGTGGTCAGAATCAGTTAGCCACCACAGTTGTTGTGGTGTGGCTCTGATACCATATTGAATAACAGAGAATGAAAGATGAATTGTATTATTGAAATGAGAAAGTGTACATCTGATGTATATATACAACATACAAGTGAAGGGAAAAAGCTAACTAACTCTATGTAACTAACTCTACAAACTTCTAGAAGATTTATTGCTACATCTGTTTACATTTCCATAGGCTTCTTTGTATCATGACCTTCATCTTGGGTGGAGATCCTCTGTTTACTCTGCATCCTGTATTGCTGCTCACTTTAGTTGAGTTAACTGAGTGTTTGGATTTGCATTTTACTTGTGCTCCATTAGAAACAATAAACGATAGTATTTTGGATTTACAAATAAATGTTATACAAAAGTGAATGATGCTATACTTACTTTTGCTGTAAGTATTTATTGCATTTGCACATGTGATTCCTGGGAGAGAAATTATATGTCCTCAATGGATGGTTTTTGAGCCTTGGATCAAGCTACAAACTAATGCCATAGTCTAATATTTTCTTCTATTTAAGCATGTTCTCGATATATATGAGCCTATTGAAGGTACCTTGATATTAAGTTCTTCCCTCTAATATGACATATGGTGTATTCACTGGCTCAATGAGAAGTGTGTTAGGAACATAAATTGGGAAGCATAAAACAAGATTTTTGCCCTCATCTAGTACTCCAAACTTCTGTAACAATTGCCCCCCTTCTTCTTTTGGATTATGTCACACTTTAAGGGTGTATGCTTGTGTTTCTAGTAGGTAGATATATTGGGGATTGAGGATATTTCAAACAACTTTGTATTAGGAAAATAGTTACTTCTATACGTCTTTTCTCTCTATTTGCTTATTTTAGTAGTTGGTATCCTCGCTCTGTTCAAACTAGAACTCGATGTGTACAACACAAAGTTCATAAAAACTGATACTGGAATAGGTCCACTACTAAACCTCAGAGTAAAGGTGATTATGAAGTTAAGGAAACCTGCAATAGGCATTTATTAGTCCAAAAATCCAAAATATTTCATCAATTTCATTGTATTATATATGCCCCTCCATTTGAACTTGTCATATCAGCAATATGCACAGCCGTCACTGTGTGATGTACACTTTGCTATAGCATTATACTGCTCGAAATTTTTTTAATGTTATATGAGTGAATGTAATTCCAGTTATTGAAATATATTGATGATTCATATTAGGGAAAATTGCCAAGAAATGTAATAAAAAGTACCAAATTTGGCCGTGTGTGGTATCCATTAGTTTATTGCCAATATGTAACATAAGTGCAATTTGTAAGAGAAGAGGACTATGAGAATTCAATAATAGTTAAAAGGGTGAATTTTTGTCAACTGAGTGATTTAGTTTTCTTCTTGTTAAAAGTAAAAATATCTGAAATATAATCTGAATGTGACTGTTTTCGGTCAGAAGTTAAACTTTGTGTTACCTTTTGATGAGCGAGAAAGTAGTGGATATCCTGCATTGGCAAATCTGGTATTTCGTGTTTTACCTTTCTTGGCATTTCCTCCTTATTATTGATGATTCTGTTGTCCGAAAACATAAAATATATATCATGGTAATCCCATGCTCGGTATTTTCTCATGTCCACTTTGCAGCCCTTACAAAGACCATAGTGTAATAGCCTGCGATACTTCTTGCATGGCAGAACAGGGTGTCTGTGTGTGTTGAGGGGTTCTTTGTTTGGACTGATTTCAGTTAAAATGGGTAGAAACTGGGCATAGGTTGGAACAGGTTCTTGCCTGGTCGGGGTGACTCGCCGATACTTTTTTTGTCCCTCTCTTTCGAATTCAGTGAATAAGTAATGCACAATTTATATGATTAGAATACTATAGTACTAAAATAATTACATAAGATCTTAATAATGACTGATCCAGATTGTACACCGTTCAATTTCTGAATCACTGATCCAAATTATCCATAAGTGACTGATTCAAATTGTACACCTTCTCTTTATTGCAACAACCAAAATTGGTCCGTTCTCATAAAAGTAGTTTAAAATTCCCATCTCATGATTAAAAGCAGACATTCAGAATCACTTGCTGTTTCTCTCATAACAAGTCCATGACAAATATTATTTTGGTTTTCTCTTCTCTTCTAATTCCCCATCTTATGCATGCAGGCACTAGAGAAGTCAAAATATGAGCAATCACTGGAGATGGTAAGGCAGTAAGGCGCTTCATTGCTATTGCTGAAAAGGAATTAGAATTATATCATAGGCACATTGCACTTTATGGTGACCCTACGCAACATAACCTTTGTTAGTAAATTTAGTGCACTTGAGGGATCAATTCACACCTGGTAATGGGTTTGGAGGTATGGAGTATACACCCATTTGGTCACTGAATCCCCTGACTCAATAGTGGTTATGTTGTGAATCTGCTGCTAGTTGATTCAGCTGCTAGTGTGTTTCCACTGATGTGTTAACATTACCACTGCAAGGGTTATTGTTTCCACTGCAAGGGTTATTGTTTCCACTGCAAGGGTTGTTGTTACCACTGCTAGTATTAACATTATCACTGCTAGTGATAATGTTTCCACTGATCCTATAATTATGGAAATTATTATGATATAGTTAATGGGCCGTTAATTATACATAATACCATGGGCTAGGGTTTGAGTATTCTCTATTATAAATAGAGATCACATTATTATGCATGAAAGTAAGTAAACATACGATATACTAAACACAAAACCCTAAACACTTCTATACGCATATGGTTCTTGGTTTGTGCCTAAAGCAAGAACATCACTTGGTCTTATCCCATAGAGATATTCGTGTAACCCAGGCATAGGGTCGAATAGTTTCTATTGGAAAGTGATACCACGATTTCAAGTGAATATCCGGTACCTTTATTGATTATCTTAACCCTAATCTGGAACTGTTTTGCAGCTAAACAACCAACAATCAATAGAAACTATTAGTGATAATCAATGGCTGCTGCTATGAGACAAATGGCTGCTAACTTTTCCAAGTTGGAAAAGTTTGAAGGTGTTGATTTCAGAAGATGGCAAAAGAAGATGCACTTCTTATTGTCAAGTATGAATGTGGTGTATGTTCTCACGACTGAGATTCCAGAAGATCATGGAGATGATGCTACTATGGATCAGATGAGGGCAAGGAGCAAGTGGGAGAATGATGACTACATATGCAGAGGTTTAATTCTCAATGGTATGTCTGATTCTCTTTTTGATATTTATCAGAATGTTGAAACTTCTCAAGAATTATGGGATTCCTTGGAAGCCAAATATATGGCTGAGGATGCATCAAGTAAGAAGTTCCTTGTAAGTAATTTTAACAATTACAAAATGGTTGATTCTAGACCTGTCATGGAACAATACAATGAACTTCTTAGTATACTTGGTCGATTCACACAACACAATATGAACATGGATGAGGCTATTTCAGTCTCTTGTATCATCGATAAACTACCTCCTTCTTGGAAAGAATTCAAACATATGCTTAAGCATAAGAAGGAGGAGTTAACTCTTGTTGAGTTGGGCAGTCACTTGCGCATTGAGGATTCACTCAAAGCTCAAGACATTGACAAGCCAAAGAGTAGCACTGCTACTGGTCCATCAGTTGTCAATATGGTGGAGCATAACAACTCTACCAAGTACAATGACAACAAGGGCAAGCGTAAGCATCAAGATAACACCAAATCTGATCTTAACAAGAAACCTAAAGTGACTTGTTGGAAGTGTGGGAAACCTGGACACTTCAGGAAAGATTGCAAGGGTGGTAAAGTTGGAAACAAATCCAATGGATCAGGCACAAGTGGAGGGAATGGTAACACCAATTCTCTGAAAGGTCAGAATGTGTTTAATAAGTCTTTTAAGATTTATTATGTTACATATATATCTGACATTTACTTTGTGCAGGATGATGATGTTGCGTGGTGGGTTGACTCTGGAGCAACAATTCATGTGTGTAAAGATAGAAGCTGGTTCAAGACCTACAAGTCAATGAATGATGGTTCTATTCTTCACATGGGAAACGAGTCAACTGCCCTGGTGCATGGAAAAGGATGTGTTGAGTTGAAGTTTAGTTCTGGAAAGAGTGTTTCTTTATTTAATGTTTTACATGTTCCTGATATTAGAAAGAATTTGGTTTCTAGTAGTGTTTTAAATAATTGTGGTTATAAACAGGTTATTGAATCTGATAAGTTTGTTTTATCTAAAAATGGTGTGTTTATTGGTTTTGGTTATTTATGTAATCAAATGTTCAGACTTAATATTGTTCATGATAATATTGATTCTGCTTTTATATCTACATCTAAACTTTATGATTCAAACCTATGGCATGCAAGACTTGGCCATGTACATTTTAAAAGAATGCAAGATATGTCTAAGGATGGATTAATTCCAGCTTTTGATGTGAACACTGAAAAGTGTAAAACTTGTATGTTGAACAAGATAACTAAGAAACCTTTTCAAGGAGTAAAACGTGAAACTAAAGTTTTGGAGTTAATTCACAGTGACCTTTGTGATTTACATGCTACTCCCTCTTTGGGGAATAAGAAATACTTTGTGACTTTTATTGATGATGCTTCTAGGTTTTGTCATGTTTATTTATTACATTCTAAAAATGAAGCATTAGATAAATTTAAAGTATTTAAAACTGAAGTTGAATTGCAACAAAGTTCCCTGATCAAAAGATTAAGGACTGATAGGGGAGGTGAGTACATGGATACTCTGTATTTTCAGTCTGTTGGTATAATCCATGAAACGACTGCCCCTTATACTCCTCAGCAAAATGGTATTTCTGAAAGGAAAAACAGGGTGCTGAAGGAGATGGTTAATTCCATGTTGTCCTATTCTGGGCTGAGTCAAGGGTTCTGGGGTGAAGCTATGTTAACAGCTTGCTATTTATTAAATAGAGTTCCCAACAAAAGGAACAAAGTTACCCCTTATGAACTTTGGACTAAAAAGAAACCTAACCTTAATTATCTTAGGATATGGGGTTGTAGGGCTGTTGTAAGACTCCCTGATCCAAAGCAGAAAACTTTGGGTGAAAGAGGCATTGAATGCATCTTTGTTGGATATGCTGAGCATTCCAAGGCATATAGGTTTTATGTTATAGAACCTAATGAATCTGTTTCAATTAACTCAATAATTGAATCAAGGGATGCACTCTTTGATGAGAACAGATTCTCATCTATCCCTAGATCAAGTCAAAGGATTCCTAATGGAACCAATGACAATGGTGTTTCAGAGGTTCCTGCTGATGAGGTTCCTACTGATGAGGTTCCTGCTGATGAGGTTCCTGCTGAGGTTGTGGAACAACAACCTGAACCTGAGCTCAGAAGGAGCAATAGGGTGAGGACTCCAAAGACATTTGGACCTGAGTTTCAATTATACTTAATTGAAGGTACAAGGAGTGAGGTCTCTGACCAATACTCCTATTGCTTCATTGTGGAGGATGATCCCAAAACATTTGAAGAAGCAATGAAGTCCCAGGATGTTGCTTTCTGGAAAGAAGCAATTAATGATGAGATAGACTCCATCATGGGCAATAACACTTATGTGTTGACTGATCTACCACCTGGTTGCAAACCTTTAGGTAGCAAATGGATTTTCAAAAAGAAAATGAAGGTAGATGGAACTGTTGAAAAGTTCAAGGCAAGATTAGTTATTCAAGGCTTTAAACAAAAGTCAGGAATAGACTACTTTGATACTTATGCTCCAGTGGCACGTATCAGTACCATAAGATTGCTAATTGCTTTGGCATCAATTCACAATCTGATTATTCATCAGATGGATGTGAAGACAGCTTTCTTGAATGGTGATTTAGATGAGGAGGTTTACATGAACCAACCTCAGGGCTTCATCATGCCTGGCAATGAAAACAAGGTGTGTAAACTGATTAAGTCTCTTTATGGACTAAAACAGGCACCTAAGCAATGGCATCAAAAGTTTGATGAAGTGGTTTTGTCTAGTGGTTATTTACTTAATCAAGCTGACAAATGTGTATATAGCAAATTTGATGAATCTGGTAAAGGAGTCATCATTTGTCTATATGTTGATGACATGTTGATCTTTGGCACTGACCAAAATCAAGTTGATCTTACAAAAGAATTTTTGTCATCAAAGTTCTCCATGAAGGATATGGGGGAGGCAGATGTTATCCTTGGCATAAGAATTAAACATGAAAGTAACAAAATTTCTATATCTCAGTCTCATTACATTGAGAAGGTGTTAAAGAAATTTAATTACTTTGATTGTACTCCAGTGAGTACTCCCATGGATACAAGTGAGAAGCTAATGCCTAATACTGGCAAAGCTGTATCTCAACTTGAGTATTCTAGGGTGATTGGCTGCTTGATGTATGCCATGACTTGTACAAGACCTGATATTGCTTTTGCTGTGGGTAAACTGAGCAGGTATACTAGTAATCCTAGTGCTCATCATTGGCAAGCAATTCAGAGGGTTTTTAAGTATTTGAAGAGAACTATGGATTATAGTCTCTCATATACTGGTTATCCTTCAGTATTAGAAGGATATACTGATGCAAGTTGGATCAGTAACACTGAAGACAATTCGTCTACTAGTGGCTGGGTATTCCTACTTGGTGGAGGTGCAATTTCTTGGGCATCCAAGAAACAAATTGCATTACCAGTTCAACCATGGAATCTGAATTTGTGGCTTTAGCTGCTGCTGGCAAAGAAGCTGAATGGTTGAAAAACTTGCTTCTTGAGATTCCATTGTGGTCTAAACCTATAGCACCTATTTCTATCCGTTGTGATAGTGCAGCTACATTGGCAAAGGCTTATAGCCAGATGTACAATGGGAAGTCTAGACACTTAGGTGTCAGGCATAGCATGATTCGTGAGCTTATCATGAATGGGGTGGTATCTATAGTGTTTGTTAAATCTCAACAAAACTTAGCTGATCACTTGACGAAGGGTTTGGCTAGAGACTTGGTTTTGAAGTCTGCTAAAGGGATGGGTTTAAGTCCAACTTAGTCACTGAATGCAAGGATACCCAACTCCCTTCTAAGGAAACTTGGAAGCTGAGTTCAATGTGGAAAGCTGATCATTTGGTGGACTGAAGCACATGTATCACAAACATCCCAAGATTGTGCTTGTTACCTGCTGAAAGGAGGATGAAGTCTTCACTTCTTAATGGTTAATTTTCTTTGAAAAAGTGCTAAGCAGGAGCATGAATTAAAGATGAACCACCTATGTAAATGTTGAAGTTTTGCCGCTTCAGGAAGCTTTGGACTTTTAGCTTTTACAACATTTATGAATTGGATATGGACACATGGCTTGTATAGTGTCAGGAGTATTTTAGTGTTTGAAAACTTGTGTGTATTTATCATCAGGTATTCAAATGGGTTGAAGGGTTCAATTCTTAGAACACCCTGATTCTCGAATATTTGAAAGTATATGTACTAATGTGGAAATTCAATCCTCAGGATATTTTCATTTATGCACTTGTTTTGGTTTGTGTTTGATTTTCATGCAAAGTTAGTGAACTAAATTTGGGGAGGATTGTTAGTAAATTTAGTGCACTTGAGGGATCAATTCACACCTGGTAATGGGTTTGGAGGTATGGAGTATACACCCATTTGGTCACTGAATCCCCTGACTCAATAGTGGTTATGTTGTGAATCTGCTGCTAGTTGATTCAGCTGCTAGTGTGTTTCCACTGATGTGTTAACGTTACCACTGCAAGGGTTATTGTTTCCACTGCAAGGGTTATTGTTTCCACTGCAAGGGTTGTTGTTACCACTGCTAGTATTAACATTATCACTGCTAGTGATAATGTTTCCACTGATAACCACTGATCCTATAATTATGGAAATTATTATGATATAGTTAATGGGCCGTTAATTATACATAATACCATGGGCTAGGGTTTGAGTATTCTCTATTATAAATAGAGATCACATTATTATGCATGAAAGTAAGTAAACATACGATATACTAAACACAAAACCCTAAACACTTCTATACGCATCTGGTTCTTGGTTTGTGCCTAAAGCAAGAACATCACTTGGTCTTATCCCATAGAGATATTCGTGTAACCCAGGCATAGGGTCGAATAGTTTCTATTGGAAAGTGATACCACGATTTCAAGTGAATATCCGGTACCTTTATTGATTATCTTAACCCTAATCTGGAACTGTTTTGCAGCTAAACAACCAACAACCTTGACACTATAATGGTGGCGCAAGTGAGGCTAGCGAAGGCACAGGTGAACCAAAATGAGTTTTAGCAAATGGCGACACCATCGATGCAGTATCAGTATCAACTGCAGATGACGACAACGACGACGACGATGATGATGACAACGACAATGATCACATGTCCCCCTTTTTAAGTGTACACTCCACAGATGACTCTAGCACTGAGTTGGATTCTAGCGATGAAGATTCATAGTCCAATTCTGTGACAGGTGAAGTCTTAATCCTTCATCCAATCCAAAACCGGTAAGAACCTTGTTACTATATCATGGGTGGGTCTGCGGGTTTGGTACCAATCAAACAAGCAAATTTTGGATGGTCAAGGTTGTGTTGCTTTTAAGCGTTTTTGTAAAAAAAATCTAAAAATAATTTGTGAGAAATATGAAGTTAACGTAATAATATTTAGATAATAATCCAGGTGAGAAATAAGGATGTTTAATTCATTAGAAACATGGTTTGGGTGACTTTGACTTGTTTTCTTTTCAGCTAATTTCTGATTGTTATACGTTTGACTAGTTAGAGATAAGGCATGATCACATAAACCGAACCGACCCATTCTTATCTCGAAAGTAGTTTGTATTTATGTAAAAAATCAAGAGTACTAATTTATTTGTAGAATGAGGGACAAGTCAAACCATCTGTGGTGACATTTGGCTTTTTAATTAAGGTTTGTGAACTACAGTAATGTACAAAAAGTTGTATCTATGTTTGCATCCGAATGACCAAGGTATTGTACACCATGTCACCATCCATTTTAATCATGTGTGTTAGTGGACCTTGATCTTGCTTCGGGTCAGGATTATACTCCATCAGTTTGTTAGATTCATGATTAAAGGATTAAAACTAGATGGGAATCAATGATTAATTACAAGATCTACTTGTTGCATCAATTAACCCATTTTAGTAGTTGCGATAAGATCAAGTTTTTATGGCGTATAAAACTCGAATAGCTTCTCATACATAATGGTTTAAACCAAAGGGTTTGTGTCCCAATGGTACCTCATGTTGTGTGAGAAGCTCTCCAACCAAATGGTTCCGGGTTCAAGTCATGTTTAAAACATGTGAGATAGATTTGTGGTGTTAACTGTTGTGAAATAGTTAAAAATTACCGTTCTAAAAAAAATAATAAAAAAAAAAGTATAATGGTTTAATCTCATTTACGGTAAATATTGGCGTAATTTTAAATAATGGTTTAATCACATTTACAGAAAGCAACTTGGTTTTGTTTGAAGATGATGCTTGAAAGAAATAAAATCATTTAGTGAATTGTTAGCTAACTTCTAACAATCCATATGTTATACAGAAATTTAGTTAGATAGTAGCACCAATCGAGCCTTCATTTTAAAGGATTTATTTGTTCATGATCAAATAAGGTTCATAATGTTAAGGTTTCATCGAAGCGGAGCTGGGTAATTAAAGGGTCGTAATGATGATCTAGTTGTAAATAAGCCTGGGTATAAATTTTGCATTTTATACGTGATAATTAAAAGTGTATTTTAGTCCAAGAAACACAGAAGAAAAAAAAAAGTATTGTAAATTTATTATCGGTAACAAGTAAAAAATATATATGTTTGAGAGTTAAAATGGCTATTTTAACAAGGGTTAATGACATGTAATAGCAACGTACTTTCTCATTTGTGTCATTATCATATACGAACTCAAAATAATACAAAAATACCCATCCAACTTTCAAATGGCACGCTTAATAAATGTATTAATTTGGATGGGTATTTTTGTATTAATTTGGACTAAATTACCCCTTAATAATTCTTAATAAACTTTTAAATGGCACGCTTAATAAATGAAAACTAGTCAATTTACACATTCAACTTTTAAAAGTAAGTAAAGTGTTGTTACGATTTATTAACTGTTATAAACATTTTTTGTTTCTAAATCATGAACTTTTTTCTCGCAATGACTACAAATTAAACCCATAAGTTTTGTATCATTAGTCAAACCATTGCAAGTATAATTATTTTTCGTTATACACTAGCACTTTGAGCGGATATTCGTCTAGTTCATTCCAAATGCATAAACAAAATTTTATTCGACTTTTTATTACATTTTGAATGAAAGAAATTGTACCATACAAATCTGTTAATTTTGCTTTCAGTTCAATCAAGGAATGGAATAAAACACACTTCTATGTTGAGAAGCAAAGTGTGACATTTAAAGAAATGACGTTTTGTATCAAATGCTATATTCCTTTCGTGTAACCAAACATATTCTGTTTCATTCCTCTATAAAGGTGCACTCCACTCTTATCTTCGTTACAGCCAAACATCGGTCCGTTTAGAAATTTATAGGAGTATCCAACTGGTATATCTCTATTTTCCATAATTTTTTATGCATCTTATATATGTTTTTTGCTTGGATGATATGCATTGATAAGTTGTAATGTGAATATAACTATGATATAACATCTGATTAGAGCATGCAAATCACAAATATAGGCATTGCAATGTGTAAATATACTCGTGGATATATTTATTTCTTTAACTTAAACTAAACACATTTTTTACATCAATGTAGTTGCAATGGAGGAGCTAAAGCACTTTACTCACGATCATCCGCTCAGCCTTGTGTACCTAAACCCGAATCACAAAAGAGAAAACATTGAAGAGGAAGAGGAGGAGGAAGATGCAGATAAAGATGATTTTTACGAGGAAGAAAAGCACGGTGGCCAATGCAACATGTGTAAGGAACAAATTTATTCATTTCATTTGTGTTACTACGAGTGCAAGTCTTGTGACTACTCGTTGCACAAATTTTGTGCTGAACTACCTGAAATACAAAACAATCACCCTTTACATCCGGGCCATAATCTTACCTTATCGGATAGATATCAAAGTGGTGATTTTGGTTCTGGATCTGAATTGAAGTGTTGTATCTGCAATCTTAATCGGATTAATTTATTTAATTACCTTTGTGCTATTTGCAATCTTAACATAGACATAATCTGTGCTACTAAGTCAGAACATAAGATGGTGCACCCTAGTCACCCTCACCAATTGGAACGTATGTTTGGGTGCATAATATCCATGTGTGTAGCTTGTGGTGAAAAACAAGATGGGCATTTCTTTCACTGTACCAGTTGTCCTAGGTACTTGATCCACGTGGAGTGTGCTTTGCTCCCAGCCAAGTTATTAATCCAACATCGTACTAATGATGTTTTCACTCATTCTCATCCACTTACCCTTGCGTATTCGTTTCCTTTTTCTGAGAAAAAGGCTAGATTCTATCCTAAATGCAGAGTGTGTGGTCGCTTCTTCAATGAGCATTTGTGGATTTACAAATGCGATAAATGTCGATATTATGTTCATGTTCACTGTGCAACTTCAAAGAGAGATGCGTTTATGTCCATCCTCCTGCCATCAGGTGAGCTATCTCGATCTTCTTCTTTTTGTGTTAACTAGTTTGTGAGCAAATAAACTTAATTATTTTACTTTTAAATATGTCATTCCTTAGGCCTTGGCAAAACTTTCAAAAACTACAAAGATGATGAACATCCTAATCTGCTCCACTGTCCGTTTTCTGATGAAGGTGACAACCTTTTGAAGCACCTCTTTTTCAAACAAAGGGGTGATATTGTCAAGCATGATGGTGAAATGCTCAACCATTCTAGTCATCAACACCCGCTGATTCTTTTCGACACCCAAACGTCACTGGCTAACGAAGTGGTCTCTCTTCACGATCCAATGAAGAAAATCCAAGTATTATGTGACGGGTGTGTGAAGCCAATCACAACAGTACCATTTTACAAGTGCTCCCAATCTAATCAACATTGTGATTTTATTCTCCATGAGTGGTGCGCCAAGCTACCCCCTGAAGTGCAACACTACGTGGGCCATCGTCATAAGCTTGTTTTCCTGCCAAAAGTCCCTCGTAAGTTACTGGGTGTGTTCTTCTGTCCAATTTGCTGGTTACCTTCCAATGGTTTTGCGTATGGATGCACTATGTGTAGATATTATGTATGTATTAATTGTGCATTCATACCTGAAGAAATCACGCATGAAGCTCATCCAGGTCATCTTCTCTCAAAAACAAATCCTTCACCTAAGCTAAGAGAAAAGTATTGCAAAGCATGTAGAATTTCAATGCACAAGGTTCCGGGATACCATTGTCCCTCTTGTGACATCTACATTCATGCAAACTGTGCATTGTTATTGCCTAAAGTGATTAGACACAAGTATGATAAGCATCATCCACTGAGCCTAAGATACGAACCAGCTGAGAACCATATTAGCCAATACTTCTGTGACATTTGTGAGGATGAATTTGACCCTTGGGAGTGGTTCTATCATTGCAGTACGTGTGACCAGTCTATGCACGCCGCTTGTGCGCCCTTAATACTTCAATGTGAGCAAGCTACATATTCCAATAACGAGGATTCGATCTTCAAGTTTCTGAATGTCAAGTTTGGCAGAAGGGTGGAGATCAAAGGTCACTCACATCGTTTGGCGGCATTTGTTCAAGGAATCCAAAGTCATGGTAACTGCATTGAATGCGATGAAGAATTGCAGTATGAGATGATCTTTAAGTGCTTGGAGTGCGAGTTTGCATTTCATTACAAATGTGCTGACTCATATTTAGAGTTAGAAGATGAGGCGACCGAAAGCGAGGCGACCGAAAGTGAGACGAGCGACATGTCCAGTTGATACTACTGTATAAAGTATTAACTAGCTTGGCTTAGATATTGAATCAGTTTGTTATTATTTTGTAAATATTATTGTAATAAATAAAGTTGAAGATTCAAGTTTTATATTCATACACAATCTTGTTTTCTTTTGCTAGAGGAAGATTACTTTTGTAAATGTTAAGTTGTTGTCCTCTTGGCAATCATATGTACATGTCAATTGGATATGACAGACGTCATGTTTTTGTTTATTTGATTTTATATATTTATAACTTTATTCTTATCAAATATAATAAGTTTTATGAAAAAAAAAACTTTGAAATTTTTTTATACGAAAATTTTTTAGTTTTATTTAAAAAAAAAAAAAAAAAAAAAAAAAAAAAAAAAAAAAAAAAAAACTTAACTTTTTTCCACGGAAATTTTTAATTTTATTATTAAAAAAAAAAAAAAAAAAAAAGTATTTACTTTTTTTTTTTTTTTTTTTTTAATAAAATTAAAAAAATTTCGTATAAAAAAATTTAAAAGTTTTTTTTTTTTTTTTTTTTTTTTTTTTTTTTTTTTTTTTTTGTAAATTACATAAATCGTCCTTGTGGTTTGTACTTTGAGGTGGAAAACCCAAACTAGTAAAAGCTTAGCCCTCAAGTTAGTCTATTTAATTCAATTGAGGTCCTTTTTAACGGTCGTTTGAAGTTGGGTCGAAATAGGGACAGGATCCGTAACTTTCTGAAAGCACAAGGACCAAACCCGCTAAAAAAAAAGCACAGGGACAAGATCCGTAAAAATCAACAAACCACAAGGACCATTTATGTAATTAACTCTAATAATTATATATCGATTGTTTATGTTCAGTCTTCCTTTATGCAATTTTGATTTTGAATTAGCTTAATTCGTTTCTTTCTTATATTTACATGAATATAAATGTTGATGGACAGATGAAGTCGTTTTCAGGCACATTTACATAAATTTTTCTGTTATTAATCCTTTATTTTATGCAATGCATGGTAGATGTTTGTTAAAATGTTTGAGTGAAAAATGTGTGATTTTGCTATCAAAGTGTATATTTGCAGTGGTTCTTTCATGTTGGCTCTTCATGTGTAGTTCAAAACAAAATTGTTGTAATCAAGCTTGTGATATCTCCAGTTTGTTATAGTCTTGTAAATAAATATTACTTAAATAAATAAAGTTGAAGATTCAAGTTTTATATTCATACGCAATCTTTTTGTGCTAGTGGAAGATTACTTTTGTTAATGTGTCACATCATGTGTTGCTTTAAAATACTTATGTTTCTTATTGATTTAAGTTTTAAACTGCTTATTGCACTTTTTTTTTTTATTGCTTAAATCTAATCATCATCTTACCTATTAAAAAGGTAGATTTACCTTTTTTAAGGTTTACTATTTTTATTTATGAGAAAAAAAATTAGATTATTTACGATTTTTGTTTATGTATTGTGTTTGCTTATAGTATAAATTATTGCTTTATGAATATTAAAACATGTGAAAGGTGATAAATAGTTTGAACTTTGAACTATTGTTTCCAGAAATGTTATATATGTCTTTGATTTATATGCACAGCAACTTTTTGACAAAATTCCTAAGTGACAGGTGATAAATAGTTTGAACTAAAACTCAAGCAACAAATTAGTATGTATTTATGTACAATATCTGGAAATGGGAAAACATGTGATTCCTAAGTGTACAAATTATATGTCTTTTGGGTATAATTAATTCAGAGAATCAGAGAGCTTATTTGTTCATTTTCTTTCATAGAAAGCAAGAAACATCTTTGAAGTGTTGGATTTAGTAATGTAAAGTCGTGACGATGATGTTACTTGAATCAAAAAATATCATCATTTTTTTTTTCCTAACATGGGTTTTCGACTGGACATTGCGAGCCGACTAATCCCACGGTGACTATCTTTTTTGGATAGCTTGGAGTCAGCGCAGGTGAATCTCCGTGGCAAAAAGAGGATTAATATCATTGTCTTTTCTTATCGTCCACGTGGACTCATTTGCTAGGAAAAAAATGGCATTTAAAATTAGGGAGGGGTTATTCTCACGGGCCCTATTTCTATTAACTCAACCCTCTTTACTATTCTAGCTATTTTTTTTTTCTTTTTTTTTTAAATGTTTGGTATAGTATATATATTTGGTATAGTATATATTTTTTGTAATGTTTTTTTTGTGTTTATTTGTTGCGTTTATATAATTAACGTCCAATGCGTTTTTATTTAATTAATAACAATAACAAATAGCACGTTAAACGTTACCACATTAAACGACTATGACAACAAATGTTATTATTCAATTAAACAACAACGTTAACACATTATTTAAAAAACAACAACATCTACGACATATGAAGATTATTCAAATCATTTAAAAGATCATGGAGCCGGGCACTTGACTGACAAGCGTGATCCTCAGGATTCCTTGCCATTTCTAACTCCATCTCCAGCGCCTTTATTCTTGCCTTCAACAACTTGTTCTCATTTTTTGTAGCAACGCAGTTTGAGCAATGCGTTGAAGAAGATGGTTGATTAAAGTGCTCTGCTTCAAATTCATCTTTCCACGCGAAGTATCGACACCCATAGTCTTTTGTACCTGGCTGTTACATGTTAAGAAAATAATAAGAAATGTATTTTTAACAAACAAATTATTTACATAACTAAGCAAACGTATGATTATTTACCACTGAAAGAGGACATGCATAAAACAGTCGCACATGACTACCATCTTGCCAGGATTTCCGTTCTACAATAAATCCTATATTACATTGGCACCAGAAAGGATTTCTTTGGCTCATCTGACCAAAGAATTTGCATAATAATTTACATCAGCAATCAATAATGTTATTACTAATTTAAACAAAGTAATAATAACTGGTGCAGAACTAACACTCTACAAAAAAGCAGACTTTTAAGTTTCAAACAATTAACATTTAAACAATGTTGAATAATCATTTACAACATATGATTCACTATGTTTTGTTGGTATCTCTATTATTTACAACATAAATCAGTAATCATTTACAATGGTTTTGTCGGTGTCTCTATTATTTACATAAATCAATGAACCATTAGTCGATGTTGATACAAAGTTTCCCATTCGGCTGCAACTGGCACTCTGAAATGCCTCCATTGTGGGTGGATATAGGGTAGTCGAAAATCTCTGTCGAGCGTCAGTACAATGTAGTGAGCACCCACACGGGCAATCACAATGGGGTCGGTTCCTTGTGATGAGTTTGGCCTGGTAAAAAGCGGAAAACATGTGTTCCAACCTTGATCGGATATAAATACAACAGGTCGGTGAATCCTTGAAGCGATAACCGGCCCCGTGAGTGGCATCACCATCCAACGATCGTTAGGTGCAGGTCTATTAAACCAGTCTATTGTATACCAAAGTCGGTCAAAGTCCTGTTGCTGCCACATATCTATGTAAGTTTGCCTATGATAATCTAACTCTTGCAATAACATACGTCTGACTTCGTCCCACCTATTTTCGTTTTGAACAAGACTGTGGGCAACACACCGAAACCCACAATTTCCATCACCCTCGGGTACCATGTATACCCTGATTCCATTAAATGCTCGTAAAGGACTTGAATTGGAGTTCTACCACCTTCTCTGGCTATCCGGATCTTATTTCGTGCGTTATATATAGTTCTAACGCTAGACACGTTATCCGGATTACGACCCTGTATTGTCGAAAGTATAATACGTGGTTTCACGGTATAATCTATCAATTCTTTGACCAAACCGAACTCATCATCCTTTAATCGCATTGCATATGGCAAACCATGCAACGACTCTAGCAAATCATGATTATGCGTATCATCCTTCACCCTGAGAGTCCAAAATTTTTTTATATATTGATATTTCGCCGCCAATTTGAATGGACAATTTGTTTTAAAGGTACTGGTTTTCCGTTTTCCGGTACCTTCAGGTTTATACTTCCCACCCTTTGAACATCTATAATTGATTTCGTACAAATAACCCTTGTCTGCTTTGGTTCTGTCTTTAACAATGACAAAACCGAGCCCCCGAGCTATATTTTGCACCCATTCCGTTACTTGCTCGTCAGAACCGAATTCCTGAAAGTATATTGTCGAAAGTATACAACTTTATTTTTAAAAATGATACTTTTTTTTACAAATGATACCTTTTTTTTTTTACAAATGATACTTTTTTTTTTATTATTTTTTTTTTTTTTTTTTTTTTTTTTTTTTTACAAATGATACTTTTATAAATTAAAAAAAAAAAAAAAAAAAAAAAAAAAAAAAAAAAAAAAAAAAAAAAGTAATAATACTCTTCAAAACCGCTCCACCCACCCGTGGTTTTATCAAACCCACCCACGGTTTTATGACCCCTCTCTCACTCAATCACTAATACTCTCACTCAATCCACACTCTCTCTCACTCAATCCACTCTCTCTCTCTCTATCACTAATAACTCACCGTCTCTTTTTAGATCTAAAAAGTTGTTAACGTGATGTTGTAAGTGTTAGTGGTGGTTTGATGGTGATGTTTATGGGATAAAACTGTGGGTGGAACGCGGTTTTGAAGAGTATTATTACTTTTTTTTGCTATTAGATCTGTTTAGATCTAAAACTGTGGTGGTTTGATGGTGATGTTTATGGTGATTGTTGGTTTAGATCTGTTTAAATCTAAAACTGTGGTGGTTTGATGGTGATGTTTATGGTGATTGTTGGTTTAGGGAGGGCTGGGTTAATAAAAATATGGTCCGTGAGAATAACCTCTCCCGTTGGTTTATTGTGATGTTTTACTGGTGGTTTGAAGGTGGTTTCTTGTGATGTTTTAGTGTTGGATCGTTGGTGATGGCTCATATTTTTGGATCTAATGGTGGGTAAGTGTTGGATCTAAAAACTCATATTTTTTTGGATCTATTTTTTTAGAGCTAAAGTAAGAACTTGTTATATTTTTTAGATCTAAAGTAAGAACTTGATGATGGCTCGTATTTTTTTTAGATTTAAAGTAAGAACTTGTTATATACGATTGCTCGTATTTGTTTTGGATCTAAAAACTCGTATTTTTTTGGATCTATAAACTTGTTAAAAACTTGGCTTGTTGGTGATGTGAATATTGGCTTGTTACTGCTTAGTTGCTAAAAACTTGGCTTGTTGGTGAGGTTATTCTGCTTAGTTGCTAAAAACTTGAATATTGGTGATGTGAATATTGGCTTGTTACTGCTTAGTTGCTAAAAACTTGGCTTGTTGGTGATGTGAATATTGGCTTAGTTGCTAAAAACTTGGCTTAGTTGCTAAAAACTTGGCTTGTTACTACTTAGTTGCTAAAAACTTGGCTTGTTGCTGGTTTTATGTGAATATTGGCTTGTTAAAAACTTGGCTTGTTGGTGGGGTTATTCTCACGGCCCTATTTCTATTAGTCCAACACCTCCCTTATATTGTTGAGCTTGTGACCTTGTGAGAATCTTACTTTTGAGCTTTGTGTCCAATCTTGTGATACTGCTTTGTTGTGAAATCTTCTTACTGTGGCACTTTTGAGCTTGTGACCTTGTTACCTTGTGTCGGATCTTATTTTGTGCTGCCTTTGAGAATCTTACTGTGGCACTTTTGAGCTTGTAACCTTGTTACCTTGTGTCGGATCTTATTATGTGCAATCTTGAGAATCTTACTGTGAGCTTGTGACCTTGTTACCTTGAGAATCTTACTGTTGATGATTATGTGACCTTGTTACCTTTTGAGCTTGAGACTATAAGGCGATGATGATTACTTGTTAATCTGAGCCTTTGTGTGGAATAACCTGCTTGTGTTTGCTGTGTTTGCACTTGAACAAAAATATTGTTGTGTTTGCACTTGGACCTGCTGTGTTAGCACTTGTGCACTTGGTTGTGTATCTGCAGTTGGACCCAAAAAATGCTTGTGTGCAAGCACTTGGACAAATGGTTTACTAATAGGCGATGACGAATGGTTTTTAAAACCGAATGGCATGGCAAAGTGATATTTTTATCACTTTGCAACCTTCATATCCGAGCCTAACATATTTTGTGAGTTAATTATTTTGAGAAAATAAGGCGATGACGATTACGTGTTAGTCCGAGCCTTTGTGTGGAATAACATGCTTGTGTTTGCACTTGGAAAAAAAATGCTTCATCTTGCTGTGTTTGCTGTGTTTGCACTTGGACAAAAATATTGCTGTGTTTTGCACTTGGACCTGCTGTGTTAGCACTTGTGCACTTGGACAAACAAAAATTGGACTAAAAATAACTTTGGACAAAAAAAAAAAAAAAAAAAAAAAAAACAGCTAAAGACAAAAGTACACTTTTGACAGACTATTTGTCAGGGCTAGGGCACTAGAGCCCGCCCGGTTAACACATCCCTAAAATTATACTTCTTTATAGCCGGCACTACAAAAAGAAAAAATTATGACGTGTCATAACCTATTTACCGTACGATCATTTGTAAAACAAATCTAGGCCGCATAAAATCCATCCAACATTCTAGCTGATTGCACGTGACATCTCTTTCAATTATTGGTCCCACGTAGGGGTGAGCATCGGGCCGGATCCCGACCCGTCCCGACCCGAACCGACAAATCCCGAAACCGAAACATGTCAAAAACCCATCCCGATCCCGAACCGATTATCAGTCGGGTCGGTTCGGTTACATTCGGTATTCTCGGGCCGGTATTGTCGGTATTTACAATTTGTCCCGATTTTGGGGCCATGACCAAATCTGAGCAAATCCAGTAGCAATTCGGTAGAAAATCCAAACATAAATCAGTCCTCCAAATGACCAAAACTAACAGTAGCAATTAGCAAATCCAAGTGACTTACAGTACCATGACAAAATAGAAATACAAATGACAAATCTTAGTATCTTACACTCTTACAGTAGCAGAACATTCTTGATTCAAATACAAATCACAAATCAATCACAAGTTCTTCTCCTTTTCTCCTTTTTGTTTTGCTGAGATGAGAAAGATTCATATGTTGGTACAGAAGAAGAGATTGATTCACCCCTGAGATGAAATTGATCCATTCAATTGACTTGTGTTACTGACTTGGGTTTTTGACTTTCTGTTTGCTAGTGACAAAAGAAGATATCAAGAATACAAAAGATAAGAAAGGTGCGTTCTTTTTTTCCCTAAATGGCAAAACCTAACATATAATCGGGCTTGGCGGGCTTGACGGGTTGGAGTCGGTTTTCTGCCCGACCCGGCCCGATACCGAGAATTTGCAATTTTCACAACCGACTCCCGACCCGAATTGTTTGTCGGGATTAATCGGGCTACTCGGTTCGGTCAGTTTGTCGGGCCTTGTCGGTTTCGGTCGGTTTTGCTCAGCCCTAGTCCCACGTTTGTTAATAAGCATGTGAAGATAAGTACAAAATTCGTTACATAGAAATAGATAAGTACAAAAAATGATGTTAATATCCACTTTTAACTATATCCACTTTTGTTGGAAGAAATCCAACAAATCGATTTCTAGAGCGGAACCACGAATCAAGAACTACTCCAACAAGACCTCGGCAAAGGGTTATGATCCCTTAATGCCGAGTGGCACCAACACACGCGAGATATTTTACACTCAAACGTTTATTAAACGTGAGCAAGAAAAGAAGGTACAAATAAAACATCACCCCCCTCATCCCTATTTATAGAGAATGAGGGGGGAGAAACCTAATCCTTGGTGAACAAGGATTCTACAATTGAGGAGGTTAAGAACTTTCCTAATACATGACTAACCTCCTTAAGTTTGAGCTAAACTACAACTAACCCCCTAAACTTATATCCTAACTATTACACACTAATATTCTAACAATTTCCACCTTAGTGGTAATAGTTAGCCTTCTCCGATACGCAGCAGCTTCAACAGCGCTGGAACCTCGGACCGGGGATCGCCTTCGTCAAGACACCAGTAGCAATACCCGCTACTAACCTTAGCTCAAATCCTAACTCTATAGAGAATCCCTTTAGCCATGTATCCTCCTTCAATTCTCCAGTAAGTGTCATATACTCCGCTTTAGTTATAAACAAAGTCATCATGTGCCACAACATAGCTTCCCAGCTCATCGCACATTCCTGTATCATAAACCCGTACATTGTGATTGATCTACCCATGATGTAGTCATAATCCACAAAATCCTGTACATCCATTTGTAATCCACGATCAAACCTATCCAACATTCCCACATCCGTAGATGCTATGTCAGGTCTCATACAGACAACTTGATACTTATGACTTCCAACTGCATATATACATGACCCCTTACTCTTCTTTTCTTCATCACGATTCCTTGACATACTACCCTCTAACGACAGCGTAGAGTGTCCCCTCAACAATATCTGAACCGACATCCCGTTGGAAAACCTGAATTGTGACACCCTCAGAGTATTACCACTGTGAGTCCTGAAGATCTTCATACCAAGTATAATTTCCTTTGCTTGATCTAGCAAACCCTTGATAACCCAGATCTCAGTCGTGCTTTCACAAGTAAACCCCATATAATCTATATAGAGGAATAGATATATGAACAAACCTGGTGCATAATTCCAGTAATATATGAAGCTGTCGTCACTGCTTCGTCTGAAACTGTTGCTGAGCATACACATACTAGACCGAGTATCCATATATTCTTTCATTACAGCTATCCACTTGGAAATTACCTCACAAGCAACTGCATCCCTGAAAGTCAATGACTCATGTGCATATTCTTTAATCACTTCAGCAACTCCTAAAGCAGCCATATTACTGTCACCTCTATACCTTTCAGCAACATTATCCACTGCACCTTCTTGACCAGGTACTCCGGTTTTCATAATGTCTGCCCCGATCTTTGCACCAAGGTATACCCGCTTATTTACCAAGCAGTCTGTGTTTGTCTTTCCTTCAAGTTGTTTAACCTCCAACTTTCTTTGAGCCACTGCAGCATGATCGTTACTCTCCTGAATTACCTCAGCTTCACGATTTTCCTGAGCTCCCTGTAGTTTCACCTCAAACCAAACACGCTTTTGAACATGTACTCCATGGACCCTTGTTTTAACACCAAGACCAAGTTGCTTGAACCCAACTTGTTTTGAACCTCCATGTTTTTGTACAATATTCCCATCGAGCTTTTCGATGTTTAACCTAGTATTCATACTAGCCATTCTTCTTTAACCTTGCTACAAACCTTGTCAAGTTGCTTCTAAACCAACTTTACCAACAAGTCTCACAAGCCGTGTGCTAAACCCGCTTTCTTGTAATAATTGATCTACTAACCTTTAGAAAAACCCTAAAGCTTCGATCTTTCCACATCAAGTCTACAACCTTGATATACCTTGTACTCCAAGTAATCACTTTTCTTGAATCCCAAGACAAAGCTAAACCTTACTTGTCTTCCAAGAACCACCAAGACTTGAATTCTAAGAAACCAAAAAACTTGAAGTTGAAAATTCTTGCAAAACCTTGTCACCTTTGAAGCTCAAAACCGAAACTCCAAGAACCTTGTGACAAAAGAAAACGATTTCCCATAACCCTAGGAGAATCGATCCACCTCCTTGCAAGACAACTTCAATAACCTTGTTGCCCAAGTAATCTTGACTCGAAAACCTAGAAACCTTGAACCGTCTAATCTACACAACGATAGCCAAACAATAACCGAAAACGACAAAGAACACAACAACCAAACCAGAAAATTCGACAACCTATATCTCTTTCCTGGAAAATCCGATGCAAGATCCCTCCGGTGAGATCTTAGATCTATGTGTTTTCAACCTACGGTTCGAATTTCGTAGAAATCCAACGGTTAATGAACCCGCAGCGCCAATTCTCCCACGACTGCGCAGTAACCAACGAACCAAACCCGGTTCACTCGTTTCTCTTGTTTTAGCTCTATCCACGTTGTGTGATTCGCTCTTCTCAAACCAGGCTCCGATACCAATTTTTGGAAGAAATCCAACAAACCGATTTCTAGAGCGGAACCACGAATCAAGAACTACTCCAACAAGACCTAGGCAAAAGGTTATGATCCCTTAATGCCGAGTGGCACCAACACACACGAGATATTTTACACTCAAACGTTTATTAAACGTGAGCAAGAAAAGAAGGTACAAATAAAACATCACCCCCTTATCCCTATTTATAGAGAATGAGGGGGGAGAAACCTAATCCTTGGTGAACAAGGATTCTACAATTGAGGAGGTTAAGAACTTTCCTAATACATGACTAACCTCCTTAAGTTTGAGCTAAACTACAACTAACCCCCTAAACTTATATCCTAACTATTACACACTAATATTCTAACAACTTTTAACTAACCTTCCAGATAAAAAGAGTCAATTCTCACTTTGAGGACTCTAAAGATTTTATATTAATTTACAGGTTTGTCTATGGTGGCACACATGTTTGGCCATCAAAATAGCATATATATATGGTTCCAAAATGTTCTTCTGGTATGTTTCACACCGTTTAGGAAGTTACAAAATTTCTATTAAGAACCTTTCTATACAACAAAAATTGCTACCAGTGTCTAACAAAAGTTATTTCTATTAGAACCGTTACAAAATTTTCCCCTCATAAACCAATGTGGCAATGTCCAACAATGACATTTTTATATCTTGACCATGCGATTTTGGAAGTGTTTAGTTGTTACCAAATATTATCTATCATGTCATGTCATACAAATAAAAAGCATTTGATGAGATAAGTAAAAAAAAAAAAAAAAAAAAAAAAAAAAAAAAAAAAAAAAAAAAAAAAAAGCGTTACCACTTAACTAAAAAAAAAGTGTGTAATGTGGAAGCAATTTTTAAGACTGCACATGGTATGGTGTGGTTTAATGAACGTATGGTATTATTGATTGAAAGAGTGCACAATTCTTTATTGTATATACCTAACATTCAAGCTTCATAATATGTATATATTAAAGAACAAAATATCTTTTGTCATATCCAAAATGTAAGAGTATGAGTTTGACTTTTAATATTTATACAGTTTGATGTGTATGATTATGTTGGGGTTTGCTATTGTGGTTTCTCATAATATTTCATTATATGTTTTTTTTTTTTTTGGGTAATCATGGGTTTCCGACTCGACATTGCGAGCCGACTAATCCCACGGCGACTACCCTTTTTGGATAGCTCAGAGTCAGCGCAGGTGAACCTCCGTGGTATTATATGCTAATGTTATATCATTAATATTATGTATTTCTTTAAAAAGCTAGAAAAGGAAAAAGGAAGAAAGTAAGGTTGGTGATATGAGCGATGCACGGGTAGTTTTGCAATCAATTGCGATAGGAGATGATAGTTCTCTTTAAGGTGAGAAAAACATAAAACACGGTAATATAATACATTATTCAAGACTTTTGATGTCAATTATTCAGAATATCAAACCTAATATGTATAAACACTCTTAACTTCTACCAAAGTCATCAAGAAAAATGGGTATACCCGTGCAACGCACGGGTATTACACTTGTTTAATTTGTTGTGTATCCATCGTTTTGCCCCACATTCACTATAAAATAACCGAAGTTTTTGAGTAGTACATTTTGGGTATAAACCATTTCACGTCTGCTTCAAAATGAAACTTAAACCATAAGTATCAAGTTGTCCGGAGATTATTGCCTATTTATCAACTTTTTAACTTACCGTCTATGTCGATTTTAATCGAAGGAAAAAAAAATGCTTGGCGTATTGTAGTGAAGACCAAAAGAAGGAAACACGAGAAGATGAAAGAGAATAAAGTGATTTCGAATTAACGTTATGTGCATTAGAACATGATTTAGCTAAGGTACCCTTTTTAGAACATAGTTACTAGTAATATCTACTAGCCGTATTGCCGTAATAGTAATCCCAAACTGCGGAAATATTAATCAAAAGATCGATGATACAATTTAACGTAAATCAATACACCAGTTTTTATTATTGACTCATGATTTAACATAAACAAATTTGTCATCTTTTTCTATTATATTGAATTGAAACAAAAAGCACTTATGATCTTTAATGAAAATGATTTGCATGCTTAATAAATATGCTTAAAGATATGCCTAATAGTAAGATTGTAACACTTGCAAAAAAAAATGACGAAGATAATGAGAGAGAAAATGGATATGACATGTGTCAAGTAGGAATGGCAATGGAGCGGGTTTGGGGCGGGGCGGCTATCCTCATCCCCAAATTTATTTACCAAAACATGCCCCAAACCCGCCCTGATCCCCATTGGGGATCTTATTGGGGTGCCCCATTGGGGCGCGATACTCCTCCAAACCCGCCTCAATCCCCATTGAGGATCTTATCGGGTCCTTAATGTGGTGTCTTCTTTGGCATGATGCTTCACCATAGTCACACCGTATTAATTTTACACCATTAGCTATAAGGTTTCAAAGTTGTTCTAAGCAAAAAGAATTCAACATAAATTGTTTTAAACAAAATAACTTCAAATTATCTAATCAAAAATTACAAGAAACACTTAAACATTAGACATAACAAGGATTATTACTGAAGTTGCATACATACATATAAATAATATATAATTTATAACATGTATATATATTATATCGGGGCGGGGCGGAGCGAGGATGCTTGGCTCCAGTCACTGCTCCGAACCCGTTAAAAATCCCCGTTAATGCTCCGAAACCCGCCCCGAAACCCGTTAAGCTTGCTCCGCCCCGCCCCAAAAAGTTCGGGTTTCGGGTTTCTCCATCGGGTTCGGGTTTTTTTTGCCATCCCTAGTGTCAAGTAATGAATTGGTTAGACATCTCTTTAGGGCTATTTTAGTCATTTAATTTATATCATTGCTCAATCTTTGAATGTAGAGACAAACAACAACACATCGGGTATGTTTGGCAAATGGGCTTATAGGGCCTTAGACTTTTAAAATAAGTCGGTTTATAAAATAAGTCTCGTTTGTCATGCAAGTTTATGAAAAGCACTTGTGAGAACAAATTCTTTAAGTCGTAAGAAAAAATTTGTATTTTCAATTTCTTATCAAATTCTTTAGAACAACAATTTTTTTTAAACATATATGTTGTTTTTAGAACATATGTGCAAAACTACAATTATTGAAGGCGTGCATGTATGTTTTTTATGGTTCTCTCAGTTCTCGCAGATAAAATGGTTCTCGCAAGAAAGTCTCCCTATAAGTCATAAGTCTCTATAAGCCCCAACCTCATAAAAGAGGCTAAAAACTTTAGACCGGGTCTTTTGAACAATAAATTACTTATTTACTCACAAAAATATTTAACATATACAAAAACTCATTTAATTGTGTATTTTTTTAGAAATTTTGCAATAATAAGTCTAAATTTAAACTAATTTACCAAACAATTTTACAAAAATACAAATTTCAATTTCGACTTATAATATAAGTCCTAGCCCCACCCTCAGTTCAAGCCCCAGCCTGAGCCTATTTCGCCAATCATACCCATCATTTCTTTTGTGGCCCTTTTGCACCCATGAAACAAACAATATACACCTGGTCCGAAAGAAAAATTCGAATAAGGTAAAATAAAAACAAAATTGCTCAAGAAAACAATATCATATTGTGCTTGAGATATATAGCGTTCAAAGTCTCGTCATGTATGGTGTAATTACTTTAGCTTTAAAAGAAAGTTATCATTGTTTGATTAGGAAAGGGGTTTTTTTTTATTCAACAATTTCCCACCTATATAAGAAGGTAAATAAACAAACTTAAGAACGCATTGTAACTTTCATTTGGTAGTTTCGCGAACAGTAGCAACAGTTGTCTTGTAGATATAGATTGTCACCAATGTTGTCCAATTTCTGGTTTTCCTCGGGCCTTCTACCGTTGAAAAGAGCAGAGAAATACTCTCCCCCATCTCTTCCTAATTTCGTATTCATTAACAATGCTACGTACTCCCTTGGCTTTGTAGGTAACTACAGTCCATAAGAAAAACTTTTGGATTGCCTAGCTCAATTGAATTGATAGGTTCCTACAACAAAGAACAAATACATGAGTGAAAAGCTTGCTAACGATACATGTGAAAATCCATAGTTTTGTTAAGAGCATGCTACCTATAAGTCTATAATTGCATTGTGTATTATTCTAGTACTTGAGAACACGTTGCAACTTATCATCATTTCAAAGATCCTTTACATTTATAAGATCCACAAGACATATATCATATATACATAATATTGCTATAGATCCATACGATACACGACAAACCATAAGTATTGTGACCAGAACACTGGAAAAACGACTCTTAAAGTGTCGTTTGTTATTTTTAAAGAAACATTTTTTTCCTCTTATTTTTTTTGTTTGACGCGCAGAGGTTTTATTTGTTTTTTTTATGGAATAACCATTTTTTTTTCTTCCAAACATAAGTGTTTTTTCCCACTTCTTAGCTCTTCAAAAATTATACATAAACTTTCACTTCTTCAACAAAAACCCTATCTATTTCTCTATCATTCTTTTCTTTCAAAAAACAAATGGTTTTCTTCGTTGTAAATAAAGAATTTAGATGTATCTCTTATTCTGCATATATGATTTGTAAATGAAGAAATAAAAACTTTGAAAAAAGGAACAACACCTTACTTTTATAATTTTTTAGACACAAATATGTAGATGCACATTCATACGGTCACATCTTAGACTATGCTCAGTTAATATTGCATTTTAAGAAGGTATGAGTTGTGATTTATTATTATTTTAATTTTCATATAGTCAATATATATTCTGTACTATAAAATGAAAAACTAAAAAGTCAAAAGTCAAAAGTAAAAATTTAAAACTAATTCATTCTTTAACTTCTAAATGAAAAAAAAAAAAAAAAAAAAAAAAAAAAAAAAAAAAAAAAAAGGGCCAAATATGACAAATCTTTTAAAAATTTGCCATTTAACCAAATAAGCTATATATAAAATTGTTATGACATGATAAGCTTATATCAGCTGAAAAGTTTCAACATAAGCCACAAAAAATGAGCTTTTTATAAAACAACCAAATAAGCTATACAAACACCCCTTGAATCATTTCAGGCCAATTCAAGCAAAACCCATTTCATCAAACATTTTTACTTCATTAAAAAAATCAAATCTTTATGGGACATCAGATGGAAAACCCAAGTTTGAAATTGACCCACCAAGAAAAGACTGAAGCTGCAGAGAAAAAAGGAGAAAAATAGATGGGAGGGGAGGGGGGGCTAATAAAGTAATAAGAATGACCCACGAAGGCTGACGGTTAAAGGGTCGAAAAGGAAAGCCAATGCGGAGGAACGAATTGAGCATAAGCTCGAAAAGGTTGTTATTTATTTGATTATTATTACAAGTATAGGAGAGTTCTAGATGTAAGTTTGCCAAGATCGAAAAGATGAAAATGTGATATTAAAAGCGTGTGAATTGTATATGTAGTTATGTTCCTGAAACATATGACTAGCTTACTGCGTTTAGACAAGTAGGTTTGATTGTTCGGCTATAAGAAAATAAGTAGCTATGGATAAGCTAATTGGAAGTTGCTTATGCAGAATTGCAAAACACTTAAATAACTGCCTATTTGATTAGCGCGAATATAAATAAATCCGAACACTATCTGTTGCATTGCCTTTTGTTACACTTGATTGTAATGATCAAACACAAATACCTCCTAAAGGTTATTTTTCTAAATCTTTGTGTAATGTGTAGTTAAGTGAAAATGTAAGATAAAAAGCATGTGAATTATGAATGAAATCTATGTAAAACCGTTATTAGGACTGCTGATTAGCTTTTTGCGGTTCAGTAAGTAGTTTCGAGTATTTGGCTTGAATAAATAAGCAGTTTTAAGGGGGTGTTTCGGATCTAGTTAAATATGTTTGTCATTTTAGTTTATGCTGAAATAAACACTTGAAATGTGTGAGGTCTCAAGTTCAATTCGTGCTAGGTGCAAACAACCTTAAGTGGTCACCCCAACCTCCTGAAAAGGGAGGGCTTTACCTGGTTTGAGTCTCTGTGGCGGTGGGTTCAAACCCCATGGATTAGTCGGCCAAAAGCCACAAAAAAAAAAAAAAAAAAAAAAAAAAAAAAAAAAAAAAAAAAACTTGAAATAAGCAGCTCCCTACCTGCATATTACTTGCTTCTGCTTAAAATATAAGTAGATAAGCAGAAAAAATAAGCAATCCCAAAGACTCCCTAAAACTGCTGATTAGCTTATTGCGGTTAGATAAGTAGGTTTTGACTTTAGTGTTCGGTTTGAAGCAAATCTGCAGTTTTGAATAAGCTATTTGGATGTTGCTCAAGCAGAATTGTCCAACTCTGAAAGAACTGCCTATTAGATTAGCATGTTCTGTTAAAACATAAACAAATCCATACACTATCTTATGCATTTCCTTTTGTTACAGTTGATTGTGATGGGCGTAAGTAGATGTAATGAGCAAAGCTAAACACTCCCTAAAATTCTCAGGAACGAGTCAAATATATGCCTAAAAGTGGTTACGATCATTTGAATGTAAAAGCCAAATTGACCTCATTTTGAGGGAGGAAGCATCTTTGTGGTAAATAACATTTCATAGGATTATAAGGACGTAACCAGAGATGTGCGAATTCACCATAACGATCTTTAGGAAGTTTCTCATGATACACGCCTACAAGTTGTAATTGCTAAAAGCTCAAAAGTTCATAGATCGAACTTTGCTTGTAAGGTACTATGCTAAACGAATTTCGTCTGAGTACATGTGAAGAATATAACCCGTTATAAGATATTGAATGCTCCCTGTGAAATAAATGTACTTTTTTAGAGGAGCATACTCTTTATAAAGATTTCAAATTGAAAATTGTTAGGTTAGTCGTATTTAGCCTCGATGGTCATGTAACTTTATGTTAGGTTTTCTATTGGCATAATACATCTGTTTGAACCCCAAAACGTTAACTTGATTTAGTGATCAAGCTTTGTTAGGGGTTTGGTCTTTTGCCTCAACCAACTTTGCTTCCGCGGGCCCTTGTCACTTGGCTTTCTTGGTGAGTGACTGAGTGCTAAGTTAACAAGATTTGTTTGCCAAAAATTTGGAAGATCTGTACAGAAAGAGACTTGAGACTGTTTCTTGAAATGCTTTCTTGCATTGCTACATACAAGGGAACCTCTGCATAAAGAGTAATTTGAAAGAATACAAGATACAGGAGTAACCTATAATGTCCCCTAGAGATTGTTGCAGTGTCTGTTAGATAATGTTTGCAGTGACTAACTGCACATGAGCAGCTCATCAGTCAGATTCGGTAACCCCGTGGCATTAGGCATTTGAATATATTGTTGTCAGCCCTCCAAATGCATCCTCCAGTGTTTCTGGTAATAGTCAAACACGAGAATGTTTTAGAAATTTAGTCACATGATCACGTTATATCTGAAAATTGCATAGCTGATCAACTTATTTATGCTTGATACGCTGATGAGTGATAATCAAGATTATGTTATTTGCATGTCATGGTTTCTTCAGGGAAGCTGATGAGTGATAATCAAGATTATGTTATTTACTAGTAGTTACCTTTGCTGAAAGTATTTTTTGCATTTGCACATGTGATTCCTGGGAGAGAAATTATATGTCCTCAATTTTACGGGGGCACGGTGTATACAAAAGACTCAATGGATGGTTTTTGAGCCTTGGATCAAGCTACAAACTAATGCTATAGTCTAATATTTTCTTCTATTTAAGTATGTTCTCGATATATATGAGCCTATTGAAGGTACCTTGATATTAAGTTCTTCCCTCTGATATGACATATGGTGTATTCACTGGCTCAATGAGATGGTGTGTTAGGAACATAAATTGGGAAGCATAAAACAAGATTTTTGCCCTCATCTAGTAACAATTGCCCCCCTTCTTCTTTTGGATTATGTCACACGTTAAGGGTGGATGCTTGTGTTTCTAGTAGGTAGATATATTGGGGATTGAGGATATTTCAAACAACTTTGTGTTAGGAAAATTGTTACTTCTATACGTCTTTTCTCTCTATTTGCTTATTTTAGTAGTTGGTATCCTCGCTCTGTTCAAACTAGAACTCGATGGGTACAGCACAAAGTTCATAAAAACTGATACTGGAATAGGTCCACTACTAAACCTTAGAGTAAAGGTGATTATGAAGTTAAGGAAACCTGCGATAGGCATTTATTAGTCCAAAAATCCAAAATATTTCATCAATTTCATTGTATTATATATGCCCCTCCATTTGAACTTGTCATATCGCAATATGCACAGCCGTCGCTGTGTGATGTACACTTTGCTATAGCATTATAATGCTTGAGAAGTTTTAATGTTATATGAGTGAATGTAATTCCCGTTATTGAAATATATCGATGATTCATATTAGGGAAAATTGCCAAGAAATGTAACATAAAGTACCAAATTTGGCCGTGTGTGGTATCCATTAGTTTATCGCCAATATGTAACATAAGTGCAATTCGTAAGAGAAGAGGACTATGAGAATTCAATAATAGTTAAAAGGGTGAATTTTTGTCAACTGAGTGATTTAGTTTTCTTGTTAAAAGTAAAAATCTCTGAAATATAATCTGAATGTGACTCTGTTTTCGGTCAGAAGTTAAACTTTGTGTTACCTTTTGATGAGCAGAAAGTAGTGGATATCCTGTGTTGGCAAATCTGGTATTTCGTGTTTTACCTTTCTTGGCATTTTCCCCTTATTTATTGATGATTCTGTTGTCCGAAAACATAAAATATATATCATGGTAATCCCATGTCCACTTTGCAGCCCTTACAAAGACCATAGTGTAATAGCCTGCGATACTTCTTGCATGGCAGAACAGGGTGTCTGTGTGTGTTGGCCGGGGGGTTCTTTGTTTGGACTGATTTCAGTTAAAATGGATCACTCTTAGTAATGGGTAGAAACTGGGTGTAGGTTGGAACAGGTTCTTGCCTGGTCGCCTGGTCGGGGTGACTCGCCGATACTTTTTTTGTCCTTCTCTTTCGAATTTAGTGAATAAGTAATGCACAATTTATGGTGACCCTACGCAACATAACCTTGACACTATCAGTAATGGTGGCGCAGGTGAGGCTAGCGAAGGCACAGGTGAACCAAAAAGAGTTTTAGCAAATGGCGACACCATTGATGCACTATCAGTATCAACTGAAGATGACGACAACGACAATGACGATGATGATGATGACAACGACAATGATTATCACACGTCCCTTTTTTTAAGTGTGAACTCCACAGATGACTCTAACACTAAGTTGGATTCTAGCGATGAAGATTCATAGTCCAATTCTGTGACAGGTGAAGTCTTAATCCTTCATCCAATCCAAAACCGGTTAGAACCATGTTATTATATCATGGGTGGGTCTGCGGGTTTTGGTACCGATCAAACAAGCAAATTTTGGATGGTCAAGGTTGTGTTGCCTTTAAGCGTTTTTGTAAACAAGTTCTAAAAATAATTTGTGAGAAATATGAGATTAACATAATAATATTTAGATAATAATACAGGTGAGAAATAAGGATGTTTAATTCATTAGAAACATGCTTTGGCTGACTTTCGACTTGTTTTCTCTTCAGCTAATTTCTGATTGTTATACGTTTGACTAGTTAGAGATAAGACATGATCACATAAACCGAACCGACCCATTCTTATGTAAATTACTCGAAAGTAGTTTGTTTTGATGTAAAAAAATCAAGAGTACTAATTTATTTGTAGAACGAGGGACGAGTCAAACCATCTGTGGTGACATTTGGCTTTTTAAGGTTAGTGAAGTACAGTAATGTACAAAAAGTTGTATCTATGTTTGCATCCGAATGACCAAGGTATTGTACACCATGTCACCATCCATTTTAATCATGTGTGTTAGTGGACCTTGATCTTGCTTTGGCTCAGGATTAGTCCATCAGTTTGTTAGATTCATGATTAAAGGATTAAAACTAGATGGTAATCAATGATTAAATATTGGCGTAATTTTAAATAATGGTTTAATCACATTTACAGAAAGCAACTTGGTTTTGTTTGAAGATGATGCTTGAAAGAAATAAAATCATTTAGTGAATTGTTAGCTAACTTCTAACAATCCATATGTTATACAGAAATTTAGTTAGATAGTAATCGAGCCTTCATTTTAAAGGATTTATTTGTTCATGATCAAATAAGGTTCATAATGTTAAGGTTTCATCGAAGCGGAGCTGGGTAATTAAAAGGTCGTAATGATGATCTAGTTGTAAATAAGCCTGGGTATAAATTTTGTATTTTATACGTGATAATTAAAAGTGTATTTTAGTCCAAGGAACACAGAAGAAAAAAAAAGTATTGTAAATTTTATTATATTTTTAGTGATTAATTCAAAAGTTTATGATGTAGCAATAACACATGAGTATGAAAAATAATTAACAAATAAAAACTCAAGCCATTCATAGTATAACAACATAGACACAAAATGTAGTAGTAGTACATCATTGGCAACCCTTTATATTCCAGACAAATAAATACGTAGCATTACAACATTATACCAAGTAATCTACAAATGACTTTGGCTCAATAGTTACATTTGATCAACTATTATGATAATTGATGAGCATGTATGTCGTTGTTGCTAATTTTTTCAAACATCACCAATCATCCTACTAAATCTCTATGTTTAAATCTTCGGTTTAAATTTAATTTGATGCGCACAGAAAGAAGAGGTGCTAACATACCATGCATTTTGAAAGTCAGGGACATGTAGTATAATTGCGTGACTTGTATATATAATTTAAACTTAATATACTAGTATAGACTCATTCATACACAATTTTCCTATGTGAGTCGAGCTGAGAAGATGACCAGGTTCACGAGTCCATCAAACATGACCACTTTCCTCCCCTTGTAAGCCCTCTGAATAACAATAGGCATGAAAGACAGCAAAATAAATCATAAAAATGGACATCAAAAGTACAAAATAGGGAGATAGGAAGTTTTCAAATATAAAAGAAAATTATGCATGGTTAATACTCACCTAACTTTAAACTTGATAATCAAAAGCATTTATTTTTTTAGTCAATAAGTACATTTTAGAAGATGGTTGTGGGAATTCCTCCACATAAGATTACTTAGTTTTCAAATTGACCCGTTCAAAAGAGTTTGCCATAAAGTATAAAGCTCTTAGACAACCAATTTACCCATCTCCAACCTTAGAAGTTTGAGTCGCAATAGTAGCTTCATGCAAACATCAAATGAATCTCCAATGCGTTTATTAAAGATCCCTGAACTAAACACAAAACACATCACCTTTCAATCGATGACTACCATTAATAATATATTATTTATCAACCTCATCATTTACATCCAAATAAACTCAATCGATATCATATAAGTATATATATTTTTATCTTTATTAGCTTTTGTACAAGTTAGTTCATTGAACACTTACCAAACATGTTAATAATGCTTCATCAAACACATGATAACTAAAACTAAACATCAACTAACTGATTAATCAAACACAGTACTAAAAAAATAACCTTCTGTTTGAAACTTAGGCACCCTTAATCCAAACTTTTGCTTGAAAACCATAATAATATTGAATTAGTTTTAAATAGTTGTAATTCATACATTAAACATAATCTATTTGTGTAGAAAGATTTGACAGCGAGAAATAATCCTTCCGAAACAACTGTAAATAATCTTTGACATGAAAAAGTCACTTATTCATCTCATACGGCAAATAAAAATAATAATAATACTAATAATAATAATAAATAAACAAATAATGGTAATAAGCTTGAAAACTAGAAATAGAAATTACCAATCGTGTTCTTGTTGTATTCGGTATTAAGAACGATAAAAGTGGATTTTGATAATTAGATTGTATAGTATATCTTCGATTAAAAGGTAGAGTTGTTAAAAAATTAATTCCATATATTTGATTGAGAGAAAATGAGATGAGATTGAAATTGAATAACAAATTGGGTTGTAATTTAGAAAGTTGATATAAATTGGGATACTAAACAAGTAAGTCGAAAAAGGAATAGCGATTCAAAGCTTTGAAAATTGGAGATTTGGTAACCTTGCATAATTGTCAGTTCATATTGATTTAGGGTAAAAAGTTAAACAAACTCACTAATATATAAATGGCTCTAGAAATCAAGCTGTTATAGATGACGTGGAATAGTTGAGGTGGCATTAGTGACGTGGAAATAGTGCTAACACGGCTTAAAAAAAAAAAAAAAAAAAAAAAAAAAAAAAAAAAAAAAAAAAAACTTTGTTTATTATATATACTAGAGTCTAGACGAGTACCCGTGCATAGCAATGAGATTTTATAGCGGCAAATAGTTATACTTATATTTTTATTACACAAGACATTTAACCAAAATATCACTACAAATATTTGCTGTAATAAAATCATGTTGCTATACACGGATACTCGTCTATTAAATAGAAACAAACGAATCACAAAATATCATTCCCGCACATTCTAAAATAATCAACTAATATAAAAAAAACATAAAAAGCCGTGAGGATTACATTGATGTACCACATGCATTCAAAATATACACACATGAATCAATACATCACTAAGCATCTGATATCTTAACTACTTATAATGTAAAAATGGTCAAAGATGAAAAGGTGAAAAGTGAAATGTTGAAATTTCAGTCAATGCCAATTTTACCCCTCATTATACCCTTGTAAATCGAATCCCAACCAATAAATGTAAATCGAATCCCATTTTCACAAGTCAATGAATGTATACCGAAACTGGAAAGTATTGATGTCAATAAATGGGAAGTATTGATGGAAAGTGCAAATCAATGTCTGTCAAATTTGTGAAAGTGAAAAGCATATGCCAAACAAAGCAAATCAATCAAAGTCCGTCAAATTTATGCTTCGAATGAGTAGATATATAGTTACTTTGATTTGCTTTTCTATTGCAGGAAAGTATTGTAAGATTTCAAACCTTTATGTAAAAGGCTAGAACAATCGCTTTTCTGTTGAAACCTTTGTGTAAAAGTCTTGTATCTATTGAAGGAAAGTATTGAAAGTCTTGTATCTTAGGCTGGAAAATCAAAGGGAGTTATTGCATTAAAAGTATTGATCATGTGTACACGAAAAGAGGCTGGAACACACTATATTTCAAGGCTGGGAAATTCAAATGTTCTATTCCCTATATAAACAACCCCATTTCATGACATAAATCGCTTTTTCTATGTACATACTTGTTCCCCATAGAGACCACACATGTTTTTCTTTAAATGCAATAGGTTTATAACGACTCTTCTAACATTATATTGTTACCTGGCACCAGATGTTTTGTAATTTATTCTCATTAATGCATGTCATCTAACTGTTTATCTGTTTATATACTAGGCAACTAGACCCGTGCGTTACACACGGGCTATATCTAAGTGTTCATAACGTAATGTTAACTAATTCTCGGCATGTATTCATTGCGGGATCATGTCATTTCATTATTTGAATACACTTGCAAACATGAATAGTCATGAAAGCCCGTGCGATACACATGGGCTGTATAGAAGTTTTCAAAGTCTAATATCCGTCATTTATTTTCATCATTTTATATTCAGGACATATTTTTGTCATTAGATATATAAGTTTTTATGGTAGCATACATTTTGTAAGCATGATTCGTATTTAAAATAGTTTATTGACATTTAATCTTTTAAGATGTATTTTTTACGTAATATTTTTTGTCTATTTATTTTGGTATTGACTCTATCATTTTTTATTTGAACTAACTAATATTAATACATCGGGCTAAGTTATAACTATTTCTTATGATAGTCAACAATTCTCGTGCGATGCACATGAGTTGTATAGAAGTTTTCATAGATTTAAAATACGTGCGATGTACATGGGCTGTATAGAAGTTTTTATAGTGTAATATTCAGCATTTATTTTTGTCATTTTATATTTAAGCTTTCATGGTGTCACACATTTGCTAAGCTTTATACGTATTTAAAATACTTTATTGAGTTGCACATGGGCTGTATATAAGTTTTTATAGCGTAATCTTCGGCAATTATTTTCGTCATTATATATCTAAGTTGTTATGGTATCACATTTCTAGGTATGACACACATTTAAAATAGTTTATTGACATTAAAAGAGTATATGTAAAGAGATTTTTTTCAAGAAGTTATATTGAAAAGAGTCTCTTCACACGTAATTTTTTAATATGTATAAGTTACATAAATTATTTTAAATATGAAGCGATGACATTAATGTTGGAGACCTTTTATATTCATCCCCGTGCGATGCACACAGGTTTGGACTGCCTCAGGACCCATGCGATGCACACAGGTTGGATCTAATTGTTTTTTTCGTTATATTCGGGACTAATTTTCGGTTCATGTTTGAAACTCTCGTTTTTTGTGAAAGGCGGACTTCGTTGTTCAATAAATTACATTATTAAAAGAGAACTATAAAACAAATTTCTTTTATAAAAATATAAAAACATTAAAGTAATTAGTATATTCAAGAGTATAATTATAATTCGTATAATAAATTATAATTCGTATAGTAAAATATTGCATGTTTAATTTGTAACGTACTATTAATATGAATGCTAAGTATTCATCTATATTGACACCGGTGGCCGTGGCGTTGTTTTTGTTGTTGTTCTCTTTGTCGTTGTTATTCATTACCATTTTGCATGTTTTGTTCTTGATACAATTTTTGTGACTTCTCCATCTCTTTCTTTAATGTGTAGAGGTTTTTTTGCAAAATGTTATATTTAAATGAGGCTTTTCATATGTAATATTTTAATATGAGTAAGTTACATAAATTATTATTTTTAATTAATGTATTATTACAACATTTTTTCATAAACTATATTGTCGAATTTGGAGCATTCATTAGTAATTAACTCTAAGTATTTACAGTATGACGACATGAAGCACATGATCTCAAACTTAAATGAATAATGCTTACCTCGTGATAGGTGTAGGATAACATTTGAAATACATTTTTTTTCTCCTTTATAAACTTCTTTGAATTAAAAGATTCTCATTGTTAAGATGATAGTGTGAAGATATTTTTATTATATTTTTATTATATACTACCATTTTCAATATATAACATCGACATAATTTTCACAATTATATCAAATATCAAGTCACGCAATATTCCACGACGTTTAATTAAGAAAGTGACATTAACACACCGCAATACAAAAAACTACATTAATTAGAGCAAAAATATTAAAATACACCAACAAAGTGTAGTAATAATTATTGACTAAAAATTGAACGCTCGTCACATTATTTTCAATAAACTTACTTGCTAACGAATCAATAGTATTAGCCCTTCATCGGTATTACATGAAGTAAAATATTGCATGTTTAATTTGTAACGTACTATTAATATGAATGTTAAGTATTCATCCCACCGGTGGCCGTGACGTTGTTGTTGTTGTTGTTTTCTTTGTCGTTGTTGTTCATTGGCCTTTTGCATGTTTTGTTCTTGATACAATTTTTGTAACTTCTCGATCTCTTTCTTTAATGCTTCTTGACGTGCTACAAAAAACAATTAGATATAGTTGATCGTTAGTAACTTAAATACAATTAATCAAAGTAAAAATGTTCATGCATGTTCCACTTAATTGATAAGACAACGATGTGTAGGATCTCTTAAACCATTAAAGAAGATGATGTTACTACCAAACCTCCTAAGCACCATCTTTATGTTCTACATTGTTACACACACAAAACACACGTGAAATTTACATAAAATAGTATAAATCGATATGATTAATAAGTAAGACGATATGATGCTTACTTTACCACCATTATAAGTTGTAGCCCAATGTGCAACGGTGTGGAGGAAGTTGTAGTTTGTTGTGTGTGATTTTTGACACATTATATAGTTGATAAAATATTTGTAACTCATAAACGAGAAGGTAAAAAGACTAACCACTAATTGGTGTGTTTAATTTATGCATTCATGACATATCTGGTTTGTATTCTTTGAGGTTTAGAGATGCTTGAAACATGTTGTACCGTACAAACTTTTGTGCACGATTTCTCATGCAAAACATATTGTATCATACAAACTACATTTGTTGAAATCACACTTGAAGGGCATATTTGGAATAATCAACTCTTGAAACATTTATTAGAGGTATTTTACATTTATAAGACAACCTAAGTTTATATTATATATAAGATAAGATGTGAACTATTAGTTTGTAGTTGTATGATTTCTCATCAGTGGATGCACTGAATAACTTATTTGGTCACTGGACTTCCGTGTGTTTGAATGGATAGCCATGCTTTCCTGTGAAACTCAGCCATGGCTATTTTTTATCTATTATGGTTTTGTGGTTTATTACTTTGTTAGGTGATGATGTATGTTAACCAGTTTTGCATATTAACAGAGGAGATCAAAACAAAAGTATGTAGCTTAAGTACACCGTATCATCCTCATTTGTGTCTTTCATTCTTTTGCTTCTCTAACAATGCTCTCTTTTTCTCATTCATCTTTAATCTCATAGTTTCTTACTATTCACCCTTAATCTTTTAATTTCTTTTGAAGATCTACAGCTTAAAGATCGTCGGTGAGAATTCTTTTTTTGTGTAAAGATTTTGCAAATTCGTGTGGGTTTTCTTTTGGTTATTTGTTAATATATAAAAAAGGTTGTATAGGAGTTATTTTCTTTGTTTTGGGTTGTTTGCAACTAGATTTGGTTATTTATATGCAATTACTAGCGTTTGTTCGTTTACTTTGATTTGTTTTTCATGGATGTTTAAATGGTTGTAGAACTTGAACATCAGTGAAGATTCAATTATTCAAAGCATGGGAATTAACTTTTGAAGATCGATCCAGACATGTTTTTTTATATTTTACGCTAAAAATGAGTAGATATAACTAAAGTAGTTTTCTAGATTTATTTTCTCTAAAAGTGTATTTGACTTGAGTTGCATATAGGTTTTTGAAGAGTTTTTTAGTTAAGTATGGTATTTTAGAAAAGTATTTAACAAAATATGCACTTTCAAAAATATTTAACGTAATATAGTATTATCTTTTTCTCTTTACACTACAAGAAAATCGGCCTTTTGTGACGAAAAGAGTTTGGTCACTAACAGTGCAAAAAGTCGTCACAAAGATGTTTAGTGACCAAACTCGAGTCGTCACCAGTCGTCACTATAGCTCCGTCACTAAGTCAATTAGAGACGAAACTTTACGGCGTCACTAATTTGTGACGAGATAAGTGGTCACTCTTTAACCCTGTTAGTGACGCAAAAAATCGTCACAGAGCTCATAGTGACGAAAAAATCGTCACTGTTTTTGCAATTAGTGACCAAGAAGTCGTCACAGATTGCTTAGTTTTAGAGACCAAATAGGTGGTCACTAAAATGAGCATATAACCAAAAAAAATTCTGTACCAATTTCAATATACAAATGAACTCAAATCTAAATATCTGTAGCAACGCAAATTTAACATATTAACATCGTTCACAAAACCCAAATGCGTGGTCGAAATTCAACACAAACACAACCCATGCATTGTCTAATCATCATGCCTTTTCACTCTTACAACAGCATGCATTGTCTAGCACTCTACCTGGATTGAGTACATGATGAACCTGCACGAGGAGAGAAAATGTAACAACGTTCTTTTGTAGAAATATGTTTTGAAAGTAATTATGTGGTTTTCACTTATTAAATCGTGTAATATGAGTTCTAGAAGATGTTGCTTGAATGTGTTTCTATTGGTTAAAATTGTTAATATTCAGCTGAGTTATTGAGTGCATCACAAACTCAGATAAAAAGAAGAAAAGTCTTGTAAAATGGTAACAGATTCTCTTCAATTAGGATAAAAGCTTATAACTTATTAATGCGATTGTAAGTAGAGGTAATCAAAATTTTAAACCCAAACACCTTCAAGACATCGGGAAATAGAGAGTTAAAATTACTAGTTTTCAAGTAAACGAAAGCAGAATATATGTTGTAAATGGTAATCTTAGACATTGAGAAAACTTATTAATACGTCTACAAGTTGCAATAATCATATGATAAGATTCAAAACGCGTATCCAAACACCCTCTCAAAAGACAGGACATCCAATAAATATTAGGAGTACCTTTACTTGCTCTTTTCCATTTGTACCAAACTCCGGCCAAATATTTGCAGCATTTTCGTCAAGCTTCAGTTTCCTTCAATACAAAGATATAAGGTTATTATTATTAGAGGCGTTCATGATAACACATATCGGAAATACATCAACTTCGTAAATCCTTTTACTCAAAATGAAGTTATCATTGAACTAATATTTGTTAAATAATCGTAGTTAACATACTAATCTATATGAAAATATTTTTTTGGATAAAAGTGAAACGTTTTGGGTCAACCCACACATGTTAACCCAAGAATTATACCCTTTATCAGCCAACCAATGTACCATTCCCGCAATGACACCCTTGGTTACAGAGAAAAGAGGAAATAAGCTACTGGGCTGAACGGGTCGAGAATCATCTTTTCCTAGCACTCTAGCTGCAGTATCAATAATCACTTGCCCGTCCTTGTAGGCAGATACCTAAGTAACACAATAACAAGAGTTTGAGTGAGATACAACCCCAACCATAAAACTAATGTACATTTGTGCTTATCACAATACCTTTTGTTACAATTGTTACCAAACTAATTTTCAAACACTAGCTAGAATTACATTAACACTGACATGATAATTGCAACCAAACTCTGGTTTTACACTTGCAATACCGACAACTGACCCTAGAAACTTACAACTACGCTAGGTACCAATTAGGCACATCTGAATGTTGGAATTAGTTGTAATTTTCAAAGGATGTTGTCATTAGCTTGCCTTACAAGATAAGAAAATTCCCACCTCCTCAATGTATAAGACGGTTCCAAGTCCTATTAAGTTAAGGTTTGTTTACCCCTCATCTCTACAGGGTGAACCACAAATTGTACCTTTCATTCCCAGGCTCACGTTTAAATTTTTTTTTTTAAAAAAAAAACAACAAACAACGTTTGAGTGCATATTGTGTATGAGTTGGTGCCTATTAAACTCAGGGGTTTCTAACCCTTGGTCGATTTCTTGTTGGAGTTATTCTTAATTCTTGTATACAATAGACTAAGCTAAAACACTAAAACACCAACCTTCAACCGAGCGAACACATTATCAATAGGGCGGAGCCAGAAAGTTATAACGGATGGGCAAAATTTGATAATTTTTCAAACTACATTGCTATACAAATCTTGTGGTCAGATGGGCAAATTACAAAAATAATTACAGTATAAATTTCAGAATATTTACACCCTCCTATCTTCGCCCATGAATATCAGTATCACTAAGTGCAATCACCCGACAGTATAAATAAAATAGAAAACAACTTGAAAACCGAACATCGACACACATCATAAACTTTAAATCAAACAGTTCAGATCACATAATCTAATAGAGTTGCGCCATTGTCTTGACAACATATATAGAAAAACGTACAAGGTACAAACCTGGATGACCTGTCATTCGAGTTTTTGGGTGTTTGCTCACAGAAGGTTCCCAGAGGAACATGGTGAAATCAACACTACCCGATACCAACCTGTCAGGAGCATTACCTTTCATCTTATTGTATCTTTCTAAAGCTGCCTGTTGATATAGCAATGACAACTAAGAATTTGTATGTAGAAAAAGATATAACACTAAACTGAAAATTATTATACTTGTTTGGATAGGACGACATATTTGTTTAATATACGGTGCCTTGTTGCCTTTATATAAAAATTATCTGCTGGATAAATTGGAACTTCACCAAAATATAAAGTTGCCTAGTTACCTCCTTCATCTCTTTTGGAGATGAATAATGTTTGCGCGTATGATCAAAAGCTGCTTAAGGCTAGTGGGTTCACCCAATGACCATGACCCTGTATTTTAACTAGAAAACATTAGAAAGTACTTTTGAGGTAAAGCCGAAAGCTAAACTATTGTATGCTTGTAGCAAGTTACCAATCATTATCACAGATAAACTAGTTAAAAGATGAAACCGAAATGCATTGAAAAGTATCAAAAGAGAATAACTAACGAAAGAGATAGGAGTATACCTTCAACTCACGAATCAACTTCCCCTGAGTTGTTTCCCATACTTTGATCGTACAGTCTTGAGATCTGTAACATGCAGAAAAATTGCACTTAGATCTTATTCTCCATTGTGACTTTAAATTACTGGTATTGATATTCATAGTAGAAACAAACACAGGGAAGCAACAAATAAGGTAGGTATGCCTAAGAACCGGAAGTAAACAAACCATATAATTGTAGTTTGGAACAAGATTTACCCTGTATAAATGAACCCATCTCCACCCCACTTTACCCAAGTTACTGCATGGGTGTGGCCACTAAGAACGATAACAGTTTTCCTCATTGTGGCATCCCAGATTCGTGCATCACCATCTTTGCTAAAAGTGACAAAGCGACGACACGTAGATTGGAGATGTACTGGTTCCCAGGATATACCTGTAATCCACTTCTTGTGTCCCTGAAATGTTACGAAATATACAAATCAGCCCCAACTTATTCAATATGCACAAAAAGAGAGATGTTGACTAAGTAGCGCAACCTCATACAAATATAAGAAAGAAATACAAACATAATGAAAACATAAATAATGATAATTTTCACCCAGAATAAGTAAACTGCTTAGTTAGTCTTACATGAGATATGAAGTAATTAAGGGTCTCTTCATTAGGACATCCTAATAGGAAATGAAGACGGTTTATGTGGAATAGAACAAGTAACTAGCATTACAGCACTAAACTAATAGCCAACAAGTAAAGTAATCCATAATAGTGACAGTAAGAAAGTTGGAGTATGATAATAGCAAATGCCTCAGATAACGATATCAATCTACATTAGGCCATATCACGGTATTATGACATATTTCACGTGCATCTGATTCCATGGGCAAAAAATTGACAGCTTGAACTAAAGCTTCATTTATTCTATTAGACTTCATTTATTCTACAGTTCAGTACTTGCTACGACATCAAAGGATATGGCATACAAACAGCTCTTGTTTCACTCTTCTCTATTATAACTGTTCTTTGGGTATACTTGTATAGACAAGACAAACCCAAACTCACAATTCCAAAACAAACAGACTCAATTCACTTTGGACCCAAACTCAACTGCGTACCAAATACAAACTTGTGTCTATTTTACTTAGGAATGCAGATCAAAAACTTTTTACCTAGAAATACAAACTACTTTGGTGTTGAAAAATAATCTTGAACCTAGAGCTGAGCAGAATATAGTTCAGTTCATTACCAATTTGTTTATTTGGTTTTTCAAGTTCCCTTAGCTTTTGTCCACCTTACTCGTTACACAAAATTTTGTAACCTTAACATGTTTGTTTCTTGTCAAGTTGAACCGGGCTGCATAAGCAATCAAGTTTCTTTTCATGCTACTCTAAGTCTCCACAAAACTGAGTTCCCGTAAACCAAAAGTAGAAAGATGTGATAGATGAGTTTCCCAATTTAATCGAGTATGTATCACAATGCTATAGAGTCTTATAAAATTATATGAAACTAAGACCCCGATAGGCTGCTACAAATGCAATACAAAGCTAGCACGTGTAACATGTAGATTAACATTCCATTTAACCTAAAGTGTAACCGACCACCAAAAGTACAAAAGCTTGCAAGCAGCTCCTAATTCACAATATGTGCATCATATCCGATGTTTTCGGAGTATATCGATCTGTGTCTCCTATCGTTCTACAAGACTCACTTTCCGGATTCCAGAGCTTATCAATCCGCGTCTCCCATCGTCTACTTGACTCACTTTCTGATTACCACGCAATATATTTGGTTCACTAAAACACTTACACAATTATCCACTAAAATAGCTTTTTACCAAACTAGCACAATTATCCACTAAAACAGCTTTTTACCAAACTAGCACAATTATCCACTAAAACAGCTTTTTACCAAACAATAATCAAGCCCTAAATTTAACATAACACAAATGAGCCATAATTTTAAACAACCAAGCCCTAACATACAATTAAACAACCAAGCCCTAAATTTAACATAACAAGCCATAATTTTAACATAACAATCAAATTAAAATAACAGAGCCATAACACAAATGAGCTTGAGATCCGAACCGTAACACAAATGAGCTTGAGATCCGAACCGTAACACAAATAAGCTTTAGATCGGAACCGTAACACAAATGACAGCTTGAATTATAGTGATGATGATGGATTATAGTGATGGTTTTATACTCCGTTTGGATAATGATGATGAGAGCGATGAATTATAGTGATGATGATGAACAGGATAATGAAACAGTTTATTTTGGATAATGAATTATAGTGATGATGATTATTTTATACTCTGTAGTGTGTTATTCCGTAGTGTTTGGATGGAAACAGTTTATTCAGTAGTAATTATATGAGTTACTAGATGAATGATGAATGATGATGAGTCGATATAGAGTTACTAGGATATCCAAACAGTTTATTTTGACCTTTCAAAATTAAAAAATAATAATACTAGTATTATTATATGAGTTATTTTTTTATATAAGTTATTTTTTAAATGTTTGATATACATATTCTTTTTTTTTTTATTTTTACATATTGAAATTTGAAAGTGTATGTTTCAAACAGTGTTTTAAAACCCGGTTCGACCTGGCCAGTTCAACCGGTTGAATCGGGTCCGGTCAAAAAGACGGTTTAAAAAACCCGGTTTTTAGAAACGGGTTAACTAGTTAGACCCGTCGGGCTTTAAGTGACTCGGGTCGACCCAGTTCCTCAACCCCGACCGTGTTTGGTTTTTTTTCATTTTTTTTTATAGAAAACCAGGTTGACCCGGTGGTCGAACCACTTGAAAAAAATAGTTTTTGTAAAAGAAAACCAGTTTGACCGGCGGTTGAACCGGCAACCCGGTGATCCGGTGACTTGACCAGTCGATTAAAAAACCCGGTTTTCAAAAAATTGGTTACAAATAATATGTTTAGTGGAGAATACATCAAAGAAAGTTAAATATTTGCAATTTTGCATATTTCTCTACAATACAAGTTTTTAATCATAACGTTTCATAGTGTTTATGATTTTTGGATTAATATACGAATATGCAATTTTTAATAAGTACATATCTAAATGCCCTTGTTCTTAATGATTTTATAAAATTAGCAATATGTGAAATGGTGACCAAAATTTCGTCACTAATACTTAATGACGAAATTTCTCGTCACTATTCATGTAATTTAGTGACTAAATAGTGACCACTTATAAGTTTCGTCACTGACTTTCTACCGATGACCAAAAATAATGACGAAAAATTATATCGTCACTATTTTCATCTAAATAGTGACGAAAATGAAATGTCGTCACTGAAGTTTGGTCACTAAAGCCTCTTTTTCTTGTAGTGTTAACAAATCCATCAAACCTCATCAGTGATGAGTTTTTCCACCAACCATCATCCTCATAGTCTCCTGTAGGAACGACGTAGAGATGTATGGCACTACGCCACTACAGCATGATTTCCACATAATCAACTGGAGGAATTTTATGTATTGCTTTGATGATTTCAATGTCAACAAGGTTTTAACGTCATCGCTTAGAGGAACAAACCACCTCGTTGCTATCATCACAACCAATATGATCAGCTAAATGGAATACTAAACACAAGTTAAGGAACAATATGAAAACCATAACTATCGGAAAGTTCCTAAAAAAGTATGCTAGGTTCATTGAACCGATATTGAACGTCGCCTAATCCGAAAATTTCATGTTTTCTTTTGCACTTGTCATCCATTGCAAGGATATGTGTCTGATTCTTTTAACATAAACAAAATATATATAATTTACTTGATTAATTTCACTAACATCTATATTATTTACACCATATCTTTGTTAACAATACAAACTTAAAATTTATGTAACATGAATGAGATAACCAGATGCTTACTGAACAGTATACACAGATTGTTCTATACATACATTATGGTGTACTATTATACTATATTATAAAGCATGAAGGCCTACTATTAATAGAATACTTAAAATTAAGCCTTACAACTTCTAAAGCTATAAGTACAATAACAAATGCTACTTATAGAAATTCCCCTCATATTTAATTCTAACATACAATTAATACTAACATTAAATACAATAAATAAATCATTATGTACATTAAATACAATTAATTAACTTGTCAATAAATACAATTAATGCACTTATTAAAACACCCCTTACATAAGAAATACAAATTATCAAGCATATTATACAACCAACTTAAATACAATTCCTACAGTAAATGTCACTAATACAAATAATAAAGCATATTATACAAATATTCAAGCCCGAACGGGCAATGGGCCAAATGGGCTCGAGCCCGAACGGGCACAGGTCAAACGGGCTCGAGCCCGAACGGACACGAGCTAAACGAAATTTTTGATATCTATAAATTTATTGTAAAAAAGAACATAATAAACTAAAATATGTTCACATATTGTACAAACCAAGTAAAATACTAAATAAAAATAATAAATAAAATAATACAAACTAAGCAAAATTTTATCAAACTTTTGCCTAAAAAACTAATCAGCAAAGCTATTGCCAAAAAATGTACAAATAAAATAAATTATTAGCCGAAAAAATTAAATTACAGGGTGCCCGCAGTTGCATCGCGCGAGGACCCTGCTAGTAATGTATAGTATTGGTATATAATAAGCGATGGAAATTTGTAATTGACGGTGAATTTTAATTTATAAAAATAATAGTTTATCAAACGTGGCATCAAAAGGCATGATTTTCAAACATAACATATTATTTTGAATACTTCTAAAAGTACTTATTTTGTTAAAATTGTTCTTAAAATACAATGGTCATAAAAAAAACTCGTTTTTGAATTTATATTTTTTCATTCGTTTGTGTACTTTCTTACAATGGGTGTCTCATTTTTAAAAAAAATTCAATAATCTTGAAAACATACAATTTATTTAACAAAATACGCTATTACGCTTCCCTTTAATCCAACTTTAAACTCACACTTAAAATACCACGAGATTTAAAGAACAATTAGTCAACTTTTATCTCAACTGTTACAATTGCTCTATTAATGTAACTTAGTCAAACAATTATGTTTGTACCAATTATTTTACATGGTTGGTTTTCATGAATATTTTTTAAAAAAAGACACAAATACAACATAAGAATTTTTATATTTAATAATTCTCAAAAATTAATCTTAATCTCTACTATATAAACACCATAATATTCCTTTTTATTTTGTGCTAATTCATAGTTAAGTAACTGAAACACGGTTTACTGATACTAGACAAGCGACATGCATAACAATGAGAATAGCGGTATATATAGTTAAAATTATATTTTTCTTAAGTGTATAGTGTAATGTTTTGTGTAACCAAAATATCATAACAATTATTTGCAATTACATTTTGATATTTTCACGTTCTATTTTGAACGTTATACGAATCACTTACCACAATATCGCATATCGTTAATTCTCTGTCGCTAGGAACCTCCGTTGCTATGCACGGGTACTCGTCTAGTATATACTAACAACAAAACTAAAATGTTACATTCATTGTTTGTTGAACCAAAGTACTTGCATAAGCTGGGCAATTGAAACAAAAAGCTTTTAGTTTTGACTCACTATAAAGGCATCTACTATGACAAAGCATGAAACATAATTTTAAAACATTTTCATAAAGGATGATAGCTGATGCTCTAATTACCTAAATTTGATGTCTTATAAATAAGAGTGCATCATTAATAGGTAGTGTACACATAATTATTAATTTGTTGTCAAGAAAATAAATCATACTCATTGATATTAACTTGAAATTCAATTTAACCAGATTCATTAGGAAAAGATTGTGGGTGCCTTAATTACCAAAATAAGTTCAAATGATTACATATCAATTTAATTCTAGAATAACCTTAAAGTTTTCTCAAGCAAAACACGAAATTAGTTCGTTATTGTTCTTGTTTTGGAAATATATTAAATGACGCCTAAAATAATGTAATATTGTTCTCTTTTTGTTAATTCAATATTTTCCTAATATGTTTTGTTTGGCTACGTTTTTGTTGAAAGACACCATAGTTTAGTAGGAAGACGTCATAGATTAGTTGACAGAGTATCAAAGATCGAATTGTATCGAACGGTCTCTTGTTCTAGTTTACAAAAGTTGCATAAGAGTAACGGTCTCTTGTTCTAGTTTACAAAAGTTGCATAAGAGTAACCGAGAATTGAACCGAAACCGGCACATGCTACGCGGTCTAGATCTCATGACTACCTTGACCATTAGATTTTCAATTTCTTGGGTTCCCGAACAAGGCTTACACCTACAAAAGAACACATATACTAATTCAAACCAAACCAAGAAGCATATAACGTTCACTTCATTAAGATACACTTTTATACAACAAAAAATAAAACACTTTTAAGTTCCATAAATACACTTTTATACCAAAACACTACAGTGTGATAGGAACATTTTAATTTAAACGTGAGGAATGTCAGACATTATACTACGCATCTATGTACAAGCAAATTGTGGTAGGGATATTTTAATTTAGACAAAGTTATAATTGCATGTATGAAAAAACACATGTGAAAGTTGGACATATTACCAAAAAATTACATATAGCAAGAAAGACCACAATTTAAGTTTCATCACATATCATCTTTAGAAAATACCCTCCAAAACATAGCATTATAGAATTTTTAAATTCATGAACAATGAACACAAGTTGGATAACCATATATCAAATTATTAATTTTATGAAACAAATATATGATTGTGTTCATTTATCAAGAAAAATTTGACAAATATCAAAGAACCATAAAGGATTCAAAGTTGCTAATCTGTAACTGGGTTACATAAATAAGTAGAAAACTTAAGAAACAAAACCTAAACCTATCTTATTTGAAAAATAACGCATGACAAATATGCAACCACCAATAAATCCGTATCAAATTTCTGCAATTAAAACACAATTAGCAGGTAAGTTTTGTTAATAAATTATGCAAATGAAAAAAAAAAAATTAAAAAAAAAGCAAGTACGTAGTTAAGATAGATAGATGATTGCTTTTGACAACTTTCAAATACCATTTCCTTCACTCAAATTTTGGTATGTCTTTTTCTTTCAAAATTCACATATGTTGTTTCATGGGATTGAACCATATACTATACTACTCCCACATTAATTAGTTTAGACGTCACGTTCAAATTCATGTATTTTTCTAAGTGGCTAATAAATTATAACACGTAATAGTGCTTTTATGAACATTGAGGGACATACCTCACAATTTCATTCTAACAAGGTTTTTTTTTAATAACACGTTAAAAACAGGGACATATCTCACAATTTCATTCTAACAAGGTTTTTTTTTTAATAACACGTTAAAAACAGTGGCGAAACTAGAACAATTTTTTGAGAGGGGGCCGAATTTATTTTGGAGAGGCCGAATAAGAGATTTGTTTGTAATCTCAACTAAATTACCCCTAAAACCTATAATATTTACACTAGGTGCCGCAAATTTTGACGGGGCCGAGACCCTCCCATGCCCCACATAAGTCCGTCCTTGGTTAAAAATATAATGCGTGACATTTTTTTCTTCGTAAACAAATGACATAAGTCACAACAGCTATAGTGTAACTGTACATATAATAATATCAATCATGGGATGAAACATATCTCTACTACTTATAAATAGTTTATGCTCAAATCTTGAAACTTAAAATTGCTTAAAAGTGAGTAAGGTGTTTGGACTAAATTACCCCTTAATAATTCTTAATAAACTTTTAAATGTCATGATTAATAAATGGTAACTTAGTCAACTTATCATCTTAATAACTTTTAAATGTCACGCTTAATAAATGAAAACTAGTCAATTTACACATTCAACTTTTAAAAGTAAGTAAAATGTTGTTACGATTTATAAACTGTTATAAACATTTTTTTTTTCTAAACCATGAACTAATTTTTCTCGCAATAACTACAAATTAAACCCATAAGTTTTGTGTCATTAGTCAAACCATTGCAAGTATAATTACTTTTCGTTATACACCGTCACTTTGAACGGGTATTCGTCTAGTCCATTCCAAATGCATAAACAAAATTTTATTCGACCTTCACTATGAAATAGGTAAAACGCTATTGTACTTTCATACTTTTTATTACATTTTGAATGAAAGAAATTATACCATACAAATCAGTTAATTTTGCTTTCAATTCAATCAAGGAATGGAATAAAACACACTTCTATGTTGAGAAGCAAAGTGTGATATTTAAAGGAATGAGGTTTTGTATCAAATGCTATATTCTTTTCGTGTAACCAAACATATTCTGTTTCATTCCTCTATAAAGGCACACTCCACTCTTATCTTCGTTACAGCCAAACATCAGTCCATTTAGAATTTTATAGGAGTATCCAACTGGTATGGCTCTATTTTCCATAATTTTTTATGCATCTTATATATGTTTTTTGGTTGGATGATATGCATTGATAAGTTGTAATATATATAACTATGATATAATATCTGATTAGAGCATGCAAATCACAAATATACGCATTGCAATGTGTAAATATACTCGTGGATATATTTATTTCTTTAACTTAAACTAAACACATTTTTTACATCAATGTAGTTGCAATGGAGGAGCTACAGCACTTTACTCACGATCATCCGCTCAGCCTTGTGTACCTAAACCCAAATCACAAAAGAGAAAAAATTGAAGAGGAAGAGGAGGAGGAGGAAGATAGAGATGAAGATGATTTTTACGAGGAAGAAAAGCATGGTGGCCAATGCAACATGTGTAAGGAACAAATTTATTCATTTCATTTGTGTTACTACGAGTGCAAGTCTTGTGACTACTCGTTGCACAAATTTTGTGCTGAACTACCTGAAATACAAAACAATCACCCTTTACATCCGGGCCATAATCTTACCTTATCGGATAGATATCAAAGTGGTGATTTTGGTTCTGGATCTGAATTGAAGTGTTGTATCTGCAATCTTAATCGGATTAATTTATTTAATTACCTTTGTGCTATTTGCAATCTTAACATAGACATAATCTGTGCTACTAAGTCAGAACATAAGATGGTGCACCCTAGTCACCCTCACCAATTGGAACGTATGTTTGGGTGCATAATATCCATGTGTGTAGCTTGTGGTGAAAAACAAGATGGGCATTTCTTTCACTGTACCAGTTGTCCTAGGTACTTGATCCACGTCGAGTGTGCTTTGCTCCCAGCCAAGTTATTAATCCAACATCGTACTAATGATGTTTTCACTCATTCTCATCCACTTACCCTTGCGTATTCGTTTCCCTTTTCTGAGAAAAAGGCTAGATTCTATCCTAAATGCAGAGTGTGTGGTCGCTTCTTCAATGAGCATTTGTGGATTTACAAATGCGATAAATGTCGATATTATGTTCATGTTCACTGTGCAACTTCAAAGAGAGATGCGTTTATGTCCATCCTCCTGCCATCAGGTGAGCTATCTCGATCTTCTTCTTTTTGTGTTAACTAGTTTGTGAGCAAATAAACTTAATTATTTTACTTTTAAATATGTCATTCCTTAGGCCTTGGCAAAACTTTCAAAAACTACAAAGATGATGAACATCCTAATCTGCTCCACTGTCCGTTTTCTGATGAAGATGACAACCTTTTGAAGCACCTCTTTTTCAAACAAAGGGGTGATATTGTCAAGCATGATGGTGAAATGCTCAACCATCCTAGTCATCAACACCCACTGAATCTTTTCAACAACCAAACGTCGCTGGCTAACGAAGTGGTCTCTCTTCATGATCCAATGAAGAAAATCCAAGTATTATGTGATGGGTGTGTGAAGCCAATCACAACAGTACCATTTTACAAGTGCTCCCAATTTAATCAACATTGTGATTTTATTCTTCATGAGTGGTGCGCCAAGCTACCCCCTGAAGTGCAACACTACGCGGGCCATCATCATAAGCTTGTTTTCCTGCCAAAAGTCCCTGGTAAGTTACAGGGTGTGTTCTTCTGTCCAATTTGCAGTTTAGATTCCAATGGTTTCGCGTATGGATGCACTATGTGTAGATATTATGTATGTATTAATTGTGCATTCATACCTGAAGAAATCACGCATGAAGCTCATCCAGGTCATCTTCTCTCAAAAACAAATCCTTCTCCTAAGCTAATTGATAGGTTTTGCAAAGCATGTAGGTTCTCAATGAACATTCAGCCGGGATACCATTGTCCCTCTTGTGACATCTACATTCATGCTAGGTGTGCATTGTTATTGCCTAGAGTGATTAGGCACAAGTATGATAAGCATCATCCACTGAGCCTAAGATACGAACCAGCTGAGAACCATATTAGCCAATACTTCTGTGACATTTGTGAGGATGAATTTGACCCTTGGTATTGGTTCTATCATTGCAGTACATGTGCCGAGTCTATTTCTATGCACGCCGCTTGTGCGCCCTTAATACTTCAATGTGAGCAAGCTACATATTCCAATTACCCGAGATCTGTCTTTAAGTTTCTGAATGTAAAGTTTGGAAGAAGGGTGGAGATGAAACGTCACTCACATCGTTTGGCGGCCTTTGTTCAAGGAATCCAAAGTCATGGTAACTGCATTGAATGCGGTGGAACATTGCAGTATGAGATGATCATTAAGTGCTTGGAGTGCGAGTTTGCATTTCATTATGATTGTGCTTTTTCATATATTCCATTTCTAGTTTGGCTTGGATTTTGAATCAGTTTGATTAATAATAATTAAAGTTTTATATTCATACACAATCTTCTATTCTTTTGCTAGAGGAAGATTACTTTTTTGTACGTGGCAATTGGATATGACAGACGTCATGTTTTTGTTTATTTGATTTTATTTATTTATAACTTTATTCTTATGAAATATAATAGTAAGTTTTTGTTTATTTTGAATTTGCATAATGTGTTTCTTTCTTATATTTACACGAATATAAATGTTGATGACAGATGAAGTCGTTTTCAGGCACATTTACATAAAATTTTCTGTTTTTAATCCTTTATTTTATGAAATGCATGGTAGGTGTTTGTTAAAATGTTTAAGTGAAAAATGTGTGATTTTGCTATGAAAGTGTATATTTGCAGTGGTTCTTTCATATGTAGTTCAAAACAAAATTGCTGTAATCAAGCTTGTGATATCTCCAGTTTGTTATAGTCTTGTAAATAAATATTAATCAATAAAGTTGAAGATTCAAGTTTTATATTCATACGCAATCTTCTTGTGCTAGTGGAAGATTACTTTTGTTAATGTGTCACATCATTTGTTGCTTTAAAATACTTATGTTTCTTATTGATTTAAACTGCTTATTGCACTTTTTTTTATTGCTTCAATCTAATCAACATTTTACCTATAAAAAAGGTAAATGTTATAAGGTTTACTATTTTATTTGTGCGAAAAAAAATTTAGATTATTTACGATTTTTGTTTTTGTATTGTGTTTGCTTATAGTATAAATTATTGTTTTATGAATATCAAAAGTGAAAGGTGATAAATAGTTTGAACTGTTGTCTCCAAAAATGTTATATATGTCTTTGATTTATATGCACATCAAGTGTTTGACAAAATGCTTAAGTGACAGGTGATAAATAGTTTGAACTAAAACTCGAGCAACAAATTAGTATGTACAATATCTGGAAATGGAAAAACATGTGATTCCTGAATGTACAAATTATATGTCTTTTGGGTATAATTAATTTAGAGAGCTTATTTGTTCATTTTCTTTCTTAAAAAGCAAAAAACATCTTTGAAGTGTTTGGATTTAGTAATGCGAAGTATCGACGATGATGCTTCTTTTCGATTTACTTATTTTTCCAAGAAGTCCTTTATCTTTAAGGTAGGATAAGTAGTGGATTTTGTTGCTGTATATCTCAGAAAATCATGACAATGTCTTACAGAATTATGGATTTCTGCGCGTTTGGAAAATCTAAGGCTCAAATGTATAGTTACATTCTCAGGGGTGTTTGTTTACGCTTATATGTGGGCTTATGTTTGATTTCGGCTTTCATAAGCCCTAATTCTATGGCTTATTTTGAGACTTATGGGCTTATACAAGTTTATCATATCATAAAAATAAAAAAAAAAAAAAAAAAAAAAAAAAAACCTTATATAAGCCCATAAATATCAAAATAAGCCGAAAAATTGAGTCTTATGAAATATATGCTTAAACTAACAACCCTTCAATATTATTCTTTTTCAGGATGTGGAACTATCAAGAAAGAAATTGTGTTGGAAGTTTGGAAGGACTTTTGTGGTGATATGGAAAACTAATATATATATTAAAAAAAAAAAAAAAAAAAAAAAAAAAAAAAAAAAATCACTATTTGAGAACATCACATTAGTGAGATTAGCTCCAAGAATTATGCAGGTAGGACTAATTGCTTTTGTTTTGATTTCGTTCGAATTGAACATGTATGACTATGTGGCTGCAAATTGTATAAGCTAATATGTTTTCCTCAAGAAAGTTACATTTTATAACTTTCAGAATGGGTTTAGTTAAATGTACTTCATCAAATTTAATCTTTGTATGATGAATGTGTTTGAATCAGTCTGGTTTTTGTTTTATGTGGTTTGGGTAAATTTGAGTTACATTTTCCATTTCCAAGTTTGAAAGGGGTGGGGTGAGACTACTGGTGATGTGGGAGAGCTCAAATGTGGGTGAGCTTATAAGTTAAAAACTTAAGCACATTAAAGAAGCTAGGCCAAACACACCCTAATTTCATATGAATAAGATAATTATAGTACGCATTATATAAATAGAAAATATTGTGTCTTTCCATGTTACTACAGGCGATAAGAGGGGAAACAGTGGTGATGTGAATAAGAACACCATACAAGGTAGTGATAGAAAGTAAGAAGACTTTGCACAAAGAAGTGGGGAGTTGTTCAATTTACAGTTGCCAAGCATTTAGAACACTTTAGGATGATTAACCTGGTTAACTTTTAGCATTAGAAATTGAAAATAACTTAAATTGACCCATTTTTATTCAAACCGGTCGAAAGTGCCTTCATAGTTGATTCAAGTACTAAGGTGTCTCCTTTTCTATTAGCATGGTTTTGCTCGATTTGCTAATGTCATGTTTTTCATCATTTGTTTTGAGGGTCTTTTGATTGACTTGGCAGAGTTGCAACGTATATGCTATCACGCAACGTTTTTCATCATTTGTTTTGGAGGTGCTTCTATGCACCTATGAATCCTTGATTTTATAGGTAGAGTTACAACCCTTTTAATAAACATAAACCATATTACGATGACAATTTTTTAAAAACAAAAGTAGACTATTTGACCCATTTTCTTTATAGTTCACTTCGATTCTATCCACTAAGCTTATGTAATTAAAATTTAAATGAAAATATGACTCTGACCAAATAAAAATAAGAGTCAACTAACTGTGTGTTATAGGCTTACATCTATTTGACCCATTTTCTTTGCAAAAGTTTGGTGTTCATATTCAAATGTTAAACCATTTCTGAAACCTACGGTTAAAATCATTACAAGTATTTAGGGCGGAGCAAACGGACCGGACCGACCGACAAAACCGACCGAACCGGACCGGACCGGACCGGACCGACCACATTCGGTCCGGTCCTCGGTCTAAGCTTTTTGGCTAATTCGGTCCTCGGTCCGGTCGGTCCGGTCCGGACCGACCAAAAACCCGAAAAAACTTGCCAAATCTTGCCTAATTGGACCGGACCGACTGAAGACCGACCGGACCGGACCGGACCGAGACCGGACCGACCACATTCGGTCCGGTCTCGGTCTATGGTTTTTCCGGTTCTCGGTCTTCGGTCTTCGGTCCGGTCCGGTCTTGGTCGGTCCGGTCCGGTTTTTGGACCGTGATCACCCTTACAAGTATTCTATGCAAGTTTGTATACTTTTATAGTAAACGTTATCAAAAGTCCAAAACCATGTAATCCATATTTTTCGCATTATTTTTTACTAAAATATTTGTGTAATGAGATAGCAAAAGTCCAAACACTTTATAAGAGACTAGGGTACGCCGGTACGGTCGTGCCATAGCCTCGGCTGGCCGACCAGCTCACTCCATGGGTGAGACACCATATCAAGCCACCGCTAGTCATGTGATTATTATTATTATTATTATTATTTTTTTTTTGGGGGGGGGGGGGGGGGGGGGGGTGGTACTCTGACACCACTTTTACTCTATGCATTACTTTTGTACTAGAGAATGTAGTTTTGGTGGCATGTACAAAAGTATGGGTAAAAAGTGCTGAGGTGGCACAACTTTTGCCCATGGCACCACCTCGACGGCGGTACCCAGCGCTCTAACATATGTCAAGAGGTGGTTTGTAATAAGGTAGAATAATTTGGCGTTGTAATATGGAATTGTTGTGTTATGTTGCAATGTATTTTTTTTAGTGACAAATACAATGGCGTTTTGTGGTTTGTGTTAATATAGTATTTGCAAATAGTCAAATAGAGATATTTGTTTGTTGGTTTTGCCAAAATTTTAATAAGCTACGAATGTTAGTCATTTCATAATTCAAATTTGCTTTCAACACGCTCATTCTGGGCTGTCTACTGTGTATTGTTATTTTTTTTTTTTCGAAATAAAGTATGTAATTAAAAAAAAAAAAAAAAAAAAAAAAAAAAAGGTGTTAAGGACTATTAATTTTTTTTAACACAAACAGTCTTTGTTTGCACATGGGCCACCAAACACACCGGCTAAGGACGATGGGCAATACATCCATATGGGCCAAAAACAAACCAAAATCCAAAAAAGGTCAATGGACCACAGTAGCCCAAAAAACTGGCGGGAAAGGGGGCGATGTAAACGGTGTCGTATTGCACCAGTTTTAAATATATATATAATTCTTATAATTAGTTACCGATATTTTTCTAGAAGACGGATGAAGTTTTTTCGTCTTCCTAAGAAGTGTTAGAAAATTTCTCTTCGCTTTTCTATGGCTGAACGCTTTGAACGCCTTAAAAAGCTTCACTATTTTTTCAGCTTTCACAATAAAAGAGCGAAATAAAACAATGATATTCACTTTGCATTCGCTTATTCTGTTTTAAAATAAGTGTCACATATTTATTTCTGGGCTTCTGTGAGCTAATTTGTAAAAGAGTTGGACGTATTAAGCCATCTTTTACTTTCGAAATGGGCATGTATGGCCCTTCCAAAAGTTAAATGGCATTAACGGACACATAAATGTAATAGATTTAATTATTTATATATGAATAAGATGTTTGAGGATTTTTTTTTCGTTTTTTTTTATTTTTATTTTTTTTGAACGATTTGTATATAAGTCCGTTTGACTCATGTCCATTAATCCCATGCCCGTTCGTCCCAATCCTTTTGAACCCGTTGCCCGACCTCGCCCAACCCGTTTTGCCACCTCTGATTGTAGTAAACAGTACCTTTCCACTAACTGCGTGATATTTTTTTAAGAGAATTGATACTCACACCACAAAAAATGATGCACACACCACAATATCACATCAATAATTACTCGTTAGCATCTTTACACGAAATAATTTTTTTTTCAGTTAATCTATAAATAATTACTTGTTAACATCTTTACACGAAATAATTTTTTTTATTAAATCTTGAAATTATGAATGTTCTTTGCAATGTTTTGAAAACCGGGTTCGAAATCGACCCGGTCGAGTCACCGGGCACCGGGTCAACCGGTTCGACCGCCAGGTCAACCCCGATTTCAATTTATTATTTTTTTGACCGGTTCGACCGCCGGGTCAACCGGGTCGACCACCGGGTCAACCCGGGTTTTTATTAAAATATTTTGAAAAAATGAAACCCGGCCGGGTTTCGAGAACCGGGTTAATCCGGGTCACTCAAAACCCAGCGGGTCAAACCGGTTAACCCGGTTTTAGAAACCCGGGTTGTTTTGACCCATTTTTCGGCCGAAACCGATCGAACCAGTTAACCCGGCCGGGTCGACCCGGGTTTCAAAACCTTGGTTCTTTGTAAAGTAAGATAACTTAAAAACACAATTTATGTTGTATTTTGTAGCACAAACAATCTTTAAATTTAACACAAAAGCTGTTACTGAAACCGATAGGTAACTGAAGGGACTATTTAACATAGGGATTGCTTCTGCAATTGCATTTTACAAAAGGGACGAATTTTGTAATTTGGTAAGAACTGATTCTGAAATCTATTAATAACATTAAGAGTAAAATACATGTAACGCCCTAAATAAATTTCACAGATTTATTGAAATAACATTTTATTGACTTTAGAATAATTAGAAAAGTTTTTCCATTATTTTTATAAGAAGTAAGGACTTGAATTGAGCACAATACATAAGTGTGGTGAATTCCAAAACGGGTCAGATTGGGGTTCTCATGGTGCAAGGTAGAAACAAGTCCAATTAACCAACTTTAAACCACTCAAACACAATCAAAGAAAATTCTAAAAATTATAATAAAATTATCTATGCAAAGACAAGCAAGCAAATATTTAAATGCCCCAAGTTTCGGATCCAATTACTTAAAATTGAGTGAATTAAAAATCCGACATTAAACCTGTTTTACACCTTTTTCTGAAATTTCGACTTTTTTAATTTTTGTGAGAGTTGACTAAATTGAGATTATAACGATCATAGGTGATTAAATCAGTTACGCTAAGCTGAATAAAGTCTAAATTAAGCTAATCTAAGCTACTTCTGAACCTAATCATGATGATTATATCTACTGATACTAACAGGTTATGCAAAACTTAAAATGATAAGATGAAATTTTGACTTTAAACTAATTACCTACAAATTTTATGTCATACTTACCCTATATCACCCTAAAGTAATATGTATAAACTATTTTTGTCTTTTAAATCAACCGTTAGTAGCTAACAAGAACAAACCATGAGAGTTTATACTAAAAACTAAAAATTTGAAAACAAGAATTAAACCTTAAATCAGTTGCTGAATAAGGAAGATACAAACTACTACGAGCATCTAGTTTATAAGTAATAAGCTGGATTGTTCCCCTCTTGCTTTTCCTCAACGGGCAACTTCTGGTGCTTCCCACATTCTAGTGCATCAACATACCTGTAATGGTTGTTTTATGTTTTGTATTCTTTTTATTTATTTTTTTTTTCTTTTACACTTATTAGAGCTTAAGAGAGCTTATGAAACTTATTGAAACAACACTGGGCATAACACGATTTTTACTAAAACTTTAAATTTCTATTGAAACAGAAAATGGGTTACAAAGCTTGATATTAAGATCTGAAAAACTTAAAAGAGCAGATTACAAAATTTAACTAGAAACTATGAAAAACCTACTTGCTTTCAAAGGCTTACAAGTGCTCTTATTTATACTAAAATACCAACTAGGGGGGTCTTCACTTGTGCTTGTTTAGATTAAATCCCACCCATTGAATTATCTTGGAACAATCTCAGCCCTTCATTGCATTTTTGGCGCCAATTTTGGGGTTATGATGTGCCAGCCTGGAGATTAAATATCTTGTGGAGATACTGAGGGAACAAGAAGGTGGCTGGAGCAGGAGTATTGGGGATAGGGGAGGAGACAAGACACTTGGAGGATGTGGGATATGCTGGATTTGTTTAGGAGGGTGTGGAGAATTTGTCTGGCTTGTGATGTTCTGGGGGAAGGTGAAGGAGATGTAGGTGGCTGACTTTTGTTACCCCTGGCATGTATTATTAAAACGCAAGGGGTGGTTTTGGGTTAGGGTGATGGGTTGGGCTTATATTTGGATTGGGTTGGGAAAGATTTGGGCTGTCTTTGGTTAATGGTTAAGCATAGTTTTGGATTAATATCACACAACCATATTCAGAATTTACTCGACTTCGTCTTTAATATCACAGTATGCACAATTTGTTGTCGAGTCGTTCAAAAATGCACGTTTGTTCATCAAAATTGTATGTTTCCGTCCAGATTTCAATCCTTTGTACATGAGACACATAAAAACACGAAACCAAGGATATCTATATTGTTTTTGGCCTTTTTTGTATTTTTTACGTATCAAAATGGTAGCGAAATGATGAGTATTTACATACTCATCAACGGGCAATGGGCCAAATGAGCTCGAGCCCGAACGGGCACGCGTCAAACGGGCTCGAGCCCGAACGGACACGAGCTAAATGAAATTTTTGATATCCGTAAATTTATTGTCAAAAAGAACATAATAAACTAAAATATGTTCACATATTGTACAAACCAAGCAAACTAGTAAACGAAAAAAATAAAATAAATAATAAATAAAATAATACAAACTAAGCAAAATTTCATCAAACTTTTGCAATAAAAAACTAATCAGTAAAGCCATTGACAAAAAACGTACAAATAGAATAAATTATTAGCCGAAAAAGTTAAACTACAGGGTGCCCGCAGCTGCATCGCGCGGGGACCCTGCTAGTAAATAATTTATGCTCAAATCTTGAAACTTAAAATTGCTTAAAAGTGAGTAAGGTGTTTGGACTAAAATTACTCCTTAATAATTCTTAATAAACTTTTAAATATCGTGCTTAATAAATGGTAACTTAGTCAACTTATCATCTTAATAACTTTTAAATGCCACGCTTAATAAATGAAAACTAGTCAATTTACACATTCAACTTTTAAAAGTGAGTAAAGTGTTGTTACGATTTATAAATTGTTATAGACATTTTTTGTTTCTAAATCATGAACTTTTTTCTCGCCATGACTACAAATTAAACCCATAAATTTTGTATCATTAGTCAAACCATTGCAAGTATAATTATTTTTAGTTATACACCGTCACTTTGAGCGGGTATTCGTCTAGTCCATTCCAAATGCATAAACAAAATTTTATTCGACCTTCACTATGAAATGGGTAAAACGCTATTGTACTTTCATACTTTTTATTACATTTTGAATGAAAGAAATTATACCATACAAATTAGTTAATTTTGCTTTCAATTCAATCAAGGAATGGAATAAAACACACTTCTATGTTGAGAAGCAAAGTGTGACATTTAAAGGAATGTCGTTTTGTATCAAATGCTATATTCCTTTCGTGTAACCAAACATATTCTGTTTCATTCCTCTATAAAGGTGCAGTCCGCTCTTATCTTCGTTACAGCCAAACATCAGTCCGTTTAGAAATTTATAGGAGTATCCAACTGGTATGTCTCTATTTTCTATAATTTTTTATGCATCTTATATATGTTTTTTGGTTGGATGATATGCATTGATAAGTTGTAATATAACTATGATATAATATCTGATTAGATTATGCAAATCACAAATATACGCATTGCAATGTGTAAATATACTCGTGGATATATTTATCTCTTTTAACTTAAACTAAACACATTTGTTACATCAATGTAGTTGCAATGGAGGAGCTAAAGCACTTTACTCACGATCATCCGCTCAGCCTTGTGTATCTAAACCCGGACCGCAAAAGTGAAAACATTGAAGAGGATCAGGAGGAGGAGGAAGATAGAGATGAAGATGATTTTTACGAGGAAGAAAAGCATGGTGGCCAATGCAACATGTGTAAGGAACAAATTTATTCATTTCATTTGTGTTACTACGAGTGCAAGCCTTGTGACTACTCGTTGCACAAATTTTGTGCTGAACTACCCGAAATACAAAACAATCACCCTTTACATCCAGGCCATAATCTTACCTTATCGAATGCATATCAACGTGCTGGTTATAGTTCTGATTATGAATGGAAGTGTTGTATCTGCGACCAGCTAGAACGTATGTTTGGGCGCATAGTATCCAGATGTGTTGCTTGTGGTGAAAAACATGATGGGCATTTCTTTCACTGTATCATTTGTCCTAGGTATAGGATCCACGTGGACTGTGCTTTGCTCCCAGCCAAGTTACTAATCCAACGTTGTAGTGAGAGATTCACTCATTCTCATCCCCTTACCCTTGCTTATTCTTTTCCCTTTTCTGAGAAACAAGTTAGATTCTTTCCCCACTGCAGAGTGTGTGGTGACTTCTTCTATGGACATTTGTGGATTTACAAATGCGATAAATGTCTATATTATGCTCATGTTTACTGCGCAACTTCAAAGAGAGATGCGTTTGTGTCCATCCTCCAGAAAACAAGTGAGCTATCTCGATCTTCTTCTTTTTCTGTAAACTAGTTTGTGAGCAAATAAACTTAATTATTTTACTTTTAAATATGTCATTCCTCAGGCCTTGGCAAAACTTCCAAAAACTACAAAGATGATGAACATCCTAATCTGCTCCACTGTCCGTTTTCTGATGAAGGTGACAACCTTTTGAAGCACCTTTTTTTCAAACATACGGATGATATTGTCAAGCACGATGGTGAAATGCTCAACCATTCTAGTCATCAACACCCGCTGATTCTTTTCGACACCCAAACGTCACTGGCTAACGAAGTGGTCCCTCTTCACGATCCGATGAAGAAAATCCAAGTATTATGTGACGGGTGTGTGAAACCAATCACAACAGTACCATTTCACAAGTGCTCCCAATCTAATCAACATTGTGAGTTTATTCTTCATGAGTGGTGCGCCAAGCTACCCCCTGAAGTGCAACACTACGCGGGCCATCGTCATAAGCTTGTTTTCCTGCCAAAAGTCCCTCGTAAGTTACTGGGTGTGTTCTTCTGTCCAATTTGCAGATTAGATTCCAATGGTTTCGCGTATGGATGCACTATGTGTAGATATTATGTATGTATTAATTGTGCATTCATACCTGAAGAAATCACGCATGAATCTCATCCAGGTCATCTTCTCTCAAAAACAAATCCTTCATATAAGTTAAGAGAAAAGTATTGCAAAGCATGTAAATATTCAATGAACACAATTCCGGGATACCATTGTCCCTCTTGTGACATCTACATTCATGCTAGGTGTGCATTGTTATTGCCTAGAGTGATAAGACACAAGTATGATAAGCATCATCCACTGAGCCTAAGATACGAACCAGCTGAGAACCATATTAGCCAATACTTCTGTGACATTTGTGAGGATGAATTTAGCCCTTGGAAGTGGTTCTATCATTGCAGTACGTGTGCCCAGTCTATTTCTATGCACGCCGCTTGTGCGCCCGTAATACTTCAATGTGAGCAAGCTACATTTTCCAATTACGGGTTCTCTATCTTTAAGTTTCTGAATGTAAAGTTTGGAAGAAGGGTGGAGATGAAAGGTCACTCACATCGTTTGGCGGCCTTTGTTCAAGGAATCCAAAGTCATGGTAACTGCATTAAATGCCGTGGAAGATTGCAGTATAAGATGATCTTTAAGTGCTTGGAGTGCGAGTTTGCATTTCATTACGATTGTGCTTATTCATATGTACGTAGTAGTTTCAGTGTACAAATAATGAACAAGGTAACAAAGAACCCAACCAACCTCCCCTTGGTTCTATTTTATTACAGAGATTTATAAGAGTTTTTTACAAAGAAAAGATTAACCAAATGATTACAACTTAAACAATAACCAAACTAGACTCAAAACCACACGATTACAAAGAATGAGACAGAAGACTAAGACAGATAAGAGAAGACCGTTGTATCTCTGGAAAACACCACACAAGCGCTCCTTTATATGACCAGCTTTAGGTTTTGGATGATACTTCATTTTCACCAAATTGCACTTGAGACCTTTGACCTTGCACTAAAGCCCCTTGACCATAGATATAACTAACCTGCATAAACAAGAAACAACCAAACCAGTCCCTGTACTAGAGGGACAGAAATAAACAAGAAAGCATTGTACAGGAAAGGCCCCTGTACATAAACTAAAGTTTGACATCTCAACACCCTCCCTCAAACTTTATGCCCTGAACATATCTTTAAGATTAAGTTTTTGACATAAAACCTTGTGCTGCTGCACATACAGCCCTTTGGTAAAAATATCAGCAATTTGCTGTGTAGTATGAACCTTTATGGTTTTAACTACACCAGTAGAAACTTTTTCTCTAATCACATGTAAATCAATCTCAAAATGTTTAGATTTTTCATGAAAAACAGGATTTGCAGCAAGTTGCAGAGCAGATATGTTATCACAAAACATTTCAACTGGTAAAATACCAGTTATGCCAAACTCGGTTAAGATGTTGCAAATCCAAATAACTTCACATGTAGCCGAAGCCATGCACCTGTATTCAGCTTCAGTAGAAGATCTGGATATGGTTGCTTGCTTCTTACTTTTCCATGAAATCAAGGAATCACCCAAAAACACACAAAAGCCAGAGACTGACTTTCTAGTAACTGGACATTTTGCCCAGTCAGAATCGGTATACACTTTCACTCCAAACTGCCCAGTTTTATTAAACTGAACACCACAACCAGGAGAACCTTTAAGATATCTAAGAACACGCAAGGCAATTTTAAGATGTGAAGTAAGAGGAGAGTGCATATATTGACTCAAACATTGAACAGAGTAGGAAATATCTGGTCTTGTATGAGTTAAATATATTAACTTTCCAACAAGTTTTTGATAATTAGAAATATTAGATAACGGCTTATCTTGAGGACTTTCAATATGATTTAGAATATAGTTTGCAGGCAAAGGACTAGAAACAGGTTTAGCCGCAAGAAGCCCAAATTCATGAAGCAATTCTAGACAATATTTTCTTTGAGATAAGCAAAGACCATTATCATTTCTTAAAACTTCAATTCCCAAAAAATATTTAAGCAAACCCAAATCTTTAATTTGAAATTTACCTTTTAAAAAACTTTTAAATTTATCAATCTCATCAACATCACTCCCAGTAACCACAATGTCATCAACATACACAAGCAACGCCATAAAGTTCTTTCCTGATCCTTTAGTAAATAAAGAATAGTCAAACTTACTTTGAACAAAACCATGATCAGTGAGGGCAGCCACAAGCTTAGCATTCCACTGTCTGGGAGCTTGCTTAAGCCCATACAGAGATTTGTTAAGCTTGCAGACTTTGTCTCCATTACCAAAACCAGGAGGCATAGTCATATAAACTTCTTCATTTAAATCACCATACAAGAAGGCATTATTCACATCAAGTTGATATAAAGGCCAGTCATTTTGAACAGCAATATTGATTAAGATCCTAACAGTAGTCATTTTAACAACAGGACTAAAGATCTCATCATAATCAACACCTTCCTTTTGACCACAGCCCTTAGCAACAAGCCTAGCTTTGAATCTTTCAATTTCGCCTGAAGCCTTATACTTAATTTTGAACACCCATTTGCTTCCTATAGGTTTTCTACCTAAAGGGAGCTCACATTCGGTCCAAGTATTATTTTCTAATAAGGCAATAATCTCAGTGTCCATAGCATCAATCCAGTTCCTATTAGTGACGGCTTCATCATAAGAACGTGGTTCAACAGATTTATTTAGAGACACAGAGAAACAATAGTTACCAGAACTTAAGTGAGAATATTTAACCACTTTTTCAAGGCCATATTTCTTACTGCTATTAACAACAAAGTCATTGAACTTGGCAGGCATCTTGGTATTTCTACTAGACCTTCTAAGGTTTTTAGGCTGCTCAACCCCTATGTTCTCATTAGGAAGCAAAACATTTTGATCATAGTTCCCTGCATCATTATCATTACCAGCAGAATTCAAAACATTTTGAATGTTTGAATTAGTGCCCTCAGAGATGCTTTGATCACCTATGGAAGTTGCAGAACCATCCTCAACATTAGCAGTTTTAGGACTGCTAACAGATTGAGGGGTCCTACCTTCATCATTGGGTGTAGCTCTCTCTTCATCATCGGGTCTTTTAGGAAAGTGGTTGTCAAAATCATCAAAAAAGTTCAAGTGATTTAATTGAGACTCTCGATTTATAACAGACACAGTTTCATTTAAGAGTTGAGAGTTCATTTTGAATGGAAACACATTTTCATAAAAATTGACATCCCTTGAATAAAAAATAGACTTATCATCTAGACTATAAAGTTTATATGCCTTTTTATCAGTAGAAAAACCAATTAAGACACACTTGATAGATCTTTTGGAAAACTTATCAGTATTATTTAAAACAGTGGCATAACACAGACAACCAAAATTCCTAATATGAAAGAGCTTAGGTTTAGATCCATAAATCATTTCAAAAGGACATTTTCCATTGAGAACAGATGAGGGCAGCCTGTTAATCAGATAAACAGCAGTTAAAATGCATTCAGACCACATATTCAAAGGAATCCCTCCCTGAAACATAAGGCTCCTAGCAACATTAAGGAGATGTCTATGTTTCCTTTCAGCAATCCCATTTTGCTGAGGGGTATAGGCACAAGTGGTCTGATGAATTATTCCAGTTTGATCAAAAAATTGATGCATATTATTATTGACAAACTCTGTCCCATTATCAGATCTAACAATCTTAATTTTACAATCAAATTGAGTTTTCATCATATGATAGAAGGATTTAAACATGTAGAAGACCTCATCTTTAGTTTTGATAAGATAAACCCAAACACCCCTGGAATAATCATCCACAATGGTCAGAAAATATCTATAACCATCTCTGGTAATGACCCTGTAAGGACCCCAGAGATCAAGATGAATAAGATCACCAACAGCAGATGACTTATGTTCACTAAAAGGGAAAGGCTCCCTTGTTTGTTTGGCTCTGTGACAAATGTCACAGGGAGAAACATGTGAACCAGTGGTCACCTTCAAATCATTTTGTAACACATCAATGACCTGGTCAGCAGGATGACCAAGCCTGCTGTGCCACAGTGATTTGGAAACATAAGCAGTAACATTACAAGTATTACCTACAGTCTGAAATACAGGTTGATCAAACAAGTATAAGCCACCAGACTCACTACCAGTCCCCATGAGTTTGTTTTGAGTTAAATCCTGAATATAGCATTTATTTTCATCAAACCCAACAAACATCTTACTGTCTCTAATCAACTTGTGCACAGACAAAAGACTAACACAGTACTCAGGCACAACCAAAACATCATACAGAACAACATTATTAGAAAGATACAAGTTTCCAATGTATTTAATCTTAGCCAGTGTACCATTAGGATGTCCAACAGTAAGGTTTAAGTCTGAAATATCAATAATTCCAAACATATTTTTAGTTGTAACTGTCATGTGCTGGTTTGCCCCTGAGTCTATGATCCAACCCATACTTATGTTGCATATGACAGAATTACCATTAAAAAATCTGTGGAAGTTAATGTTAAAGAACACATTAAAGTTTAGAAAACTTGGCATACCTGCCATGTTGGCTTGAATGTTGCCGGATGGCATATCATTGATGAGTGCCATTAGCTTCAACATTTGTTCATTTGTGAAAGAGAGAGACTGAGGAGAAGAGGACTGAGAAGAACTACTTTGAGAAGTATCAGTAGCAACATTAGCTTTAAAACTGGACTTAACACCAGATTTGGAAGAGGGTTTTATATAACCAGGTGGATATCCAATAATGTCGAAGCATCTTTCAATAGTGTGTCCAACTTTACCACAGTTTTGACAAACTAAATTCAAGTTAGGACCTCTATTATTACCACTGGTGTTACCACCAGTGGTACCATTGTTATTAAACCTTTTGTTATCAAATCTTTTAAAACCATTATTAGAACCACCATTGTTTCCGGAATTTGAAAAATTTGTTTTAGAAGCAAAACTAGAAGTTTGATTTTTAGAAACAGAAGCAGTTGAAGATGAAGGAATCCCTCTATGAGATTCCTCCCTAGAGACAATAGTAAAAGCATCTTTGACAGTAGGTAGAGTTTCTCTAGTTAACAAACTGCTTCTAATAGGCTGATAGACATCATTTAAGCCCATTAAAAATTGCATAAGTTTCATAAGATCATTGTGTTTAGACACATCTTCTCTAGCAGGACAAGTACACTTAGGCAATTTGGTCAAAATATCAAATTCTCTCCACAAAGAGTTAAGCTTATGATAATATTCAGAAACAGACAGATCTCCTTGTTTAAAACTATGTATTTTCTGCATTAAGTTGAACACAACAGACCCATCTAGTTTATCATAAGTTTCTTTTAATTCAGCCCAAACATCAGCAGCATTATCAGAAAAAATTTGACCCAAGTACAAGTCCTCAGATACAGAGTTTAAAAGCCAAGATAAGACAATAGCATTACACCTTTCCCACTGATTAGTCAGTTGAGGACTAGACAAATATTGATCTTTTTTACAAGAACCATCTATGAATCCAGTTTTATTCCTAGTGTGAATAGCTAATTTCATAGCTGTGGCCCAAACCCTATAATTTTCAGTTCCAGTTAATTTTACAGAGACAATGGTATTGGTTCCAAAATCATTATTATTCAGATGCAAAGGATTGCCCAAATCAAGACTACTAATCAAAACTTCATTACTACTACTGTCACCACCAGTCATAATGAAAAACACAGAGATAAGCACAAACAACAGAAAACAAAGAACAATAACAAATAAAGAAAAACAATAAAGTAAAACAGGAAATAAACACACACCCAAGTATAACAAATGCTCAGCAGAGTGAACTGGGTGTGGCCAGAGCAGGTATCCTTGCCACTCAAGGTGGTAGGTCAAGAAGTTAACCACACCGTTTGCACCTACTCAACTGAAGCACAGTTAACTTAAAGGAAGAGAAGTGCCTTACAGTGCTATTATAAAAAGTGGAGGCAGCGGAACAAACAAGAACCAATAACGAGCAGTATCACCAGAACAACAAACAGCAAATCACCAGATCTGAGAATAGAACCAAACCGGATCAACAATAGAGCAACAAAAATATGTTGAATTAATCAGAAAACAAGTTAATTTGAGAAACCCCCAATTTTTAAGACGAAACCCTAAAATTTTTGAAACCCAAGAAAAATTAATTAACCACCCAAATCGACCTGGTGCTCTGGTACCATGTACAAATAATGAACAAGGTAACAAAGAACCCAACCAACCTCCCCTTGGTTCTATTTTATTACAGAGATTTATAAGAGTTTTTTACAAAGAAAAGATTAACCAAATGATTACAACTTAAACAATAACCAAACTAGACTCAAAACCACACGATTACAAAGAATGAGACAGAAGACTAAGACAGATAAGAGAAGACCGTTGTATCTCTGGAAAACACCACACAAGCGCTCCTTTATATGACCAGCTTTAGGTTTTGGATGATACTTCATTTTCACCAAATTGCACTTGAGACCTTTGACCTTGCACTAAAGCCCCTTGACCATAGATATAACTAACCTGCATAAACAAGAAACAACCAAACCAGTCCCTGTACTAGAGGGACAGAAATAAACAAGAAAGCATTGTACAGGAAAGGCCCCTGTACATAAACTAAAGTTTGACATCTCAACATTCAGAAGATGAGGCAAGCGACGTGTCAAGTTGTATTATTAACTAGATTGACTTAGATCTTGAATCAGTTTGTTATAATCTTGTAAATATTAGTAATAAATAAAGTTGAAGATTCAAAGTTCTATATTCATACACAATCTTCTTTTCTTTTGCTAGAGGAGTATTACTTTTGTACGTGTCAATTGGATATGACAGACGTCATGTTTACTTGATTTTATATATTTATCACTTTACTCTTAAAAATACTTAGCAAAAAGCAATCATGTTTATGAAAAGATAATAATTATATATATAAAAAAAAGCCTATTTTCTGATTGGTGGTCTCTTGTGAGGTGCATCGAGAAGAGTTGTTTATATCTTATCTGGTGACGTATCTTGATATCGATTGTTATGTTCAGTCTTCCTATATGCAATTTTGATTTTGAATTTGCTTAATTCAAGTTTCTTTCTTTTATTTACATGAATTTAAATGTTGATGACACATGAAGTCGTTTTCAGGCACATTTACATATATTTTTTCTGTTTTTAATCCTTTATTTTATGCAATGCATGGTAGGTGTTTGTAAAAATGTTTGAGTGAACCATGTGTGATTTTGCTATGAAAGTGTATATTGTTATAAATAATAAATTTTCAGTAGCTCTTTCATGTTGGCTCTTTATGTGTAGTTCAAAACAAAATTGTTGTAATCAAGCTTGTGATATCTCCAGTTTGTTATAGTCTTGTAAATAAATATTATTGTAATAAATAAAGTTGAAGATTCAAGTTTATATTCATACGCAATCTTCTTGTGCTAGTGGAAGATTACTTTTGTTAGAGAAATAATCTAGAGACCTAAAAATATGACTAATTTTGTGTCTAAATTAAAGTATTGGTGTTTTATTGGTTTGTGAAAGTGTGAGCCCTCTACTGTCACTAATAAGAAGTTGTCACATAGATTAGGCATGCCAATTAGTCATACCAATTAGGCATGCCAATCAATGCTCCTTTTGTTAATGTGTCACATCATCTGTTGCTTTAAAATACTTATGTTTCTTATTGATTTAAACTGCTTATTGCACTTTTTTTGATTGCTTAAATCGAATCAACATCTTACCTATAAAAAAGGTATATGTTCTAAGGTTTACTATTTTATTTGTGAGAAGAAAAAAAATAGATTATTTACGATTTTTGTTATTGTATTGTGTTTGCTTTTAGTATAAATTATTGCTTTATGAATATTAAACATGTGAAAGGTGTGAGCTTGAACTGTTGTTTCCAGAAATGTTATATATGTCTTTGATTTATATGCACCAACTGTTTGACAAAATCCTAAGTGAAAGGTGATAAATAGTTTGGACTAAAACTCAAGCAACGAATTAGTATGTACAATATCTGGAAATGGAAAAACATGTGATTCCTAAATGTACAAATTATATGTCTTTTGGGTATAATTAATTCAGAGAGCTTATTTGTTCACTTTCTTTCTTAGAAAGCAAGAAACATCTTTGAAGTGTTTGGATTTAGTAATGCAAAGTTGTGACGATGATGCTACTTGAATCAAAAGAGCCATTTCCAAGGAGTCCTTTATTTTTAAGGTAGGATAAATAGCGGATTTTGTTGCTGTATATCTCAGAAGATCATGACAATGTCTTACAAATTTATGGATTTCTGCGCGTTTCGAGAATTTAAGGCTCAAATGTATAGTTACATTCTCAGGGGGTGTTTGTTTAAGCTTATATGTGGGCTTTATGAGCTTATTTGATTTCGGCTTATATTCGTTTACCATATCATAAATAACTTATATAAGCTCATAAATCTCAAAATTAAATAAGCCAAAAAATTGAGGCTTATGAAATATAAGCTGGAAAACAAATAGCCACATATAAGTTTAAACAAACAACCCCTCATATTATTCTTTTTCAGAATGTGGAACTATCAAAAAAGAAACTGTGTTGGAGTTTGGAAGGACTTTTGTGGTGATTTAGAAAACTAATAAAAAAGTCACTATTTGAGCACACCACATTAGTGAGATTAGCTCAATGAATTATGCAGGTAGGACTATTTCTTCTGTTTTGTTATTTTGCTTGATTGAAAGCAAATCGTAATTACTTTTGTTCTGATTTCGTTCGAATTGAACAGGCTACAAATTGTGTAAGTTTGTGACACTAACCTACAACAAAACGCATCACAAAAGGTAACACTTCTTCCTGTAATCTTAATTCTTCTTGCTTGATTTGAATTTTTCTTCTTCTTCCATGCCATGTTATTTTAAAATAGAGAGAGTATCATGTAAGCTAATATGTTTTCCTCAAGAAAGTTTCATTTTATAACTTTCAGAATGGGTTTAGTTAAATGTACTTCATCAAATTTAATCTTTGTATGATGAATGTGTTTGAATCAGTCTGGTTTTTGTTTTAGGTGGTTTGGGTAAATTTGAGTTACATTTTCCAGTTTTGACATGGTTTAATGTTTATGAATTTTCTTTGATTAGCTGAAACAAATATTGATATATGAGGTTTAGCTTAAGGCCATTTCCAAGTTTGAAAGGAGTCGGGTGAGACTACTGGTGATGTGGGAGAGCTCAAATGTGGGTGAGCTTATAAGTTAAAAAGCTTAAGCACATTAAAGAAGCTAAGCCAAACACACCCTAATTTCATATGAATGAGATAATTATAGTACGCATTATATAAATAGAAAATATTGTGTCTTTCCATGTTACTACAGGCGATAAGAGGGGAAATAGTGGTGATGTCAATAAGAACACCATACAAGGTAGTGATAGAAAGTAAGAAGACTTTGCACAAAGAAGTGGTGAGTTGTTCAATTTACAGTTGCCAAGCATTTAGAACACTTTGGGATGATTAACCTGGTTAAATTGAAAATAACTTAAATTGACCCATTTTTATTCAAACCGGTCGAAAGTGCCTTCATAGTTGATTCAAGTACTAACGTGTCTCCTTTTCTATTAGCATGGTTTTGCTCGATTTGCTAATGTCATGTTTTTCGTCATTTGTTTTGTGTTGAGGGTCTTTTGATTGACTTGGCAGAGTTGCAACGTATATGCTATCACGCAATGTTTTTCATCATTTGTTTTGGAGGTGCTATTATGCACCTATGAATCCTTGATTTTATAGATAGACTTACAACCCTTTTAATAAACATAAACCATATTACGATGACAATTTTTTAAAAACAAAAGCAGACTTACATCTATTTGACCCATTTTCTTTATAGTTCACTTCGATTCTATCCACTAAGCTTATGTAATTAAAATTTAAATGAAAATATGACTCTGACGAAATAAAATAAGAGTCAACTAACTGTGTGTTATAGGCTTACATCTATTTGACCCATTTTCTTTGCAAAAGTTGGTGTTCATATTCAAATGTTAAACCATTTCTGAAACCTACGGTTAAAATCATTACAAGTATTCTATGCAAGTTTGTATACTTTTATAGTAAACGTTATCAAAAGTCCAAAACCATGTAATCCATATTTTTCGCATTATTTTTTACTAAAATATTTATGTAATGAGATAGCAAAAGTCCAAACACTTTATAAGAGACTAGGGTACGTCGGTTCGGTCGTGCCATAGCCTCGGCTGGCCGACCAGCTCACTCCATGGGTGAGACACCATACCAAGGCACCGCTAGTCATGTGATTATTATTATTATTATTATTATTATTATTATTATTGTTATTATTATTATTATTTTATTATTTTATTTTTTTATTTTTTATTTTTATTTTATTTTATTTTTTTTTTGGGGGGGGGGGGGGGGGGGGGGTACTCTGACACCACTTTTACTCTATGCATTACTTTTGTACCAGAGAATGTAGTTTTGGTGGCATGTACAAAAGTATGGGTAAAAAGTGCTGAGGTGGCACAACTTTTGCCCATGGCACCACCTCGACGGCGGTACCCAGCGCTCTAACATATGTCAAGAGGTGGTTTGGTTGGTACATTCTCTTTATACATGTTTTTCACCCGTCTATGCGTTATAGATTGACATATGTTCATATCTCGTCTATTAGTAGCTTATGATTTAGTTCTACAAATCATTTCTTTAGTAAAACAAATAAAAATAATAAATAATAAATATATGCCTTTCAAACAAAAAACAAATAAAAATAATAAATAATAATTAAAAAAAATCAACCATATGTGATTAAATATTAAACATATACTTAAACTGAAATAATCCAATATATATCCGCCTTTCCCGAATAACCGAACAGAAAAAACCGCATCCATTTCATTGAAATAATCAGGAATTGAAAAGGTTTAATACAATAGACAATCAAACAATTGCTACCCTAAATCGTATACATGGTGCTTAGCGGAAAAATGAATTATAACCATCTGATAAAACTCATAAACATATAGAGTGTGTTTAGTTGGAGAAAAAAATTCTCTTTTTTTCTATCTTTAGTTTTGTAAAATTTTGGAAGGGAATTTTATCTCTACAAAACACTTGAAATATAGAAAACGCGTAGTTGATATTTTGTATTTTCTATTTTGAAGAAATGGAGGAAGTGTTGTGGGTTACAAAGGAAAACAACTAAAATTCGTTTTGTAATTTCCCTTGTTAAGTTATGAAATAGGGTATTTTTTTATTTTGCAAAACATTTTGTTAGAAAACGTTGATTTGCACGCGATATCTGTTTTTTTTGTTGTTACAAAAGATTTTGTAAAAAAATAAGAGTGTTTTTCCCCAACTACGCACCCTAATGTTTTTGTAAAACTAAAGCTAGTAGAAAACATAAGCATTTGGTTTGAAAATAGTCAAAATACAACTACGTATTAAAGCCTAATACACTAGAGTGGTCCAGTTAAAGCATAAGTGGTCCAAACCCAAAACAGATAATTAGGTAAAGCCCAGTATCTAATAAAATTGTACGTATTTGGTTCCATTTATGGGTTGTCAATGGTTTGAGTTACGTTAGTTAGTTACTTGACTCACATATATTTTTGTATAAAGTTCTTCTCGCTTTTCTATGGCTGAACGCTTTGAACATGTTAAAAGCTTCACTATTTTTTCAGCTTTCACAATAAAAGAGCAAAATAAGACTATCATATGCATTTTGCATTCGCTTATTCTGTTTTAAAATAAGTGTCACATATTTATTTCTGGGCTTCTATGAGCTAATTTGTAAAAGATTTGGATGTATTAAGCCATCTTTTACTTTCGAAATAGGCATGTATGGCCCTTCCAAAAGTTAAATGGCATTAACGGACACATAAATGTAATAGATTTAATTATTGATATATGAATAAGGTGTTCGAGGATTTTTTTTTCGTTGTTTTCAGTTATTATTTTTTTTTATATAACGATTTATATATGAGCCCGTTGGACTCATGTTCTTTAAACCCGTGCCTGCTCGTCCCAAGCCTTTTGAAGCCGTTGCCCGACCTCGCCCAACCCGTTTTGCCACCTCTGATTGTAGTAAAATGTACTTTTTCACAAACTGCATGATATTTTTTTTAAAGGAATTGATACTCACATCATAAAAAATGATACACACACTACAATATCACATCACTAATGCATATGTTACAATATAACATATGCATAATTGTGATGTGTGCATCAATTTATATGATGTGAGTATCTGTCCATTTTTTTAAACCTCAATTATTACCCTAAATGATTTTTCGTGGCCCCAAATATTTTCCAAAAATGTTAAATAATATAATATAATGTCAAAAAAAAAATAGTCGACAAAAACAATATAAAAAGCATATCCAATGACACATGTATTTGACTTTTTCTAAGTAGATTTATAGATTCCATTTGTGTCACAAATATTAATTACTTTACCCTACTATTCATACGCCTTCCTTTCCTCTCCGGCCACTTTTTCCGGTCATCTCATATCTTCTCCGGTAAGACCCTTTTTCTATTTTTTTTTTAATTTTTTTTATAATATATATATTTTTTTAATAAATATTTGCTAGTAGTGAACTGATGATTGTATTAACACGCTGACTTTGTTTTTCTAATCCAAAGATTTTCTTAAAAAACAATTAATTAATGTTTTTATGCAAAACCCTGATTAAGGTTTTATTGTTTTTATGTTTGATGACATGTTAAATACTCTAAAACTGAATCTAGTAAGTAGAGCTCCACACTGCCCTGTTGGAATAAGTTTTTTTTATCGAGTTTGAGCATCGAAAACTAACTCGGGCTTAAACGGGCTCGGCTCGGGCTCTTATTGAGTATTTATATGTAGAAACTCATATGTTTGGGATTGCTTATTGAAACTGCTTATGGTTTTCAATGAAATACTAGCATAGTAGTGACTGTTTAGATTTGCTAATTAAGTAGCTGTTTGAGTGATTGGATATTGTATTTAGATAAGCGGATAAGCAGTTTGCTTATCTGTAATATCAAAATGTGATAAGGAGATGAGCCTTTTTTAATAACCAAATCAGAAACGCCACTTTAGTTTATATAGACGATCTGAAAAAATAAGTTGTAATTTGGGGCCATGTGTTTCATATGTATATCCTAAATCTAAAAGGACAAGTACTTAGTTAAATGTCACTTATCTCACTTATAATATCATCATTTCTTATCGTTTATTGTATTACTGTATTACTGTTTTGAAATCATCTACTTGTAGTCTATATACTAGTCAAACAAATGTTTAAAGTTTACTTAACTAGTTATATCAGCTCATCATAACCTTGTTCTTTTGAGATGCTACGTGTATGTAAAATTGCTAAATGTGATCAAACTTGAAATCACTAGTAAACTGATAAACATACATCACATGTTCTTAAACCCTGTGTATTTTCTTTACTATATATCTAATCTAATTTTTGAATCGACTTGCAGATGAGTTCTAAAAGAGGTGGTGGTCAGTCTAATCGAGGTAAAAACACAGCTGCGAGCTCAAACCTTGATGCTGATCAGTTGAACTACGCAGTCCAAGATATGAACCTAGATTCCGCTCAAGATGAAGGATGGGAAGTTATCTCCAAAAAAAACAAGAACAAACAAGCAAACACCGCTTCTTCAAAACAATATGCTTCTCAGACTCCTAAACAGAACCCGCGAGGTCAGCGTGGAAATCAACAAGTCCGACCTCCGAACAATGTTTGGGCAAACCAAACAGGTGGCAGAGGTGGTGGTGGTAGCAACTACAATCCCACCCCAAACGCCGTCCCTCCACCATTACAAAGTGGATGGAACTGGAACTCGAGGCCAAACAACAATGCAGGTCAAAGGGCAAATACGTCAATTCCTCAACATTCTCCTGTGGAGGAAGAAGTCGAAGACCACAACGAGACTGAAGAAAATGATGAATCGGATGATGAACTTCTGAGTGACGAGTATGATTCGGATGAAGGCTCTAAAAGCCACGAGGAACGGAAGAAGAATAGATGGCATTCTGAATTTTTTGAGACTTTGGATAGACTTACGCTTGAACAGATCAATGAGCCAACTCGGCAGTGGCATTGCCCGGCTTGTCAGAATGGTCCTGGTGCTATCGACTGGTATAAGAGTCTACAGTCCCTTATAGCACATGCCAAAACGAAAGGGTCGAAAAGAGTCAAGATTCATAGAGATCTTGCTGAACTTCTTGAGGAAGAGTTGCGTATTAGAGGAGCTATGTTTATGGCAGCTGGTGAATCTTATGGTCAATGGCAGGGGTTGAATCAAGTTGTGAAAGACCGGGAGATTGTTTGGCCTCCGATGGTTGTTATTATGAACACGCAACTTGAACAGGATGACAATAATAAGGTATATATCCATGTATTAAATATTTATACAATGTTTCATGGATTTTTATAGGGGTTTGGATTTGGTCTTGAAACTAATTTTTGGGAGTTGTAGTCGCAATAATCTGTTATTACTGTCTAGAGAGAAAAATAAAAAATAAATAAATCTGCTTCTGATTATGAAATAATGAATGTCCACCGAATAATCCTCTTTGGTCACATTATCTAAGTATTAACTTATTAATTAATCAACATTTGTCTAAAAGGACAAACAGTTCATTAGACTATTACATCTACAAACTCAAAAAAAGCACAACTAAACGTTATATCAAACTACCGATAATCTAATTCTGATCCTACAAAATTTACGTTATCATTGATAAAACTCACATCCAAAAACCCCGTTAGAGTCATAAGCATGTAGATGAATACGTGGCTTGTTATATGAACTAATTTACTGGCATAAAAATTCTACTTTCAGTGGCTTGGCATGGGAAACCAGGAACTTCTTGATTACTTCGGGTCATATCAAGCATTGAGGGCCCGTCATTCTTATGGGCCAAGAGGACACAGGGGCATGAGTGTGCTGATATTCGAGTCGTCGGCTATAGGATACACAGAGGCTGAGCGGTTAAGCAAACACTTTGAACACCAAGGCACGGACCGAGCTGCATGGGAGAATCGACCTAATCTGTTTTATCCGGGTGGGAAAAGACTGTTGTATGGTTACATGGCAAATAAAAGAGATATGGATTACTTTAATCAGCATTCTCAAGGTCCGTGTATCTTTTTATTTATTGTTCTATCAAATTCATTCAGTTGTTGAGTTTTTGAAAGACTTGTTTTTATGTCTTCTTTAGGGAAGTCAAAGCTGAAATTTGAGTTGGTTTCTTACCACGACAAGGTTGTTAACCAATTGAAGCAAATGAACGAGGAGAACCAACAGCTGAATTGGTATAAGAACAAAGTTGTTAAAGAACAGATGCATTCAAAAGCACTCGAAGAGTCATTTGGTTTAGTGTCTCAAAAACTGAGGAAAACAGAAGAAGAAAACCGCATTGTCAGAGAGAGAACACAACGTTATCATGACCAGAACAAGGAGGAGGTAATCTTTTTAATATAGTATTCCTCTAATCTGTCTGCAAATCTTAGAAAATGAATGTGAAAACTGATATATATAGGATCATCACTAGGAATTTGGGTGCTTTAAGGTATATTATACTCAAGTCTAATTTTTTCCATTTATCGTCTCGTGTTTTGTATGTAGATGGATTACCAAGAGCAGTTCTTCAAAGACCAGCTGAAAATAATCCAAAATTCGAGGAATGCAAGAGAAAGCCATTTTGATGAGCTGCAGAAGGAAGAACGCAAAAGGGTTAATCAATCAGTGGATTCTCAAAAGAGGTATTAGCATTTGACTTAACTTTTACTTAAAACATGTCATTATTAATTTATTACGAGTAACTTTTCTTTTGCTATATAACTTTATTGATTGTTACCTGAGTCAAATATGCAAGTTATCATAAGAATAGAATATCTCCTGTAATGCGGCTCTTGTATATACAGGGAGGAGAAGCTTAAACAAATGAATGAATTCAATAATAATGTAACAAAAAAGTACCAAATTTGGCCGTGTGTGGTATCCATTAGTTTATCGCCAATATGTAACAGAAGAGGACTATGAGAATTCAATAATAATTAAAAGGGTGAATTTTTGTCAACTGAGTGATTTAGTTTTCTTCTTGTTAAAAGTAAAAATATCTGAAATATAATCTGAATGTGACTCTGTTTTCGGTCAGAAGTTAAACTTTGTGTTACCTTTTGCTGAGCGAGAAAGTAGTGGATATCCTACGTTGGGAAATCTGTTATTTCGTGTTTTACCTTTCTTGGCATTTCCCCCTTATTATTGATGATTCTGTTGTCCGAAAACATAAAATATATATCATGGTAATCCCATGCTCGGTATTTTCTCATGTCCACTTTGCAGCTCTTACAAAGACCATAGTGTAATAGCCTGCGATACTTCTTGCATGGCAAGAACAGGGTGTCTGTGTGTTGGTCGGGGGGTCTTTGTTTGGACTGATTTCAGTTAAAATGGATCACTTTTAGTAATGGGTAGAAACTGGGTGTAGGTTGGAACAGGTTCTTGCCTGGTCGCCTGGTCGGGGTGATCGCCGGTACTTTTTTTGTCCTTCTCTTTCGAATTTAGTGAATAAGTAATGCACAATTTTTATGATTAGATACTATAGTACTAAAATAATTACATAAGATCTTAATAATGACTGATCCAGATTGTACACCGTTCAATTTCTGAATCACTGATCCAAATTACCCATATAGTGACTGATTCAAATTGTACACCTTCTCTTTATTGCAACAACCAAAATTGGTCCGTTCTCATAAAAGTAGTTTAAAATTCCCATCTCATGATTAAAAGCAGACATTCAGAATCACTTGCTGTCTCGCTCATAACAAGTCCATGACAAATGAAAATAACATCATTTTGGTTTTCTCAACTCTTCTGATTTCCCATCTTTATGCATGCAGGCACTAGAGAAGTCAAAATATAAGCAATCATTAGAGACGGTAAGGCACTTCATTGCTATTGCTGAAAAGGAATTAGAACTAATATCAAAGGCACATTGCACTTTATGGTGACCCTGCCCAACATAACATTAACACTATCAGTAGTAGTGGGCGCAAGTGAGGCTAGCGAAGGCACAGGTGAACCAAAAATAGTTTGAGCAAATGGCGACACCATTGATGCACTATGAATAGCAACTGAAGATGACAACAACGACAACGACGATGATGTTGATGACAACGACATTAATGATGATCACGTGTCCCTTCTTTTAAGTGTCTAGCACTGAGTTGGATTCTAGCGAATAGCGATGAAAATTCATAATCCATTTCTGTGACAGGTGAAGTCTTAATCCTTCATCCAATCCAAAACCGGTAAGAACCTTGTTACTATATCATGGGTGGGTCTGCGGGTTTGGTACCAATCAAACAAGCAAATTTTGGATGGTCAAGGTTGTGTTGCCTTTAAGCGTTTTTTGTAAAAAAAATCTAAAAATAATTTGTGAGAAATATGAGGTTAACATAACAATCTTTAGATAATAATCCAGGTGAGAAATAAGGATGTTTTAATTCATTAGAAACATGGTTTGGGTGACTTTTGACTTGTTTTCTTTTCAGCTAATTTCTGATTGTTATACGTTTGACTAGTTAGAGATAAGACATGATCACATAAACCGAACCGACCCATTCTTATGTAAATTACTCGAAAATAGTTTGTTTTGATGTAAAAAATCAAGAGTACTAATTTATTTGTAGAATGAGGGACGAGTCAAACCATCAGTGGTGACATTTGGCTTTTTAAGGTTTGTGAACTACAGTAATGTACAAAAAGTTGTATCTATGTTTGCATCCGAATGACCATATTGTACACCAATCGTGTTCTAGTGAAATTCGGTATTAAGAACGGTAAAAGCGGATTTTGAAAATTAGATTGTATCGTATATCTTTGATTGAAAGGCAGAGTTGTTGAAAAATTAATTCCATATATTTGATTGAGAGAAAATGAGATGAGATTGAAATTGAATAACAAATTGGGTTGTAATTGGGAAAGTTGATATAAATTGGGATACTAAATAAGTAAACCGAAGAAAGAATAGCGATTCAAAGCTTTGAAAATTGGAGATTTGGTAACCTTGCATAATTGTCGGTTCATACTAGTTATAATACCCGTGCACGCACGGGATTTTGACATAAAAAATTTATCATGTATTTAATACTGAATATATTGTCTTAAAATGTTTTGAACTTTACATCTATTAATTTAGTATAAGTCAAATTTATTTTGTAATAACAATGCCTATTAAAAATAGTCGCAACACCCTTGTATTCGGCTATTATTCAAGTTCCAAACACCCCTAAAATTAGCAATTGAAATAGTCTCAAACACCCTTGAATTCAGCTACCAAGGCAGTTTCATGCACCCATCAATTCAGCTATTAAAACAGTCTCAAACACCTTGAATTCTGCAATTAAAACAGTCACAAAAACCCTTTAATAACTATTAAGGCAGCCATTAAAACAATCATAATCACCACGAATCTAACTATTAAGACGGTCCCAAAACCCTTTAAAAACTTACTATAATTAGTAGAAATTAACAGTCACAAACTCCAATAACTTAAGCAAGCCCTACTTTAGTAAACCGGCTCATTCTTTTCGCAGCAGATTTTCAAGTGAATGAGACATATTAGTTACATCTCTTTCTAGATCATCATTATCCTATACTACAACAAATTCAAAAGCAATTAACTCATCAAATACTTCGTGACATTTATTTTTTTGTTGCAACTTTGGAATAAGGTTAATGCAACACATATCAGTGCCTGAGACAAAGGCATTTATATAACGTTAACTTGGGATTATGTGAGTTAGCCGTTTAGTATATGAAAATTCAAGAGACAACTTGATTTTAAAATTCAATAAACACATATACCATATAAGTAAATTATTATATCCAATATATGTTCTAAGTAACCTTCAAAGTAAATTCGTTGTTGATGCATCAGGTGTAGTTTCGGGGGTTTTTATGGTTCGTACTTTAGCATACTTGGTGATGAATTAATATTCCCAGTCTCTTAATGTGTCAAGTTCGAATAAATAACACATAAGGACCAATTGGTATATAAAACATCCTGAAAGAAACATCAATCAGCTAACGCTCAAACTATTTGCACAAAACGTACACTTTTTTTTTCTTCATTTCTTTCAGACTTAACAACGCGCACAATACACTTTATGCTAAAGTAATAAAAATAGAAGGTGCAGCCTATTAGAGCATATCACTTGTCAAAATGAGTAAATTAACTTTGTATAACGTTTTTAACTGACAAACATGTTGAGGTTGATGTTGATATTAGTGTTTAACTTTGACTATTGATATCATGTTGTACAAAATGTGTAAGTTTAGTAGCACATAATGCGTGTTAATGAAGTTAAAATATGCTCCGTAAAGTTTTTAAAATGTTTTTATGGATATTCATATATAAGTTTTAAATAACAATTTCATAAGTCGTTGTTATAAGTAGAATCATGTATATTTATTTTCATATCACAGTAACTCATACTTACCATTTGATATTTATATTCCCGTTACTAATAATTTAGCCGTATTTAATACTCAAACCCGTGTACGCATAAATTAAACTTTTAAATAGAATAACATGAGTCCTTATTTAAAAAAAAATGTTTTACTAACAACAGCCCTTAGGGTTGTCATTAACAACAAACTTTTCACATTTTATTCAAAAAATTATGCATTGTCCAAACAAAAATCATCATGAATTTGTTATCACCTCCTGTTATTTCTCAAACACGTTTGTAATTCATTTCATTCATTGGTTGTATAAGCGAAAAGGTGGCAAATTTTTTACTTATGTCCTAATTTTAGCATTATTTTGAAACAAAAAAAGTGGAGTTTGTTGTTAACGACAACCCTTAGGGCTGTTGTTAGCATTTCCCTTAAAAAAATATTCTAATGGATGAAAGTCTAAAACTAACAATACTAAAACTAATTAGCATATTTACCAAATTTTGTAATTTTAATGGATGAAAGTCTAAAAACTAATACTAATACTCATGTAATTTTAAACAAAGTTAATATTATAAAGTATAAGGTGTATAAAGTGTAAGGGGTTATTTGTATTTTTTCTAAAGTTATTAAAAAATATGGAAACTTGTAATTTACACTTAGCTCTATATAATTTATTTAAAATCCAACAACCAAAGTTTTATTAATTACTCCATCTTTTTTTAAGTTTTTGTTTTTATAAATTTGACACCTATATTTTTATGCATTTTTTTTCTTAACCAAATTTCTCCACCAAATTTATTAAGTTTGACCAAAATCAATTTAATTTTGACTTTCCATTAACCAATCATATTGCTCGATTTCGCATACGTGGCAAAATCGAGCTCTACTATTGGTCTAATTTTTTTTTCAATGAGAAGGGATTTGCAAAAACACTCCGAAATGATGTAATTCTTTTATTATATAAAAGATTGATTCAGGGTAAAAAGTTAAACAAACTCACTAATAAATAAATGGCTCTAGAAATCAAGCTGTTATAGATGACGTGGAATAGTTGAGGTGGCATTAGTGACGTGGCAAGAGTGCTAACATGGCTTTAAAAAAAAAAAAAAAAAAAAAAAAAAAAAAAAAAAAAAAAAAAAAACAACTTTGTTTATTATATATATTTGACGAGTACCCGTGCATAGCAATGAGATTTTATAGCGGCAAATAGTTATAGTGATATTTTTATTACACAAGACATTTAACCAAAATATCACTACAAATATTTGCTGTAATAAAATCATGTTGCTATACACGGATACTCGTCTATTAAATAGAAACAAACGAATCACAAAATATCATTCCCGCACATTCTAAAATAATCAACTAATATAAAAAAAACATAAAAAGCCGTGAGGATTACATTGATGCACCACATGCATTCAAAATATACACACATGAATCAATACATCACTATGCATCTGATATATATACTCACAACAAAACTAAAATGTTATATTCATTGTTTGTTGAACCAAAGTACTTGCATAAGCTAGGCAATTGAAACAAAAAGCTTTTAGTTTTGACTCACTATAAAAACATCTACTATCACAAAGCATGAAACATAATTTTAAAACATTTTCATAAAGGATGATAGCTGATGGTCTAATTACCTAAATTTGATGTCTTATAAATAAGAGTGCTTCATTAATAGGTAGTGTACACATAATTATTAATTTGTTGTCAAGAAAATAAATCATACTCATTGATATTAACTTGAAATTCAATTTAACCAGATTCATTAGGAAAAGATTGTGGGTGCCTTAATTACCAAAATAAGTTCAAATGATTACATATCAAGAGTCGATGCACTTTATTTTGCATACTCTAATTTTGGTGCATACCAATGGACAAATCCCCACCATCCATCTAGTTTGATCTAATGGTGTGGATTAACCTAAGATTAAATGGGAAACATAAGTCCATGTTTTTTTTTTTTCTTTATCTTTTTGTTTTTTTTATTATTCTTTTTTTTTCCTTTCTTTATTTCCTTTTTTTTTCTTTCTTTTTTTTTTGCGTCTTTTTTTTTTTTTTTTTTTTTTTATTTTTTTTTTTTTTTTTTTTCTGTTTCTTATTTTTTGTTCTTTTTTTTTCTTGGTTTTTTTACACGCTTCTTTTTTCTTTTTTTGTTATAATTCACGTTTTTTTTTTCCTAATAAACGTTTTTTTTCGCTTTCATACATTTTCGTCTGTTTTAATACGTTTTCGTCCGTTTTCATACGTTTTTGTCTGCTCTCGCCCGTTTTCATATATTTTCGCCCGTTTTCTTACGTTTTCGTCCGTTTTCATACGTTTTTTCCGTTTTCATACGTTTTCATCCGCTTTCTTACGTTTTCGCCCGTTAACGTCTGTTTTCATATGTTTTCTTACATTTTTGTTCGTTTTCATACGTTTTCGTCCGTTTTCATACGTTTTCGTTCGTTTTAATACATTTTCGACCATTTTCTTTCGTTCTCGTCCACTTCTAATACGTCTTCGTCTGTTTTCGGACGTGTTTTTACGCTTTCATACGTTTTCGTCCGTTTTCGCCCGTTTTAATACGTTTTCGTCCGTTTACATCCGCTTTCGTCTGTTTTCTTACGTTTTCGTTTGTTTTGATACGTTTTCGTTCGTTTTAATACGTTTTCGTTTGTTTTCGGACGTGTTTTTACGCTTTCATACGTTTTTGTCCGTTTTCATCCGTTTTCTTATGCTTTTGTCTGTTTTAATACGTTTTCGTCCGTTTTCGTTCGTTTTCTTTCGTTTTCGCCCATTTTTCATACGTTTTCGTCTGTTTTCAAACGTGTTTTTACGCTTTCATACGTTTTTGTCCGTTTTCATCCGTTTTCTTATGCTTTTGTCCGTTTTCATACGTTTTCAACCGTTTTCGTACGTTTTCATTCGTTTTCATATGTTTTCGTTCATTTTCATCTGTTTTCTTTCGTTTTCGTCCATTTTTCATACGTTTTCGTCCTTTTTCTACGTGTTTTTATGATTTCATACGTTTTCATCCGCTTTTAAATGTTTTTAGCTTTTTTTTATATGTTTCTAAATATCACAAGTGATATCATGTGATATCCAAAATATCACAATTAAATATTCTGAATATGATAAATGATATTCTTAATATCACAAGTGATATTCTCTGATATTCAGAATATTACTTATGATATTCAGAATATCACAAGTGATATTCTGAGTATCACAAGTAATATTCTGAATATCACAAGTGATTTTCTGAACATCACATGTGATATTCTCTAATTTTATGAGTATCACAAGTGATATTCTGTGATATTCTGAGTATCACAAATGATATTCTAAATACGTTTCATACGTTTTTGTTCGTTTTCATCCGTTTTCTTATGCTTTCGTTCGTTTTCATACGTTTTCATCCGTTTTCTTACGTTTTCATTCGCTTTCATATGTTTTCGTCCGTTTTCTTTCGTTTTCGTCCATTTTTCATACGTTTTTGTACTTTTTCATACGTGTTTTTATGATTTTATATGTTTTCAGCCGTTTTTAAATGTTTTTAGCCGTTTTTATATGTTTCTGAATATAACAAGTGATATCCTGTGATATCCAGAATATCACAATTGATATTTTGAATATCATAAATGATATTCTTAATATCACTAGTGATATTCTATGATATTCAGAATATTACTCATGATATTCAGAATATCACAAATGATATTATGAGTATCACAAGTGATATTCTGTGATATTCGGAATATCACAGGTGATATTCTGAGTACTGTCACACCCCGCCACGGCGGAAACGCACGGGTGTAACTTCATGGATATCATCACAACACCTGGTGTCTAATTAGAGAACAATTACATGCACATAAATAGAGCAATGCACAAACACAAAGTGTTGTAACAATACCCCAAAATAAAATAACCAAAACAAAACATAAATACAAACATAGATGATAAACCACTTCAAATGCAACTAAGGTCTCGTCTATCCACATCCTTCTATCTTATCCTTAGAAAGCTCACATAAAAATGATGCTTAAAACGTCAACATAATGTTGGTGAGATTCATAGGTTTAAGACTCAACAAACAAGGCAACCGAATTCACTGTGATTACAAAATATAGCTGGACAAATAGTTATAATTATCATATAGCTACATGCATTTGCAAGTCAATATCCACACACAAAGGCAACAACACTCATAAGGCAACCATTTGGACGGCTCGTGTCCCCCGATCCCATAATCATCAATTAGGTCGCATGCGCGAGCAACAGGATAAGCATCCTCCTAATTGGATCCCAAAACATATCATCAATTAGGTCGCATGCGCGAGCAACAGGATAAGCATCCTCCTAATTGGATCCCAAAATATATCATCAATTAGGTCGCTATCCTAATTGGATCCCAAAACATATCATCAATTAGGTCGCTAACCTAATTGGATCCCAAAACATATCATCAATTAGGTCGCTAACCTAATTGGATCCCAAAAATATCCACACAAGCAAATAATCACACATAGCATACATGCGATAACATTATAAGTCCAAGCTCTTTAATACCACACACATAATCACAGTAAACCAAAACATTTAAGACAAGCATCATTCCCATCCCAAGTTTAAAACAAAGTAAAAATATGGGACTATGAACTCACCTTAAACTCCGCAGCTTCCACAAAAACAATTCACAATCTATAGCACACAAAAATAATCCACATTACACAAGGTCAAGCTAAAAGCTACAACCCATGTAATACTCATATGATGGATGTCTAAGACTCATATGACCCACCATGGATCTCCTAGATACCATACTAACCACCACCATAACCTAACACTCACTAAATCCCTTGCACTCTAAAACTCAGAAAACGCATAATTTTTGAGTACATTCACTCACATGAAATCACAACAAATAAAGCTCAACAACTCACACCAAAAATTTAACATTGTCTCTCATAAGCATAGAAGCTAATCCCAGAAGGCCATGGACCAATAACACACACAAGTACTCATAGAAAATTCAAACTTGTCAACTACTCAAATTCGGATCTGAACGCACACCAAAAAGTTTTGATTTTTAATAATTACTTCCACAAGTTTTTATCGCGAATCCTCTTCGTGGTAGTCTAATATAACCTAAAACTTAACTATTCCAGAAGACCAAGTCAAAACACCACTTTTACAACCACATGCCACCCTCAAACTTTTACCCAAAATCTGTCCCGGTTTGACAGCTTTGACACCTTTACAAAGAAAAATCAAAAGACCGACTTCCCGATGTCAAAATTGATCGTGGCTGGACTTTTTGGAAAGATCTTTCATTATACTTCAATTTAGACTTAAAATTCGTGACTTAACTCATCACCATCTGTTATATACACTTACATCTTTACAGCCTTACAAATCTGTCCAAACTCTAACACCTAATCTAACGCGTTTAACACTCAATTCCCTTAACCATTACCCATAATATTAACATTTAATCATCCTAACATGTTTTACTTCAATAATTTACAGAATTTTACAAACCCTAGATTCCATCATATTAATTATTACATGAATCATAACAATAATTGATTAATTACACATAAGGGTTAAAGATTTTACCTTGATTCTTGATTATTGCTTCCAAATTAAAAACCCTAATTTTTTCTTCTTCCTTGGCCTCCCATGGACGACCAAGAACTCAAAAAAACGTTTGTGGGGTGTTGGGGTTTGTTTATATATTATTTATGAATAATCCTTATCATTAGGTGTTTTAATTGGACTCAAATTTGGTTTCCTTTTTCCCCTTATCCCCCTAAATCGATTTTCCTTACATATATATATATATATATTTTTATATATTTTTTTTTAAATTAATTTATTACACCAAAAACCTCATACTTTTCATGTTTTATAAATACCCGTAACTAATCCTGACGTCTTACGCGATAAACCTCAGTTTTTACGACCAACCGGAAAATTATCATTTTCAAAATAAAGTTTCCAAAAATAGATATTCACACTCTTTTATAAGCATAACACATAAAAACAAACTCCTCGTAACTTGCTAACGCTCAAATACTTGAACGAAGACTCGTTACGCAAAAGCACAAAACGCCAAAACTACACAAGTCATTTCTACACCACAAAGGTGATCAAAATGAACTTTCCCAAATTCCAACTCTCCAAATCACAATAAAAACCATTTACGCAAAGGGATTTAGTGCTAAAACTCACCCATATCACTCATATATCACTTCAAACACCTAATACACACCAAACAAACGTCAACCGAGTCAAGACTATCAGTCAAACTGACCTGCTAAAACCACGGTTGTTACATCATCCCCCACTTAGGGGAATCGCGTCCCGAGATTTCAATTACTATAGTCACCACTCACAACAGCAAAAGGAAATTTATGGATTTTTAAGCGGAAAAAATACCACCCCATAAAATCACAGAGAAAGAATCGCAAAAATGTGAACCGAATAAATACCCGAATTCACACAATAGAAAAACATTTCGTCACTCCAACGATACACGCAAATAGATACACTCCCCGATCAATAATACCAATGATCCAAACGACTTCTCACAGGTAGGTACGATACCCTCGAACCAAATGAAAACCCGAATGGTAACCGCAAGACACACTCATAAATAACAAATACCCATAAAACAAACATTAATGAATACCCTGCATCTAAGTTCCACAATCTAAAATCCAACTACAAACGATCTGCTCAGCAACCACATCCGCAAACAAATTTTAGTACTTAAATATCATCGGATCCTCACGTTCCCAAGTAAACTCAGGACCACGCTTAGAATCCCCCCATACCTTTACCAACGTTATGTCACCACACTTCAAACTCTTAACATCTTGATTCCATAATCTCAACAGGTTTCTCGACAAAACAAAGAGTCTTGTCAACCTTACATTCATCTAATGGCACATGCAGACTAGCATCCCCCAACCACTTCTTTCCATTAGATACGTGAAACGTATCATGCACTCTAATTCACTCCTCAGGCAAATTCAACCGATATGTCTCAAATCCAATCATTTCCGTAAATCTCAAATGGTTATACGTATCTCGGTGCTAGCTTGCCTTTCTTACCGAAACGCACAACACCCTTCCAAGGAGATACTTTTAACCTCACAATATCACCAACACCAAACTCTAAGGCTTACGGCAATAACCCGCATAACTCTTTTGGCGATCTCTTGCTGCCTTAAGTCTTTCCTTAGCCAGAAAACCTTATTCGTAGCCTCTTGTTCTAGTTCAGGACCAATTAGTTGGCTTGTTCCAACCTTTGCCCACAGAACAGATGAGCTACATTACCTTCCATACAACTTTTCACACGACACATACTCAATACTAGAATGACAATTGTTGATATAGGAGAACTCAGCTAAGGATAAATGTATACCCCGGCTCCCTCCCAAAATCAAACACACCCATGCTCTCATCATACCATCCAGCGCCTGATTTGTACGCTCACTTAGTTCACTCATTAGAGAACGATAAGTCGTACTCATCTTCATACGCTATCTCAAGGCTCCATAAAACACTTACCACAATCGCGGAGTAAGTATTTCATCATGATATAAGTTGATTGACGCGACACTCCACGTCTCTCTACCAACTCATCAAATGAAATTTCTCACCAATTCCTTCTCAACAAAATCTCCAAGTATCTCTGACCGTTGCATCACCATAATAATCATTGACATCAACACTCACCTTCAAGCGTATCACCACTTGCTAAGGTAATAATACGTCTTATCCATTCTCGGATGTATCTTATACCTTGCATGATCGATGTCCTTAAGCTTCCTCTCCATGAAATCATTAGCGGTCCGCAAAATACACTCCTCCATCTTCGTTCCTCTCCATTTACTAGTCTAAACCAAGTAATCATTCTTCTTACATGTCCTCATCTTTGAACCTCTCTCCCTAGGCTGTCAATATCATCCTCCTAACTCCGAACTGAATTATCATAATCATTGCTCACAAACATCTAAGTTTCACTCGTTCACTCCCGCTCAGCGCTCTTACCACGATGTCCTCCCTTCCTTGACAATAGCGAATCAGACAATCGTAGTCACTGAGAAATTCCACACCCAACTTCTCTTCAACATATATTAACCTCTTGTCAAATATATGCTAAAGATTCTTATGATCTGTGTAGATAACACTTTCTGCTCCATACCAATATCATCTCCAAGTTCTACTCCCCAACTCTAAGTCACGTATCACATAGTTCCTCATATGTTTCTTCTACCTCCGTGATGCCTGAAGAACGTACATCTTGAAGCTGAACTTCTCACTTGGAGACTTGGCAACATCCTCTTCTTCTTCAATGAACAAATTGATAATCAAAACGACAATCTATCCTAAGTAAACGACGCGAACCATAAAACCGGTCGAACAAAAACGTATATCAACGAACTCAAAAGGGGTACAAATTACCGACCAACGAAGTAACGAACATCAAAATCAAAGCTAGAAAAACACAATGAGAAATTTTCCACCAATAAAAGTAGACATGGATAAAATGTTCACGAAACTCATACAAAGAAAATATAAAATACCCCGTACCAATAAAACATCCACAAGCGTACCTCAACGAAAGAAACACTCGATGAACTAATTACATAACAAGTTTGGTAAATGAGAACCATAGATAGTTCTTATTCCCGTACTCGACCTTCCCAAAAACAATTGAACACCGTTTTTCACAAAACATATATTAAACTTATACATTTTTTTTTAATATATATAAACCATTTTATGTAAGACATCAACATAACCATTTTTTTTCCACACTTCATTTTCACCATAAAAATATTAGATTCCATCAAACGACCTTGAAATACCCAAAACGAATTTTAGAATACCATAAAGACTTTAACTCAACCTCTTTTACGAACGCGAAAGACATGGAGAAATTACGTAATCATAATAATTATCAAATGAACCTCATACCAGTGAACACTCACGCAAATACATTGCAAACCAAACGATGAACTCACAGACTCCTTCGTACAACGATCAAACCAAAATCATAGAAAAAAAACACCGATAATGACAGATCACGAAACATGTCAAAAAAATTCAATTGGTGTGTGTAAATGAGGGATTAAATATCCACACCAACTCGTTACGAACCAACAATACCCGAAGAACAATATAATATTCATTCGCGGAATGAATGCAAGGAATAACCAAAGAAACGAACCAGTATCCAACAAAACGAATTTGATTACCCATCACCTATCACGACGTCAAAAAGAAAGAATATGGCATCTGTACCATCATGGTACGAGTAGGAATGCCAACAAAAGAATTTGGTATACAAACGGAGCGTCTAGCAAACGAATCAACTTAAATACCACAACATAAGTACCCACCGATAATTGAGGTATCAACATATGATAGGTAGGATGGAATCTTACCACCTACACACCCCAACATATAACGACTGCCCAAATGGTTAAGAGAATACTTCTCTAACCATACAGCCATCACCAACATGATATCACATACCATCTACCACAACATGTAACAACAAACATCAATCAATGCAATAATGGTCACAAGTCCACATGTGTAATACCCTTATAATTATGTTCGCGACCATAGTTATAAGCCTATTCCACACGCATACTTACTTCCAAAACCACACATCTTAATGATAACACACATATACCACATAGTACCTAATACATCATGCAATCCATGCCATCATACTTGCAAGTCCACTTATTTTGTGACGCATGTATAATTATGTTGGCCACCATAATTATCTATGCCCCCTTTCACAAGTGTACTCCCTCCTATGACAACACATCATGCAAACAATCATGCAACAAAAACAAAAGACGTCGCAAACAATCATCTCGGATGGAACAATTCTGACGATCACGTAAACTCTATAATCAAAATTACTAGAATAAGGTCTGTTGGGATCATACTTTTAGTATTTAGTCAAGTCTCGGTCATTACATTTTGTAGTAGGTTGCTTTAGTATTTATTTCATCTAGTTTATGTTACAAGGCTTAAGTGTTAAAGCCCTATGGGCCTTAAAGCCCACGTTTTATGAAAGGAAGGAGGAAGGGAGTGTTGCCCTAGTCCTCCTCCTATAAATACCATGCTTATGTACTCATTATAATTGTTGGTTATTTGATTTTCCTAAAGAAACTCTTGCACTTTTATCTTTCTCATTATCTTATAATCAACCAATCTTATTTCTCATCTCATTTCTATTTATATCAAACTTGTGTTTACTAAATGGTGACCTAACAAGTGGTATCATTCGCCTACTAGAAGTTTGAAGTGTATTTCTTGTGTTAACGTGGGATTTGGTACTTATTCTTCATTTTTTTGCATTTTTCTTTGTTTCTTTCACTCAAATCTTGAAGCTTGGACAAGTTTCAAGGTTGATATAGTGATTTGAAGCTAAGTTTTTGCATAAAGTTGTGATTTTTAAGGTTTTTTAAGGTTCTATAGCTTCTTTGATATTGGAAAACTAGTTTTTGGGAGCTAAATCTTCAATATTTAGTGTTTTCTAAGTCTTGGTGAAGTTATTTGATCAAAAGTACCTTATTTTTAGGCAATTTTTCTTCAAAAATTTGAGATTTTTCAAGTTTCTGACCAGTTTACGCGTAATATTGGTGAATAGTACGATCCTGTAGCTGTCAACAGTACTTTTTGTCCTTTTTACGCATAACTTTGGCCTTAAACCCTTTTCCTACGCGTTAAATAGGCCAAAACCCTTTTCCTACGCGTAAAACAGGCTAAAACCCTTTTTCTACGCGTAAAATTGCTTAAAACCCTGATCCTACGCGTTAAGTGCTACTCTACGCCTTATATCCTACGCTTAAGTTTGATTCTACGCGTAAGTCTGAGTTACGCGTAACTTGCCAAAGTTTACGCGTAAGTTTCTTCTACGATCTTCTCCTCGTGTAAAGGTGACTCAGTACTTCCCTAGCTTGGATAAGTTAGTGGAATACTTCGACTACGGACATTTTTCAAGCTTGGATAAGTTTGAAAGATTTGTTTGGTTGTTTCAACCTTACGCATAAGTCTAAACTTACGCATAAGCCTAAGCTTACGCGTAAAGAGGATACTTACGCATAAACTTGAAGTTTACGCATAAACCCACTTTTTACGCATAACCTAAAGTTTACGCGTAAGATAAAAGTTACGCGTAAGATTTGAACTTACCCCAAGGATTTTGCAACTTACACAAAGGAACGTGCATTTCAATCTTCTACAAAGATCCATTTCTACACAAGTGTTCTAAGATGTCTCAACCACCTAATCATTACTTCCCTCATATTCAGCAACCTCAACATCAGCAGTCTCAGCAACCTCAGCATCAGCAGTATCAGCAACAACAATACCTTCCGCACATAATGAATCAACAACCTCCTCAATACAATCCACAACAACATTACCTAATGATGCAACAACAACTCATTCCTCAACAGCAACCATATCAAGGGCTACAGCAAACCACTCAGTTTTCCTCCAAACAACCTCACTGGTTTGACAGAATGTGTGAAGTTATTACAACTCAACAATCCCGACATGAGGCAGGATCACTTGAAACACCACCAATGCTAACACCTGGGAATTATGTTCAATGGTCAAGTCGATTCTTAAGATTTCTTGAATTAAAGAAACCTTATGGGCAGTTCTTAAAGCAAGTGATACTTGAAGGACCATTTGAGTGGCCAACACGATTTGAAGCTGGTGATCCAAATGCTGATCCTCCACGTCCTCCTGGTGATAGACCCCTTCCAGAATCTGCACTCACTGAAGAACAGAAACTACATCGTGAAGCTGATCAGTATGCAATGGCTTATATACTTCAAGGTATACCTAATCCGATCTATCGCAGTGTCGATGCTCAGAAAACAGCCAAAGCTATGTGGGAACATGTTCATCTCCTTATGGAAGGAACTCAATTGAACAAAGATGACATGGAATCCAAGCTATACATGGAATACACTGACATCACAATTGAACCTGGAGAGTCACTTGAATCCTACTATCATCGTTTCACAAATGTGGTTAATGATCTGGAACGTCACAAAATCACTGTACCAAGGATCGCTGTGAACTCCAAATTTGTTGGTAGTCTTGGCCCTGATTGGCATAAATATGTGACATTTGTTCGTCAGACGAAGAATCTTCATGATGCTCCATATGGTTTGTTGTATGATTTTCTGAAACACCATGAACCTGAAGTTGAAAAAGATAGAGCTCTACGAGGAGGTTATACACCAAATTCTTTGGCTCTCGTAGCTCAATCTCCCTATGCTCCACCACCAATGTCAAATCATGCATATGTTCAAGAGCAGAACTACTTCAGTTATCCACAATCTTCCACCTCGAACCAAATGGTCCCTTATGATTCATCTCCACACGATTCTTCTACTCAACTTGTTCCATTAAACAACAATGATGCTGTGTACTACTCCAATTCCAATGATGATGACGATGATGACTTCAATACGTTGAATCAGGGACTTGCTCTTATTGCTCGTGCTTTCAGCAAATTCTCCAACAAAACTAACAATCGTCAACGTTCATCGTCTAATACAAGGAATCAAGCTGTTGTCAATGATGGAAGAGTGGAAATTCAGAATCGTAGCTATGGTCGATCTGGTTCAGGAAGCTCTTCAGGAAACTATGGGAATGGTCAGCGGTTTAGTAACAATGAGGGGTTCAGGAACAACTCAGGATCTTCTCAGCCAAGGCCTGAATCAGTTGCACCTAGGAACTCCAACTCAGGGAATGCAGTGTGGTGCTACAATTGCAATGAACAAGGTCATATAGCGACAGCATGTCCCAAACCGAGAACTCGGGGTAGTAAGTTTCACAAGCAGGCATTACTAATGGCTCTTCAAGATGAAAAGGATGGACATTTCCCTGAACAGGATAACAACTTCATGGCAAATGTACACAATGATGATGATATGGAAGATCTGGAAGCTAATGCAGCTGTGATGCTTATGGCCAACATGCAGGAACTTAAGCTCAATGATTCAGGTCCAGTGTATGACACTGACGGCTTGTCTCAGGTACATGACCTCGATGAATGTTTTATTAATGAAATTGTCTCACCTTCTGCCTCTGAATCAGATATGGCGCAAGTTGTTCCATCTACATCATCTTCATCATCTCAACAAGATGAACAAATAAGCACAGTTGTCATATTTGATGATGACACAGTTGTCTCATTTGATGATCCTATTGAGAGTGATAAACATGATAATTTAGAACAACATGAACCATCATTTGATCCAGACCCTGACCTCATCATGTTATCTAAACAACTGAATGCTCAACAATTGCTAATTGCAAAGTGTAACGAGAAAAACAAAGTTTTAAAAGAAACTAATGCAACACTTGCAAGAGACATTGAGTGTTATAAAATTCAGCTTTCTCATCAGGAAGAAAAGATTAAACACACTAAAAGTTTTGAAAAAGCTTTTCAAGATTCTTACAACAAAGAACAAGATCTTCAACGCAAAATGCAGGATTTAATTGAGTCAAATGGAAAGTTGATTTCGAAACTTGAAAGTGAGAAGTGTGAATTGAAAACAAAAGTTGAATGTCTTCAAACTGAACTTTCAAAAACAGAAACAGAATTGTCAAGTTGCAAAAAGGATTTTCATGAACATAAAATACGGAAAAGGAAGTACATTGATAACCTGCTCGGTGATATTGTTGATCTTGAAAAACAACTCAAAGAATTTCGTCACATTGTTTACAAACACGGAAACTCTGTCACAACAATTCAAAAATTTACTTTAAAACCGAGACCCAATACAGGATATGCACTTGGTGATTACAATTCAATGTTTCTTCACACGGCATTCAAAGAAATTCCAAAAATTTACAGTATGGATTATTTTTTTGATAATACGATTGTGCGTGCTGTTGTTTTTGATACTGAGGAAGAAGAAGAACTTGAAGAAGAGAGTCGATCTAAAATGAGTCAAGTTCATAATTGGACACCATATGACTATTCAAAAGCTCCTCCACTTTCAAAATCTTTTGTTACTCAGAAGGAATTACCTGAGAAATCATGGTTTATCGAAGAGTCATATGTTTCATCTCACAATGCGGCTCCTGTCCCACCTGTAGCACAAATAAATGGTCCTTTACCATCATCCGGTGAACTTACACGTTTACCAAAATGTCATGTCTTAAATTATTTCAAAACCTTTATGGAAGACATCGATATTTTGGAGGAAACAATTGAACGCAATTCTGAAATAAAAATTGAAACTTTTCAATCCGCTTACGAGCGAGAAAAGAGAGATATTTTTCAAAAACAAATGAAACCAATTGTTCAACACCTTCGTCTATGTGCTACACGTTGGGATCAGGAACTTCAAAAGGAGGTCAAAAATATGATAAATGTTTTTGATACGGCTGAAAATGAGATTTTGATCCAAAAGCTACAAACAAAAGTTTTCAAAAATGATGTTGATCGACTCTTGGAACAAGTTCTCTGTGCTGATATTTTGTCTGTTATCATGAATGATCTTTATAATTCTGGTACTTCTATGCTTAAGTATGATCATTGTGTTGATAATAATCTGTTGAATGAGGAAATTGAGACACTGAGAATAGAAAATGAAAAACTGAGAATTACAAACGATGATGTGACAAAACAATTTTCAAAACAAGTCAGTTTACTCAATCAAAGGCTTGAATGGTGTCAAGCTAAAAGTCTTGAAAGGGAATTGAAGTTTCAAAGTCACAATGTTTCAAACTCTTGTCAACTTTGCAAAAACAATGAGTCTTTAAAAGGTTTGTGTCTCAATTATGAGAAAGAAATTGCGAAGTTAAAATTTGAAAATGACGAATTTCTACAAAACCACATAGACATCAAATATTGCAATGGTATACTTGAGTCTAACATTCAGGATAAGAATCACATCATCGTCGAGTTGAAAGAGAAAATAAAGATACTTGAAAAAGGAAAGATGGTTGACACCACGGTGATAGCACCAGGAATGTATAACTTAGACAAAACTGCTAAAAGAAAGGTTGTTCAAAATACTAATGTTGCAAACTCCACTTCTACAGGACTAGTCTCCCCTAATAGCGTTAGCAGACCCAAGCGAAACAGTAAACAGAAGAATAGGCTCTGGCAACGTAAAAGAGGACAACTAGAAGCTCAAGAAGTAGAAGACCAACTTAGGAATTTGAATAAAACTCATGTTGCATCAGATTTAGATTCTAATCTGGCAAATTGTAATCAAAATCTAAATGTAACGAATGATGAACCTTTGAATGTTTTGAATATTAATGCATCTTGTGTGTTTTGTCGTAAAAGCGTATCATCTGGTGATCATACTAAATGTATTGCTAATTCTCTTCTCAATCGTCATAAGAAACGTAGGACACGCATTCCTTCTAGGCCCACTATTGCCTCTAAGTCTAACTTAGGAAAGCCGTCTTCTACGGTCTCTAATGATGTTGAAGTTACCCCCATAAGTGCCGAGAACAAATCTAGGACAGAGCCAACCACTAGTGCATTTAACATTAAGAAAGCAAATACTAGTTGGAATTGGCAACGTTGGTTACAACACAAACCAGACTTTAAGTGGATCCCTAAATTATTAAATACATGTGTTTCTAACCAACAGGAACCCTCAATTTCTTTGGGTTCCACCCTTACTTCTGTTCCATCCGTGTCTTCTTCTGGTGATGCAGGTGGTACAGATTGTTCTCTGGATTGTTGATAGCGGATGCACCCGACATATGACAGGCAATCTCAAACTGTTACACAACTTTGTCTCAAAGTTTATTGGCACTGTCAGATTCGGGAATGATCATTACGCTTTAATCATGGGATATGGTGACTATGTAAGTGGGAACATCGAAATAAGTCGTGTTTACTATGTGGAAGGACTTGGTCACAACCTTTTCTCTGTTGGTCAATTTTGTGATGGAGATCTTGAAGTCGCATTTCGAGAGAAAACTTGCTTTGTTCGTGACTTACAAGGAAACGACCTTATGTCTGGCTCACGTGGCTCCAATCTTTATACCATTTCAATGTCAGATATGATTGCAACATCTCCGATATGTCTTCTCTCCAAAGCGGAATCGACTAAATCTTGGTTATGGCACAAACGTCTTTCGCACTTGAACTTCAAAACTATGACTGACCTTGCTCGGTTCAAACTTGTTGATGGATTTCCAAGATTCCGTTTCACCAAAGATCACTTATGTCCTGCCTGTGAACAAGGTAAAAGTACTCGAGCTCATTTTCCTTCAAAACCTGAGCACAGTACGAATCATGTTCTACAACTGCTTCATATGGATTTGTGTGGACCGATGCGTGTTCAAAGTATCAACGGTAAACGCTACATACTTGTAATCGTCGATGATTTTTCCAGATGGACTTGGGTTTATTTTTTACGAAGTAAAGATCAGGCTCCTTCAATGATCATCACCTTTCTCACTAAAATTCAAGTTCAGTTACGCAATACGGTCCGTATAGTCAGAACTGACAATGGAACTGAATTCAAAAATCAGACACTTAGGTCATTTTATGAGAAAGCAGGAATTGAACATCAAACATCTATTCCTAGAAGCCCCGAACAGAATGGAGTTGTCGAAAGACGCAACAGAACGTTAGTGGAAGCTGCTAGAACTATGTTGATTAATGCTCAATTACCTGATTACTTGTGGGCAGAAGCTGTTTCAACTGCATGTTATACTCAAAACCGTTGCATGATTACAAAACGCCATCGCAAAACACCATATCAAATTGTTCACAAAAGGAAACCAAACATCGATTACTTTCATGTATTTGGAGCACTTTGTTATCCGAAAAATGATCGTGATGATTTAGGTAAACTTAAAGCAAAGGCTGACATTGGAGTGTTCGTTGGATACTGTGATAATTCTAAAGGTTTTCGGATATGGAATCGTCGAACAAGAGAAATTCAAGAAACCATTCACGCTAATTTTGATGAGCTCACACAAATGGCTTCTGAGCAACACAGCTTAGGACCCGAATTTAACCGTCTTAACTCTCCGGCATCTTCGGCTGAACCATTGCCACTCAACCACAAAGAATTGGAAACCTTGTTTGCTCCACTGTTTGATGACACAATTGAATACCGTCCTACTGAGGTCCCACCTAATTCCGCTGCTCAACCTGACAATATTCATGTACCAGACTCACCTCAACAAACTTCTACAACTGTTGAGAGAGACGGTCCTCCAATTGCTTCACCATCTACAGTAGAACAAACTGTTTCTAACTCCCGACATACAGCTGAAGATCCAACACTACTATCAGTTCCACAATCCGCAGAGCATGATCCTGATGCGTTCTTTAACCCGTTTGCACCAGCTCCTACTGTTCCTGATATAGTTGAGTCGTCAACACGCAATTTGGATCCTGCTAACATGCGAGATACTTATCAACTACACCCTTCAACACATAAATGGACCCGAGACCATCCTCTAGTTCATATTATTGGCCATCCAGATGCACCTGTTATGACAAGACAACGACTTCACACAGATGGAGAAACTTGCATCTACGCACTCACAGTTTGTCATGAAGAACCCAAAAATATTAAAGATGCAATGACTTATGACAACTGGATTGAATCTATGCAAGAGGAATTTCAGCAATTCATAAGATTAGAAGTCTGGGAATTAGTTGAAAGACCTGACGGAGTCTTTGTCATCGGGTTAAAATGGATCTGGAAGAATAAACTTGATGCAGAAGGGACAGTCATCCGCAACAAATCACGTCTGGTAGCTAAAGGATACTCTCAACTTGAAGGTCTAGACTTTGCTGAATCTTTTGCTCCAGTGGCACGACATGAAGCTGTTCGGATCTTTTTGGCTTATGCTGCACATAGAAATATGGTGGTTTTCCAAATGGATGTGAAAACGGCATTTCTGAATGGAGATCTCCGTGAAGAAGTTTATGTCAGCCAACCTGAAGGCTTCGTTGATCCTGAGCGTCCTAATCACGTCTACCGACTCAAAAAGGCTCTCTACGGACTCAAGCAAGCCCCACGGGCGTGGTATGATAAACTGTCCACTTTCTTACTGGCCAATAAATTTTCCAAAGGATCGGTGGATCCAACACTATTTACAAAAACCCTCGGGGAGGACTTACTTGTTGTTCAAATATATGTCGATGACATCATTTTTGCCTCAACAAAAAGAAGTTACTCTAATGATTTTGCAAAATTAATGAAAGATAATTTTGAAATGTCCATGATGGGTGAACTCTCGTTCTTTCTAGGACTACAAGTTCACCAATCACCCCGTGGAATTTTTGTAAATCAGTCCAAATATGCTCTTGAAATATTAAAGAAACATGGAATGATGTCTTGTGATACTTATAATACACCTATGGGCTATACCACTAAACTAGATGCTGATTTACATGGGACTCCAGTTGACCCTACCAAATACCGAAGTATGATTGGGTCCCTCATGTATCTCACAGCTAGTAGACCTGATATAGTTTTTGCTGTCTTCATGTGCTCCCGCTATCAGTCAAGACCAACTGAAAAACACCTCAGTGAGGTCAAAAGAATCCTTCGATACATAAAGGGAACCATCAATTTGGGGATCTGGTATCCGAAGGATTCTGGCTTTGAACTAATTGCGTTTTCAGATGCTGACCATGCAGGATGCTTAGACACACGCAAAAGTACATCTGGTGGATTACAATTTCTTGGAGACAAACTTGTGTCATGGCAATCTAAGAAGCAGGACTGCACCTCACTGTCATCAACAGAATCTGAATACGTAGCCATGTCTGCCTGTTGTGCTCAAGTCATTTGGATGAGATCACAACTTAAGGACTATGGCTACCTATTCAAAAAGATTCCTATCTACTGTGATTCCAAAAGTGCAATTGCCATCTCCTGCAACACAGTACATCACTGCAAATCCAAACACATCGATCTCCGATATCATTTCATCAAAGAGCATGTGGAAAAGGGGACAGTTGAACTTTATTTTGTTGGAACTGAGTACCAGTTGGCGGACTTACTTACCAAATCTTTGGCACCATCCAGGTTTGCTAGTTTAGTTCACCAAATTGGTATGCGATGTTTGACTCCAGAGGATCTGGAAAAGTTTTTAAAATACCAATGATTGTCAAACATCATTTATATCTTTGTAAATATTTTATCTAAAAAAAAAAAAAAAAAAAAAAAAAAAAATGCAAGTGTAAATCTCTTTCAACACTATTTTTTTTCTAAAACGTCTTAAACCATTTAAAATTAGTGTTGAGGGGGAGATAAAGTAACATTTTCTTTTAATTTCTAAATATCAAATTACCTTTATACTTGCATTTTTTACCAAAAACATTTATAGTTTTACTATAATGAATAAATCTTCTAAGTGTTGATTCAAAAGGATTTCGGGTTACTTTCCTTGATCAAAAACCTGTTAATTTTACAATGTTCCAAGGTCGAGGGGGGTACGACAAGTTGTTCTTATCATTTCTTGGAGTTACGATACGTATATGATATGTGTATTATATGGTTAAGTATTGTGTTTAAATGTGTGTTAAGGTTAAGGGACTGAAAGTGTCAACTAGTGAAACATTCATTCACCACAGTCAAAACACCTTTGACCCACCACATTTAATTTTCACCACACATTTAATTTTTCATCTACCATCATCTACGATCCACAATCAAGAGATTAATCCGTGTTATAATCTTCAAATCTGTAAGTGATTTTATGATTCAATCATTAAAACAAACATAGGTTTTTAATATCACAACAATCCAACGGTTTAATCAATCACAATTGATTAATTCGTTCTTGTGTTATGCGTATAAAATTAAACCCAGTAATTTGTTGTGTTATGTATGTATTGATTGTTGGGATATGGTCTCTGGTTGATTGTTATCATGTTTCTAAACTTTAATCTTACCCAGAATCATCAATTGTGCGATTTAGGTTTTTAGGGTTCATGCGTATGAATTGGGATTTTTGATTGAGGATGTTAGGATGTTAATTTATGATGGGGATTATGTTCTTATGGTCTTCGGATCATGTTGACATGGTTTAATTAGATCTTTATCATGATTTGCTATCGGTTCTAAGGTTTAGGGTTCATAGGTCCATAGCAGATTTGATCTTGAGATTGTATGGATGAAAATGTTGTAACTTTGTCCATATGACCCTTAGGTTGTTAGAGACATTTCCCCCATGCTTAATCGTACCCAGATACATTTTGTTTGATGAAGTGATTGAGTGTTCATGCGTGTTTACGCATTAAGTATTATTTGGCATGATTACGCGTTAATATGAATGAAATAAGTGTTTTGAATTGATGTTTGATCAGTGGTAATGTTTGTGCACTTTCAGGAAACTCATAACTCAAATTTCTAAAGGTGAATTTCTGGAAATGACGATCTTACGCGTTAAAAGTTCATCCTACGCGTAAGATTGAATCTTACGCGTAAGATTCGACACGTGGAAAAATTGTGTCTTGGATAAGACACGGTTTACGCATAATATTGTTCTTACGCATAAGTTCTGATCTTATGCATAAGTCTAGAACTTACGCGTAAGTCATTACCTACGCATAAGTTACAATTTACGCCTAAGGGGAATCCTACGCGTATCTTCAATTTTTTTACGCATAAGACCTATCTTACGCATAAAATTGATCTTACGCGTAAGTTTCTCTTTTACGCGTAAAATTCTAACTTACGCCTAGATTTTGCACTTACGCCTTATTTCTTTACTTACGCCTAAGTCAGGTTACGCGTAAAACAACCACTTACGCGTAAACTTGACAAAATCCAAATTTTTTCTAAGTGTTGGAAATTTTCCATTGTGTAACTTGTTGTAAATGATAAACTTTTGTTGTAATTGAATTGTTTCATGTTTCTAACTAGTAAAGGAACTCAAGTTTGTCACTAATCAAAAGTTTTAACACACACAAACCCCCACTGATCAAGATCAAAACATGCTAATCTATGTAAACACATGCTTAATGAATGCCAATACTAACATCATCAACAATTTGCCATGCTTGTGTGTTTATGATCAATTCAGATGGCTGAAAATGATGACATCCCACACGGACCAGAACCTGAACCCATTCGTGCATGGGAAGACACATTTCCTGAAAACTACTCCAGGAAGATTGGAAAGAACAACCTGAGAGTCAACTTCAACAAACTAACATGCAATGAGTCTTCTTGCCTTGTTGCTGTTGATGCCCTCATCTATCACCCGTGCAAGGTTCTACTCACCAAATCTGCTGCTGTGGCTTGCTTCTACATTCATCAGTTTTGGCACACAATCCACTTAGACCTCCTGGAAGATTCCTTTACTTGTATGCTTCACATGAGACAAGTAACAGTCGACCAGGATCTTCTCCGCAATGCTCTGGGACTTCCCGAACTTGAACCAGATGAAGAATATGACCAAGTTCCCAGTGAAGAAGAGTTGATTGAATGGCTAAGAGATATTGGGTACGACGAATCTGAAGGAGTCATTACTAGGCACTCCAAGGTCAACATCAGGTTCCTTCCACAACCTTGGAGAACTCTCTACATCATCATTGCCAAGTCGCTGTCTGGCAGAGACACTGGCCATGAACATCCCAAGCTCCAACATCTCAAGCTATTCTGGGCCATTGCTAATGTCAAGAAGGTTGACTATGCCAGCATCATCTGGGAAGACATTGTGTGGCATATACAACACAAGACAAGCAACATTCCTTTCGTCCGTTTCTCCAAGCTTCTGATCGCCAGCTTTATCCATGAATATGATGACATTCCTCAGAGACTTATTGATGAGTTCCAGCACACTTACAGGAATGAGGACACACTCAAGGTCATCAAAAGAATGGATACAAGTACAAGGAAACAGGGAAAGAAACTCCCAGATAGCCTCCTCAATGACAAAGTCAAGGCTTGCAACAACTACAAGTACTACCTACAAGCCATTGAAGAAGAGAAAGTTGGATTCTTGGATGAAGCTGCACTTCCTGCATACATGAAGAAAGGCAAGAAAGGCAGCAAATCTGGCAGCTCTGAAAGTTCTACCAAGACCAAACCGAAGAAAAGGGGAACAATTAAGATCAGAATTCCTGCTAAGAAACCAACTGCTGAATCTGAGTGGTTTCCCTCATCTCAACCTTCCCCTAAACCGTCTGACTCCGAACAAACCGAATCTGATGAAGGTCCTCAATATAGTGAAGCCCATGCTAATATTGAGAAAGATGAGAATCAGGAAGACATTGATTGGGATAAAAACATTGATGAATTTACTGACAACATCGTCTACCCATCTTACCTCAATCAAAGTTCATTAACTGAAGCTCAGACAAAGCTGGAAGAAGAAAGGACTAGAAGAAAAAAGATGAAGGAACCGGTTACAGCTGTACAAGAGCCTGAAGAGCCTTCTATCGAAGAAGAAAATGAAAGGGCTCTCAATCTGGGTCTCCTCCACAGTCGAATTGATACGTTTAATGCTGACTTACCTCCACCTCCATTGTTCTTTCAAACCACCGACGTTGGGGGATCAAGCAGCATTCCTGAGTCTACCACAGGAATCTCCTCAGAGTTAATTGCTTTTGATAATCCCTCAGTAACTCCCACCGATACTGATATGACCATGGGAGAGGAAGAAGAGGAAGATCCTATGGATACCGATGCTCCGAGACTTATGTCTATGGAAGAAATGGAGCTCAGAGAAAGGGCTCAGGAAGAGGAGCTGCAAAGGAAACAAGAAGCAGAAGAGGCCAGACGGGAAGAGTTAGCTCAAGCCAAACTGGAAGAGACTATCAGAATGGAAGAAAGCCCAAAAGCTGAAGAGGCAGCTAAGCTAGCTGAAGAACAGTTAAAGAAAGCAGAAGAAGCTAGGCTAGCTGAGGAACTCAGACTTAAAGCTGAGGCTGCCAGTCTTGCAGAAAAACAAAGGAAAGCTGATGAAGCAGCCAAACTGGCTGAAGTAAAGTTAAAAGAAGAAGCCAGGGTTGCTGAAGAGCAAAGGCTGAAAGATGAAGCAGCCAAACTGGCTGAAGAAAAGTTAAAAGAAGAAGCCAGGGTTGCTGAGGAGCAAAGACTGCAAGCTGAAGCAGAAAAACTGGCAGCAGAACAGAGTGTGAAAGAAGTTGCACAACCCGAAACTAAGAAAAGTGATGACAAAGACTCCACCACAATCATTGAATCCACACAGTCATCACCTCCTGCTTCTGGATCAACACAAGGCAAATCAATTAAGAAACCAAGCTCCAAAGCCTCTGCCGCTGCTAAACTACTCAAGTCTGCTTTTAAGAAAGTGCATGAGAAGAAGAAAAGTAAGCTTGAAGATCAGGTTGCCACACTTGCATCCCAGGTTGCTGAACTATCAAAGCTGAACTCTAACGTCAAAGAGCTACAAGATAAAGTTGACATTTTCCTAGCTAAAGACGTTACAGAGAACTTGGAAGCCGCACTAGCAGCTCAAGCACACGAATACATGGCACAACACTTAGTGGCTGAGCTGAAAGATCTGCTGGCACCTATGAGAGACGAACTCACCAAGTTCGCTGAGCAAGCAGTAAAGAAAGTCATACGATCAACAACCTTCACTCTTCGAGCCGACAAATCTACTGCTCCTCTACCGGGACTATCTCTGGATGACTTGGAAATACAACTTTTGGACAAGCTAACAAGCAAAACTACCTTAACTCCTAAAGAAGCCAAAGTCCTGGAAGCACTGACCAATAAACTGACAAAAGAGTCTTGCAGCACAGAGGCCGATAAGCTGAAACGTCAAAGAGATGACGAAGACAGGGATCCCAATTCTCAGGCTAAGAAACATAAACAAGCCGAAGGACCCTCATCTCACTTCAAAACACCGGTAATCCCTCCTACCACTACAACCTCCTCACAACAACCGAAGGCATCAGGTACTGCTCCCAAAGCACACGACCACTTTGTATACACCGGTGATGACGACATTCCTATGCCCGATGAAGTTCCAGGACCATCCCCTAAAAGGAAGAAGAAAGATAAGAAAGGAAAGCATCATCAACCCCAACCAGACACCTCACCTAAAGGCACCAAACCTAAGAAACCCAAAACCGTCCTAAATTGGCTAGACCAAGACAATAGTGCCGAATACTCCTGGTTTGAGAAGATGATCAACTCGCAACCACCACTAGCAGACAATCATGAACCTCAAGATGGTCGAACGGTGGAATATGCTCAAATGCTGCAGCAAAAGTTTAAGATGAAAAAGATGAATAAGAAAGAGCTGCGAAGAATCAAAAATGATGCTTTCAACCTCCTTAAGGATCGGTCTGCTAACTTAATCGAGCTTGAATACCATCTGGAAAATATTGCTCGAGCTATGTCAAGCAATATTGACTGGATCAATCCTGAATCTTTTGTCGACCCAGTCACAAAGAAGTCAGCACCCTTCATCACCGACTGGTCAAAACCACTGCCAATGGTTGGGAGGCCTGATGAACCAAAGATCCCGTACATGGCCTTCTTCAACACGGATTTGGAATTTCTTACACTCGGTAGTGCGATTGAGAAGAAGTATGTTAACTCACTCGCCTTTCTCCCAGCTGCTCGATATCTCAACAAAGCCATCGAAGAAGAAGCCTCATCATTATTCGTTGACAAAATTGTTGAATATGACCGGAACGCACTCTACGGCATTCATCACTGGCCAGAAAACCGGGCACAATATTATCGAAGCAGCAGACTTAACCAAACTATGGGCGAAGTGGCAAGTGATCTGAAGATTGTCTCAATTCAGTTCATCTCTACTGTCACTCACTTCAGGTACCCCTTCCTCAGCAAGATTACACTGAAAAGAAGTGATGAGCAATTCTACGACATCTCCGAGTCGGACTTTCCACGCCTACTTCTCAACGATATCGAAGACCTGTACCTTCTCAAAGTGCAAGGCAAACTTTGTGGTTTACCCAAAGACATGCAACTTGCCTTCATCCAAGCACTCCTAATTTACATCAGGCAAATCGTAATCCGAGAACGGGTCGAAGATCTTCAGTTAGGAGTTGAAAGTTACCAGAAGAAGCTCAACCTTACCAAACCAAACCTGTTCGATATCCCCAACCTTCAACATATGCCTCAGTACACCCTGCTTAAGAATCCCTTCGGGTTCACCTACCGCAGCAGTAAAGGTCGCAACTGTTTCATGGCTTATACCGAAATTCAGAAATTCTGTGATGAAACGCTTAAGTTCGTCAGAGACGGCATCAAAGGCAGAGTTAATGACATTGCTTTGGGTAAATCGAAACGGTGGACTACGACAGAGGTTAGGGAGGCCCGTAGATTCATATCAAGGATTGAGAACAGACTGAGGCGAAGGGATCAGTTTCGAAGGTTGGAAAGCTATGTGGGAGGCAGATCAAAGTTTCCGGTGCTGACATTTCAGAGGCCTGATTGGTAAATCATTGTAAGAATTTGATTTGATTTGTCATTACGTTACTTCATAATGGCTTGTGCACACATTACAGTGCACAACCCGAACTTGTAAAGAAAGGACCCTGAGGTACGCGTCAGTGCCTCAATCCTAAATATAAGGAGCGAAGGCTTCTTACTTTTGAGTAGAATTAATCAAACATTTCTGATTTTTCATAAATCTGCTCAAAAGGACAAGTATTTCACCTCAATAAGACCTAATCACTTGTTGAGGGGGAGCACTTGTCAAAACTAAAATACTTTGCTCTAAATCAAAAGGTTCTTGATGAATCTCCCCGTAAGACTCAAAAAGCATATTTTAATCAAATGCTTGTCAAAAACAACATCTTATATGCTATTTTTGAGGGGGAGAAAAGAAAAGTGATTAAAATACGAAAGTTGAAAGTTGCTGTAATGTTTAATCTCATGCGAGCTAGACTCAGATTCACCCAGGAATTGACGAGATAATACACGTTAGTAACATCGAAAGGACTTATCCTCGATGGGTAATAACATCAAGTTAGTTAATAGAGCTAGTTGTCACCTAAAAGCTGACAATGTACCTCTTTAACTAACCACGTAAGCGTGTCTCGAAAAGGATTAGTCTTAGTAGAAATGTACCGTCTCGAGAAACTTTCTATGGACTTGACCAGGCCGGGTAATAACTTCAAGCTAGTCTAACTAGTGATGTAAGCGTGTCTCGAATCGGTCTTGTTCACGGAAAGTGGATCAATTCAAAAGTGCTTGCTCCTCCCGCATGTGCAAATTTATTAAATAACTGTGAGCATATGTGCAGGGGGAGCCCTTCTAAAAGTTTACACCAAACTCTCAAAGTGTTAACCAAAATATTTGATTATCACAAACACTTTGAGAGATTTTCAAAGGTTTCAATGGCAATTATAGGATAGTCATGGAGTTATAAGGTGACTAAGGTTAGGAAATAACCGTCCTATGATCCGCCTAAGCCGGAGGGATCTACCCAAGGACATCACCAATAGTTAGAACTAGAAGTCCTTAGGTATGATACGAAAAAAGGAGTAAAGAATGAAAAGGAGAAAGAAGGGGTTGAAGAATGAAAAAGAAAAGTTATGAAAAGGGTGAAAAGAAATAGCCCTCCATATGTTCAACCTTAGGGCAGACACCGGGTTCAATTCATATGCTACTGGTTGTTGCTAAGGCAACACCGGTATTGAAGATTAAGCCGTCATGGACCCAGTGACGCAATGCACTAAACCTTCTGAACCACTCAAGTTCTCTTAAAAGGACTTGTTTCATTCTCACGGGGGACCCACGTAACCTATCGACCCATCTCTTAGAGACAGTTGATATTGAATCAGGACATCCCCAGTCTCCGCATAGGAAACCTAGGTGTGCACTTATTGAGTCTAGAGCCATGAGATACATCAAAGATCTCCTAGGAACACTTAGTATTTCTACATCTGGTGTTCTAAATCAATGGGCATCAGTTGTAAACTATCGAGTCCTTCGCAGATCTTAGCAATCTGCCGAGAACGTTTATGAGAGAAGTGCATAAGTATTTCTCAATGATTGAACGGAAACTCCTGTCAGGGTCATCTTCTAACAGCCTTGACAGGTCACTTCGGTAACCTCACAAAGGTTACGCTTAGTGTTTGCGGTGGTTCCATCTCGGTCTACAGTCGTGGAGTGATCCCCAGCGACTCACCCAGTCATTGAGCTACCTAGTAGGTCTCGTAAGCTCCTTCGGGAGTATCTGACATGGGAACGGCCAGGATAAGGATTAGAAGGAGTCTTCACACTATGCTGTTGATGAGCTTTAATTCCTTATCCGTAAGTACCGGATGTATTATTGCTAACTGTTTACCCGCAGGTACCTCACTTCCATGATGGCAGATTCCAACATGCTCATACATACATCTTGAAGTCAAAGAAAGCTCCCCCAAAGTTCATTGCAACACAAAGTTAAGAGAAAGATTCTACAGCAATAAGCAGAATCTACAAAGTTTAAAGACAAAGATCCCAATGCATGAAAAGGAACTTCTTGTACGATAAAGTCTAAAGTCTAAAGATGTATGAGCTTGTTGGAATGGCAGACAACCACCACAGACGCAGGAGTGACGAACGGCAGATAACTTCATATCATCACCAAAGAACAATGACAAAGAGCAAAGCACTTTCACTAATATTCATTCATTTTTGAAGACGTCTAGAGTTTCACATGTCACAAGTCAAAGACAAAGATGAAGACGTCAAGCAACCGTGATGACCGACCCTTAGGGGGAGATTGTTGGGATCATACTTTTAGTATTTAGTCAAGTCTCGGTCATTACATTTTGTAGTAGGTTGCTTTAGTATTTATTTCATCTAGTTTATGTTACAAGGCTTAAGTGTTAAAGCCCTATGGGCCTTAAAGCCCACGTTTTATGAAAGGAAGGAGGGAGGGAGTGTTGCCCTAGTCCTCCTCCTATAAATACCATGCTTATGTACTCATTATAATTGTTGGTTATTTGATTTTCCTAAAGAAACTCTTGCACTTTTATCTTTCTCATTATCTTATAATCAACCAATCTTATTTCTCATCTCATTTCTATTTATATCATACTTGTGTTTACTAAATGGTGACCTAACAAGGTCGATCCAATATCCAAGAGTAATCATGCTCCAACATGGCTCCAGATGGCAAAAGACAATATACAAATTCCAAAACATAACACAAAACAAAAGACGTCGCATAATGGCTCAGCTCCACTCTCGCACTTATCTCCCCACTCAGATCAATTCAACTTACTACTCGTTGTGGACTTTAGATCCGAATCCACACCATTCCATCCTAACTCCCTTTCATCTTTACTCAACCACCCATTCATGTTTCCTACATGTTGAGGTAGTCGACAACATGCAAAACCATCTCTATTTTTTTTCTTCCAATTCTACATAATTCACAAGCGCATACAAATCACGAGGTTTAGACTAAACCACATCTCCTTCCTAGGTGAAGTGAGGACACTACCAAGGGTATTTGGTAATGGCTCCATCTCCAGAAGTCGTCGTAGTTCCAAACCTCTCCACTTCTTCTCCGCCAACGTTTCCCATAAACGTCCTCTCCTTGTCCGAACGTAGATACATGCTATCGGAAACTCGGATTATGCGTTTAGTCTGCTTCATCCTACCACCTCTCTCGCATCCGATAGCGACAACGGTTGTCCATCGAAGCATCTTACGCGCGGAAGACGATATAATAAAGTCGATATATATAATAATACGTATAGGAGATAAAATAGACGTCCGAAACTCAATAAAACATCTCATAAATATGGGAAAATAGACATATAAAATACTATACTTAAACATAGATCCTAAATGCAACTATATGAGGGACTCCTAAGTTATAGTCTAGGTTCAACCACCTAATTCTCTATAACCAAGGCTCTGATACCAATCTGTCACACCCCGCCACGGCGGAAACGCACGGGTGTAACTTCATGGATATCATCACAACACCTGGTGTCTACATAGAGAACAACTACATGCACATAAATAGAGCAATGCACAAACACAAAGTGTTGTAACAATACCCCAAAATAAAATAACCAAAACAAAACATAAATACAAACATAGATGATAAACCACTTCAAATGCAACTAAGGTCTCGTCTATCCACATCCTTCTATCTTATCCTTAGAAAGCTCACCTAAAAATGATGCTTAAAACGTCAACATAATGTTGGTGAGATTCATAGGTTTAAGACTCAACAAACAAGGCAACCGAATTCACTGTGATTACAAAATATAGCTGGACAAATAGTTATAATTATCATATAGCTACATGCATTTGCAAGTCAATATCCACACACAAAGGCAACAACACTCATAAGGCAACCATTTGGACGGCTCGTGTCCCCCGATCCCATAATCATCAATTAGGTCGCATGCGCGAGCAACAGGATAAGCATCCTCCTAATTGGATCCCAAAACATATCATCAATTAGGTCGCATGCGCGAGCAACAGGATAAGCATCCTCCTAATTGGATCCCAAAATATATCATCAATTAGGTCGCTATCCTAATTGGATCCCAAAACATATCATCAATTAGGTCGCTAACCTAATTGGATCCCAAAACATATCATCAATTAGGTCGCTAACCTAATTAGATCCCAAAAATATCCACACAAGCAAATAATCACACATAGCATACATGCGATAACATTATAAGTCCAAGCTCTTTAATACCACACACATAATCACAGTAAACCAAAACATTTAAGACAAGCATCATTCTCATCCCAAGTTTAAAACAAAGTAAAAATATGGGACTATGAACTCACCTTAAACTCCGCAGCTTCCACAAAAACAATTCACAATCTATAGCACACAAAAATAATCCACATTACACAAGGTCAAGCTAAAAGCTACAACCCATGTAATACTCATATGATGGATGTCTAAGACTCATATGACCCACCATGGATCTCCTAGACACCATACTAACCACCACCATAACCTAACACTCACTAAATCCCTTGCACTCTAAAACTCAGAAAACGCAGAATTTTTGAGTACATTCACTCACATGAAATCACAACAAATAAAGCTCAACAACTCACACCAAAAATTTAACATGGTCTCTCATAAGCATAGAAGCTAATCCTAGAAGGCCATGGACCAATAACACACACAAGTACTCATAGAAAATTCAAACTTGTCAACTACTCAAATTCGGATCTGAACGCACACCAAAAAGTTTTGATTTTTAATAATTACTTCCACAAGTTTTTATCGCGAATCCTCTTCGTGGTAGTCTAATATAACCTAAAACTTAACTATTCCAGAAGACCAAGTCAAAATACCACTTTTACAACCACATGCCACCCTCAAACTTTTACCCAAAATCTGTCCCGGTTTGACAGCTTTGACACCTTTACAAAGAAAAATCAAAAGACTGACTTCCCGACCTCAAAATTGATCGTGGCTGGACTTTTTGGAAATATCTTTCATTATACTTCAATTTAGACTTAAAATTCGTGACTTAACTCATCACCATCTGTTATATACACTTACATCTTTACAGCCTTACAAATCTGTCCAAATTCTAACACCTAATCTAACGCGTTTAACACTCAATTCCCTTAACCATTACCCATAATATTAACATCTAATCATCCTAACATGTTTTACTTCAATAATTTACAGAATTTTACAAACCCTAGATTCCATTATATTAATTATTACATGAATCATAACATAATTGATTAATTACACATAAGGGTCAAAGATTTTACCTTGATTCTTGATTATTGCTTCCAAATTATAAACCCTAATTTTTTCTTCTTCCTTGGCCTCCCATGGACGACCAAGAACTCCAAAAAAACGTTTGTGGGGTGTTGGGGTTTGTTTATATATTATTTATGGATAATCCTTATCATTAGGTGTTTTAATTGGACTCAAATTTGGTTTCCTTTTTCCCCTTATCCCCCTAAATCGATTTTCCTTACATATATATATATTTTTATATATTTTTTTTAAATTAATTTATTACACCAAAAACCTCATACTTTTCATATTTTATAAATACCCGTAACTAATCCTGACGTCTTACGCGATAAACCTCAGTTTTTACGACCAACCGGAAAATTATCATTTTCAAAATAAAGTTTCCAAAAATAGATATTCACACTCTTTTATAAGCATAACACATAAAAACAAACTCCTCGTAACTTGCTAACGCTCAAATACTTGAACGAAGACTCGTTACGCAAAAGCACAAAACGCCAAAACTACACAAGTCATTTCTACACCACAAAGGTGATCAAAATGAACTTTCCCAAATTCCAACTCTCCAAATCACAATAAAAACCATTTACGCAAAGGGATTTAGTGCTAAAACTCACCCATATCACTCATATATCACTTCAAACACCTAATACACACCAAACAAACGTCAACCGAGTCAAGACTATCAGTCAAACTGACCTGCTAAAACCACGGTTGTTACAGTACCACAATTGATATTCTGAGTACGTTTCATACGTTTTTTTTTCATTTTCACCCGTTTTCTTATGCTTTCGTTTGTTTTCATCCGTTTTCTTACGTTTTCATATGTTTTAATCTATTTTCATCCGTTTTCTTTCGTTTTCGTCCATTTTTCATACTTTTTCATCCTTTTTCATACCTGTTTTTATGATTTTATACGTTTTCGTCCGTTTTTAAATGTTTTTAGCCATTTTTATACATTTTTGAATATCACATGTGATATCCAGAATATCACAATTGATATTATGAATATCATAAATGATACTCTTAATATCACAAGTGATATTCTATGATATTCAGAATATTACTTATGATATTCAGAATATCACAAATGATATTATGAGTATCACGAGTAATATTCTGAATATCACAAGTTATTTTCTGAATATCACATGTGATATTCCGTGATTCTTTGAGTATCACAAATGATATTCTATGATATTCGGAATATCACAAGTGATTTTCTGAGTACCACAAATGATATTCTGAGTACGTTTCATACGTTTTTATCCGTTTTCTTATGCTTTTGTTCGTTTTCATACGTTTTCATCCGTTTTCTTACGTTTTCATTCGCTTTCATATGTTTTCGTCCATTTTCATCCGTTTTCTTCAATTTTCGTCCATTTTCATTCGTGTTTTTATGATTTCATACGTTTTCGTCCGTTTTTAAATGTTTTAGCCATTTTTATACGTTTAAGAAAATTACAAGTGATATCCTGTGATATTCAGAATATCACAATTGATATTCTGAATATCATAAATGATATTCTTAATATCACAAGTGATATTCTATGATATTCAGAATATTACTTATGATATTCAGAATATCACAAGTGATATTCTGAGTATCACAAGTAATATTCTGAATATCACAAGTGATTTTCTGAATATCACATGTGATATTCTGTGATTTTCTGAGTATCACAAGTGATATTCTGAGTACCACAAATGATATTCTTAGTACCACAAATGATATTATAAAAATCATAAGGGATATTCTGAATATCACAGCTGATTTTCTAAATATCACAAGTGATTTTCGACTAATGTTTTGTAACATGAAAATCACAAGTGATATTTAGAATATCACGAGTGATAGATATTCAGAAAATCACAAGTGATATTCAGAAAATCACAAGTGATATTCTGAATATCAATTGTGATATTCAAAAGCATGTGAAAATGGACAAAAACATAAGAAAATGGATGAATACGTCTGAAAATGAACGAAAACATAAGAAAATCACAAGTGATATTCTGAATATCACTTGTAATATTCAGAAACGTAAGAAAATGGACGAAAACATAAGAAAACGAACAAATACGTATGAAAACGGATAAAAAAATATATGGAAGCGTAAAAACACGTACGAAAATGGATACAACCGTATGAAAAATGGACGAAAACAAAAGAAAACGGATGAACAAGGACGAAATCATATGAAAACGAACGAAAATGTAAGAAATCAGATGAAAACGTATGAAAATGGGCAAAAAAAACTTAAGAAAACAGATGAAAACGTATGAAAACGGACGAAAATGTATGAAAGCATAAAAACACGTCAAAAAACGGACGAAAATGTATGAAAAATTGACAAAAACAAAAGAAACGGATGAAAACGAAAGAAACGGACAAAAACGTATGAAAAATGGTTGAAAACGAAAGAAAATAGATGAAAACGTATTAAAACAAACGAAAACGGACAAAAACTTATGAAAACAAAGAAAACGTGAAAACAGATGAAAACGGACGTAAACGGGCGAAAACGTAAAAAATCGTATGAAAAAGGACAAAAACATAAGAAAGCGGAGGAAAGCGAGCAAAAACGTAAGAAAATAGGCGAAAAATGAAAACGGACGAAAACGTATGAAAACAGAAAAAAATGTGAATTAGAAATAGAGAGGAAAAAAAAAGAAATAAAAAAAACGTGAGCTAAAAAAAATGAACTGTCAAAAAGAAAGAAAGAAAAAAGAACATAAAAAAAAAAAAAAAAAAAAAAAAAAAAAAAAAAACATGAATAGTAAAAAAGAAGAAAATAATAGTAATAATAATAATAAATAAGGAAGATAAAAAGACAAAAAAAAGGGGAAAAACATGGACTTAGGTTGTCCTATTAAATCGTAGGTTAATCATCACCATTAGATCAAACTAAATGAATGGTGAGGATTTATCCATTAGTATGCACCAAAATAAGGGTATGCAATTGAATTTTACTCTACATATCAATTTAATTCTAGAATAACCTTAAAGTTTTCTCAAGCAAAACACGAAATTAGTTCGTTATTGTTCTGGTTTTGGAAATATATTAAATGACGCCTAAAATAATGTAATATTGTTCTCTTTTTGTTAATTCAATATTTTCCTAATATGTTTTGTTTGACTACGTTCTTGTTGAAAGACACCATAGTTTAGTAGGAAGACGTCATAGATTAGTTGACAGAGTATCAAAGATCGAATTGTATCGAACGGTCTCTTGTTCTAGTTTACAAAAGTTGCATAAGAGTAACCGAGAATTGAACCGAAACCGGCACATGCTACGCGGTCTAGATCTCATGACTTCCTTGACCATTAGATTTTCAATTTCTTGGGTTCCAGAACAAGGCTTACACCTACAAAAGAACACATATACTAATTCAAACCAAACCAAGAAGCATATAACGTTCATTTCATTAAGATACACTTTTATACAACAAAAAATAAAACACTTTTAAGTTCCATAAATACACTTTTATACCAAACCACTACAGTGTGATAGGAACATTTTAATTTAAACGTGAGGAATGTCAGACATTATCCTACGCATCTATGTATAAGCGAATTGTGGTAGGGATATTTTAATTTAGACAAAGTTATAATTGCATGTATGAAAAAACACATGTGAAAGTTGGACATATTACCAAAAAATTACATATAGCAAGAAAGACCACAATTTAAGTTTCATCACATATCATCTTTAGAAAATGGGGAAATGATGCCTACATTTAAATGTAGGCAATTGCATACATTCTCTTTGAAAAAAGTTTACAAAATGTACAGTTCAGTCCCTGAAGTAAGCCCCTGATACAGTTCGGTCCATGTCCCTACCCTTTTTTACAAAGGAAAGTAGGTAATTTGCCTACTTTATAAAGTAGATATCATATCCCCAAAATGGGGAAATGATGCCTACATTTACCCTCCAAAACATAGCATTATGGAATCTTTAAATTCATGAACAATGAACACAAGTTGGATAACCATATATCAAATTATTAATTTTATGAAACAAATATATGATTGTGTTCATTTATCAAGAAAATTTTGACAAATATCAAAGAACCATAAAGGATTCAAAGTTGCTAATCTGTAACTGGGTTACATAAATAAGTAGAAAACTTAAGAAACAAAACCTAAACCTATCTTATTTGAAAAATTCCGCATGACAAATATGCAACCACCAATGATCCGCATCAAATTTCTGCAATTAAAACACAATTAGCAGGTAAGTTTTGTTAATAAATTACTAGTTATAATGCCCGTGCACGCACGGGGTTTTTTCTAAATTTTTTAATAACGTATTTTATCTATTAAAAAGCATAGTAACATTTTAAAAGGAGAGACTAATTCATGATAATGAGCAGAATAGTAATCCTATGATTATTGCATAAACTTTTCAACCTTGTATCATGTGTAAAGAATATTGATTACACGTTCTTTCTCTATTGAGCATTAGAAACACGGCATACCAATCACATACTTCAGTCGCATGTCCTTTGAGCTTTACGGGCTAAAGAGTATTATACTTGATCTAATAATACTTAGCACTAACTTGTATAGCTATAACATAATCAGTTTAAAGATGTGCGGCCGACATTTAGAATGCCTCTTAAATTTTTGGTGTTGTACGAATTTTGTAAGCTGTAATTTCTAAGAACACATATAAGTCATGTTACGCAGTATAAACAAATTATCTATATACTTAAAGTTGGCATAGTTTGGCTTTTAGAGTCAAACATAGACTTTCACATAAGAAAGTGATAAAGTATTAAGATGTTAACAGATTGCATACTTTTTTAAAGAAAATATAAAAGTGATACATATCAATATTCTAACTTCAGCTTATTCATGATATTCCTATTAGTTTTATACAGTACTACTTTACCAATGCTGATAAAAGATAGTAAATATAAATACTCCTCAAGACATTAATATTGTATAAAACTTTTCATATATTGGTAAAACATTAGAAACTTTCTACTCACCTTTCAACATAAAAGACAACGTTTTATAACCACGAGGTTTTAAACCCGCGCGTTGCCGCGGGGTGTTTGTATACAGAAGTTAGGCAAAAAAAAAAGAGGTCCGAAGTTGTTGATATTTCTTGATACAAACAAACACCGCTTTAATATACATATTGCAGCAGACCGAAACACCCCCTGAATCGCTAGTTTTGCAGCAGATCCAAATATCTTAATAAACAACAGCATCTATTTGGTCAAAACCTGCGTATTTCAGCACCCACTTCACCTTCCAAGCGCACCTGCTGTTGTTAACTCAATACGTCGTCATAGTTTGTCATCGTGCTGCTTTTAGAGCCGCGACAACCTTGAAATTGTTGAACCGATGCCGACAATACTACTATCAAGTTGCTGACATAAATAATCTCGAAAGCCACTTAACCTGCATTATTTCATATTAAAAACAATCACTAATATGAAATAATTGCTAGATGACTGTTTTTAAGTGCAAACGGGGTATTCTATTAAATGCCATGTTTTTAAAAGTTTTATGAAGCATCAGTCACTAATAGAAGACCCCGATAATCAGTGACTGATGCATGTTTTTAAATGCCATTATTTCATATTAAAAACAGTCAACCAAGTTATCCAAAATGACAGTCGTTCCAACTTTTAAAAACTGGAATGTACATTTGATGTACAGGGTTTTCATGGTCTCACTATCTATTCAAAATGACAGTCGAAACTTTTGACCTGTTTGCCCAGTTTTCTATTCAACTAACTTGTGTGACTTTACCCATTTACCCATAATAGTTCATAGTATTAGATAAAACCCCATATGCTCATTGTTTTGTAAATAGGTCAAAGTGTCAAGCTGTTGTACCTTGCAATTATATTTTAAAATACAATCGTGAATCTGGCTACTTCTTTGTTGAGCTTGTTAAAATCTGTTCGCAACTCTTCCAGCTGAAATTGAGCTGAAAATCAAAACATAAATAGAATCTTGTCATTGCGTATATATTATATACTGTTAATCCTTATCTTTTGGTCTTCTAAATTAAAGACGCCTTTCTATCAAGTAAGAGAATACTCGTGTCGTCGCCACTCTTTATCGAGAAGAATAATTTCATCATGATACGAAGTTATGGTTTAGTTCACTATTTAAAATATCGAAGCACTAAAGCCGGTTTAGAAACTGGATATACGCACAATAAGTCAGTGTGCTTGAGTTTGCAATATTTTTTAACTTTGGATCAACAAATATATCTTCTTTAATATGAAATACTGGCATTTAAAAACACTTCCATTCGGTTCTCGTATCGACATTGTACAGATATTAAATTTTTTTTGGCAAAAGTTCAGGGGCAATAACAAAAGTGGAGTTATGATCAGCAAATAGCCTCCACTTCAAGCTATCAATTAAAGCATATGCATATAAACTGATTTTGATACACGTTCACTAACTCGTAACGTTGCCACAATAGCCAAATCCATGTAGATCAAATGCAACATACCTTTTAGTGTGTCGCAATTCTCCTCTGTTCCTATCATCTTGCGTGCCATCATCATGTACCTCAAAAAGTTGTCAATGTTACAATGGTTAATTTTGTCAATAACTTGTTAACCGGGCTTGATATTTTTAATTTGCCAAATACATGGAATTTCATGTTCGACAAACCATCCTGGCCACCCGTTGCCATCTCTAGTCACAAAATTAAAGTGAGATGTGTAAAATTCTGACCTGATGATAGCACTTTGCATGTCTTGCTCACCCTCCTTCTGTGGTTTCAGTTTGGGCGACGCCGGTAATTCGCCACCCTTTCCTTTGCTTCGCAACTGCAATAACAATACATAGACAAAGTTGATACATAAACAAAACTGAATATATAAAATGGATGACGGTGGCCACAAAATTGTATAAAAACTATCATGCTTACTTTCCTGGGCTGATAGAACACGGATAATTAAAAGGTGATGGAATCTTTCATTCTGATGTACTTAACCTGCGTAAACCGAACGCGCCAACCAAGTAATGGAAGAGACGATGTTTCAGACCATATGTTGACATCCTTCGCAGCTGTACCAGTTGATTTGACAAAAGGGTTATGTCAAGTATTTAACTCCATAGTATGCAAATCTTTCCCCCACATATAGACCTGCATAAAACATCAGCAAAAAAGTTCCAATAAACTTATGTTACTCGGCAGGAACGATTACCAAGTGTATTGAGGTTAACTCCTTAATAAAAAATTCCAATAGATATAATTTTACCTCTCTCGTTGTCTATCTAAAAATAACACCGCCTCCCATTATGTGTTACTTCTCTGTACATGAAACGACTGGCCTGAATGTACCTGCAATGATCCGAAACTCAGTCAAGTCCAATGTGAAATCTCAATATCAATCTTTCTCAAAGTGCTATCATCAGGTCAGAATTTTACACATCTCAGTTTTTACACATCTCTATGTATCTTAATTCCCTAGTATCAATGTATTTGATCCGAAACATATGTATCTTAGAAGGTACAGGATTGATAATACAGGTTTTGTGGCTGGTTTTCATCCGAAACATATGTATCTTAATTCCCTAGTATAAACAACTTCAACTATGTTTTATTGCATAAACGTGATATAAAGGAGGTCTTGAAAGTACGTTTTTTTTATATTTTTAACCAAGGTTATTGCATAAACGTAGGAAAAAAAAGGAAAAGGCAAGAAAGGCACAGTCAGACATTACCATGGGTCGCTACTTTGGTGGCCACGTCTTCTATCACATTACCATGAGCTATGCACATGAAGCACAAACAGAACCACCATGACCAAATGAACATAAGCCTATTTTTCAAATGAACATAAGCCTAAATTAAACCATATCCAAAAAGGAAAAATGCTAACATGACATTATCAAGAAGTTTTGGCAAATTTTAATCAGAATTTAGCTTGCTCCCGATCTTTGTTGTTAGAAACTTTCTCACGAATCGTATCTTTTAACTCTTCTAATATCCCATTAATGTTACTCTTGCCATTTCATTACAAAAGGAGATGGCAAGACTAACACATTAATCAGAATTTAACTAAGCTTAAATATAAAAGGGGATCATTATAAGCTGAAAAAGTTCCTAACTTTTAAAAATCACGGTAAATTGAAAACATACTCCCCTGCCTCAAAAAAAAAATTTATAAAAACTAATGAAATTTAATTTTTGGGAAAAAGTGTGTATGTAAATCTCTAATAGAAAACAAAATTAATTATTCACATATAACTAACATCAATCAAATAATCCATCTTTTACATTAAAAAAAAAATTAAGAACTCCATATATATAAAGCTGGTAAAAAAAACCCTAAAATTAACAAAGAACCTAAATTAAAACATAACCATAATTTTACCTAAACCCATTATCAAAAACAAAAAAGATCACAGACGAAGCACAAAACCAAAATCCTATCAGTACCTAGTTAAACTAAACACAAAATAACTATAAATCGGTAAAAAAATAAAAATAAGAATCACATACCTTCCAAAAAAATTCGTGGCAGTGGGACTCCTATCCTTTTTGGCAATTCATGGATCCCAATCAAAATACTTAAAACCTGCAATTAGACATAAACATGTGAATAAAAAAACAAACTTTTTATCCAAAAAAAATGTAATTAAGAAAATGATGAACCCTAGATCTAAGTAGGTGAGTTTTACTATGTGTGTGTTGGTGGGCGCTTAATCGCTTATGAAGAATCCAGAAACCAAAAACAATGGTTGTGGAAAAAAGGGCCCTGTATCTGCTAACATTTGGCTAAAAAACAGCCACAAAACCTGTATTATCACACAAAGGTACTGTGTCCCAATTAAAAAACTCAAGTCCTGTTAGATGGTACTGTAGCGACACACACATAAATCACTATAGATGCCCCGATTCGTTTCGGGATGGGTCGGCGTTTCCAATTTTGGATCGCCGGTAAACCGGGAAAGTTGTGAGGGGGATAAAGTATAGGCGGACCCGGGTAATATTAAGTGGTGCAGGTTTGGGCCTATCGGATTAACCAAATGGGCTTAAAAGGGAACAGTAAAACCACGGGTTTTAGTATATAGGAGTAATTAGCAATTTGTTAGCACAACCAACGGACAAAGCAACACCAAACCATCTTCCCCCATCGATACAATTAGAACCTCTAGGCCAAACTTAGTTCTTAAATTCTGAATCCAGCTTTCCACATAAATTGCTACATATTAGCTTTCCCACATGCAGCATCCTGTCTTTTAGAGTCTGTTTGACGTAACAAACGAAAGCAAAACATTCCCATATCATGGGCTTGTTAGTTATTATGGTTTCAAATGAAACCATAATGCGTATACATATATAAAGATCAAAGGTATATACCTATTAATGTTAAGGGCATGGGTTCCACTTTAAGTATGATCATCAATCACGATTTCTAGTGACATGAACTTTGCTTTTTGATTTCCTCAACGATCTTTACTGTCCTCATGGAGTTAGTGTCCTGCAAATTATTATTGTAACTATTAAAAATCCTAGTAAAAGATTATAATAATTTTCTTTCTGTAATCACTAAAGCATAATTAAATAGAATCAACTTGGGTCAATGCATACTTACATGGACAACTGCAATTTCATCTGTCGTAACTCCTTTAAGTAAGTTCTTTAGAGCAGCTTCCTCAGAAGACATGCTAGGAGACCCAATGTCAATACCTTTCACTTCTATTTAGTGTGTAGGAAATTGGGGTCCTGTTATGCCTGAGTTCATTAGAGGGAGTAGATATATGTGGTCCTCCTGGCGAAACGTTTGAGACACGACCTGGAAAGTTCAGTGCAGAATATAACTACTTAAAGTTCAAAGAATCAAAAGAAAATAAATTGAAAATACTTTTTAGACGTCCCCATTAACACCTGGAAGCCAACGACATGCATAAACATGCAATGCTTCACCAATAAGTTGTGATGGCAGCATGTTTGTCGACCTCAAAGTAATGATGATACATCAGAATAGGTCTATATTCAGGTCTGCTATGTCTTCTGTCCACCAGTCCTTAGGGGCGGACTCGTGGTGCTTCCTATGTGCATATCCTGGTCTTGAATAAGTGTAAGTCCAACAAACCTGAGTCTCTTCCTTTTAGTTCAAAGTTCATATCTTGAATTTTCGATTAAGTTTATAACGTGGAAATGGTTTCCTGTTAACATAAACGGATAATTAAATCCCAAACACTTAATTGAAAACTGCTTATCTGCTTATTTTAGAAGGAATAAACACTTAAAAAGAATAAGGTACCAACCTGATTATTTTCAAAGCAGATAACCTCTTAAAATAAGCAATCCCAAACACCCCTTTAAGTATGGAGCAGATAACCTCTTAAAATAAGCAATCCCAAACACCCCTTTAAGTATGGAACGGTTTGCTAAATAAAGAGAATCATGGACCAACTTATCATTCTTACAAACAATTCAAATTCCATTCACGTAAAACCAATCCATCACGGCCATTGAATAACCAATAATAAGTAACATATTCATTATCTACAGAAAATGCACAAAAATGTGTTTACGAACCAATCCAACACGACCATTGAATAGCCACTTGATCGTTACCCATTTTGACCTATTGCCCGACCAGCCCAACTTACTCATCATGCCCCCTCTAATTAATTTGAATGCAAAACAAAAAATCACATATTTTTTTATTCAACATATTTCAAAGTAGAAAAAAAGTACGCAAACTTCATACCAGAGAGCGCACGCCTTATATCCCCAAAGTGGCACTGGTTCAAACTCCACGTCCGGCCTATGCCTAGTAGCCTTGCTGACACAAGCTCCAAGCCACTGTGATAGACAAAACACTATGTTAAAAAGTGTATAATAAAAGTTTCAAGATAATTCTTAAACAAATTTTGATTGTTCACATAACATAAACACCTGGCAAAATCAGTTTAATCTAAATTAAGCACAATATCCAATCAATAAACATGAATTATCATAAATTACATTATTTTTCCATGTAACTAAGCACAAATTTAGTCGTATTACGAAAAAAATTCACATTAATAAAAATAAAAACGTACATCAGCTGCAAACGTAATTAAAAAAAATACACATTAAAAATCATACCTCTCCTGATCTCTTCATTCGCAGCCAAACTGACCACCACTATTATGAATGATCTAACAAATTAACATACCTTATTTTTCTTGCTTATTTTCCTTATTTAAAATACTGAAATAGCTCATAAGTTATGTCTTTTCGACTTATGCCTTTTTAAACACTAATATCTTATTGAATTCCAAAAACTCGGCCTTATAAGTTCATAACCTTCTGAAGTTCAATTAAGCCTATAAGCCGGCAAAATAAAATAATTCAAATAATATCAAGGGTCGTCGATAGATGCATCTCGAACTATTGTATTCCCGGTTTTTAGAGGCAATCTAAAGGGAAAAGGTGTCGTATTTAGCTAAAGAGTGCATAGATGTGATTCCCACATGGAATTCGCAACTCTTTCCTTTATGTTTACTTTTGTATTTAGTAGCATGTACGTGAATTAAGCGTGCAAGTTAACATGAAGGCAAATATTACTTGAATTAATTTCCGTGAACCAATTATAAACCACAATACCTTGATAATCCAATTAGAAACCTGAAGTGATTGGATGTGTGTTATTAGAAACATTAACATTGTGTGAGATCTACCAGACAACATCTTGTTCTCATTACGATTTACGTCCATGGGATATGAGTTGTACATTGATAGCCGACAGGTTTACCAAGCAAGGTTAACAGGCTTATGTGCACGCACCTTTATACTTTCAATGCTAACTTTAAGAGACCCGTGAATGGTCTCGGGTGTGAGACAGTATAGCAAGATGAGTGAGCCCACTTCCTCGGCCAACAGTCCCACCACGTCCATGAAACATTGTAAGCTTAACGGCATATTCCTTAACAACCTTAATAGGCTCTTCTTGAGCTTTGTAAAGTTGTCATGCCGAGTACTCGATTTGCAAATGTTGAGTGATATCATCAAGGACAAATGTGTGGCGATCAAATTCTTGATGGATATCGAGTCTTATAAGTGAAAGTCCAAAAGTAGAGACCTGTCTTTAAGAAATCCAAAAGACTGCATCAGCAATTACACGATCACCACAAGCACATATCGATCTGTAGCACAACTCAAGAGTTTCCAAGAACTACAAAGTTTTAAAGCAAAAAATGAAATTATGTAAGAAGAGTTTATGACAATTTGAGTAAACTTTATGACAAAAGGGCTATTTCAATGACTAATCCATAAATTTAGCTCCTTCTGTAACACAGTAACAAATAACACAAATATAAGTCAAACACACCATATATTTAACATGTTGTTTAATTAGATGAGTTGGTCTTTCTGTTTCGCCCACCGAAAACTATTGTATACGTCAAACAGAAAGAAAGACTTGGGCATAGCCTTAATAATATGTTGCCAACCTTATGAAACTCAGAATAACTGACACCAATAATTCCTTTATCCACATGAAATTTCATTCTCTTCAAAGATTCATTCCGTTTAACATTACCACTATAATTATTGGATACAAAAAAATTATTGTAATAAAAATGAGTAAATTTGCTGGTTTACACAATCTGGTCCGAATCGCCTGACCCAAACTGAGAAATTCATGTTTTGACCCGTAACTTTGAGAGTACGTAGCAAGACCACACCAACCTGAAACCAAATAATATAAATCACTAACATTGCACCACTAATGTTGGATACCTTATCTTCTATTGACGACCTTTAGTCACTTATAACACTATGCAGAGTGGTAATTATCATCAACATAGTTATAAGTAATCACAAACAACCTATAATTCTTATCATATTCACATAATCACGAATATTATCACAAAATCCAAGCACTCCCTGGCTCATATCAAAAAGAAAATTTTTATTATTAGATGTATAAACACAAACTTCCAATTTATGATTTTCATTCCTATAAACAACAACAATACATAAATTCAATATAAATCCACTATAAAAAACATAATTAACAAAATTAACGATGGGCAGAAAAGCAACTAATATAATTGAAAAAATTAATATTATTGAAGTAGAAGTAGAATATAAGACATGAACCCAAAATCTTACCAAAATTAAGGATCATATCTTATTCTTTCAACTAATTTGAGGTATAAACTGGTTGTTGAATTGAATGAATGGTAATTAATTTTGAGAATATACTTGATTGTGATATTCAACTTTGGTTCTGCAAAAATTTAGGGTTACAAACTCAGTGAACTTGATTCACGTTTTGGGGGAGTGTTGATTGGGCAATTGTGTTTTTTTTGTTTGTTTCAATTTACATAATACACCCTTTAATATTCGTAAACTACCCCACCTTCTCATAGTTTTTAATCTTTTAATTTTAGACACATGTATTTTTTAGCTAAAATTTTCTTTAAAAGACGAATTTACAAATAGTTTTGCCAAATAAGGAATTATTTAGGTTTTCTTTAATATTAAAAGCCTTTTTAAAAATTAAAAATTATAAAAAATATTACCTAAAAAAGTATGATTTGATTAAAAAGTCTCCACTAAGGGTTTTATTTTATTAGGAAAAAGATGCAAATGAAAAAAAAAATAATAATTAAAAAAAAAAAAGCAAGTACGTAGTTAAGATAGATAGATGATTGCTTTTGACAACTTCCAAATACCATTTCCTTCACTCAAATTTTGGTATGTCTTTTTCTTTCAAAATTCACATATGTTGTTTCATGGGATTGAACCATATACTATACTACTCCCACATTAATTAGTTTAGACGTCACGTTCAAATTCATGTATTTTTTTAAGTGGCTAATAAATTATAACACGTAATAGTGCTTTTATGAACATTGAGAGACATACCTCACAATTTCATTCTAACAAGGTTTTTTTTAATAACACGTTAAAAACAGTGGCGAAACTAGAACAATTTTTTGAGAGGGAGCCGAATTTATTTTGGAGAGGCCGAATAAGAGATTTGTTTATAATCTCAACTAAATTACCTTAAAACCTATAATATTTACACTAGGTGCCGCAAATTTTGAGAGGGCCGGGACCCTCCCTGCCCCTACATAAGTCCGTCCTTGGTTAAAAATATAAAGCGTGACATTTTTTTCTTCTTAAACAAATGATATAAGTCACAACAGCTATAGTGTAACTGTACATATAATAATATCAATCATGGGATGAAACATATCTCTACTACTTATAAATAGTTTATGCTCAAATCTTGAAACTTAAAATTGCTTAAAAGTGAGTAAGGTGTTTAGACTAAATTACCCCTTAATAATTCTTAATAAACTTTTAAATGTCATGATTAATAAATGGTAACTTAGTCAACTTATCATCTTAATAACTTTTAAATGTCACGTTTAATAAATGAAAACTAGTCAATTTACACATTCAACTTTTAAAAGTAAGTAAAGTGTTGTTACGATTTATAAACTGTTATAAACATTTTTTGTTTCTAAACCATGAACTAATTTTTCTCGCAATAACTACAAATTAAACTCATAAGTTTTGTGGCATTAGTCAAACCATTGCAAGTATAATTATTTTTCGCTATACACCGTCACTTTGAACAGGTATTCGTCTAGTCCGTTCCAAATGCATAAACAAAATTTTATTCGACCTTCACTATGAAATAGGTAAAACGCTATTGTACTTTCATACTTTTTATTACATTTTGAATGAAAGAAATTATACCATACAAATCAGTTAATTTTGCTTTCAATTCAATCAAGGAATGGAATAAAACACACTTCTATGTTGAGAAGCAAAGTGTGACATTTAAAGGAATGACGTTTTGTATCAAATGATATATTCCTTTCGTGTAACCAAACATATTCTATTTCATTCCTCTATAAAGGTGCACTCCGCTCTTATCTTCGTTATAGCCAAACATCAGTCCATTTAGAAATTTATAGGAGTATCCAACTGGTATGTCTCTATTTTCCATAATTTTTTATGCATCTTATATATGTTTTTTGGTTGGATGATATGCATTGATAAGTTGTAATATAACTATGATATAATATCGGATTAGAGCATGCAAATCACAAATATACGCATTGCAATGTGTAAATATACTCGTGGATATATTTATCTCTTTTAACTTAAACTAAACGCATTTGTTACATTAATGTAGTTGCAATGGAGGAGCTAAAGCACTTTACTCACGATCATCCGCTCAGCCTTGTGTACCTAAACCCGAATCACAAAAGAGAAAACATTGAAGAGGAAGAGGAGGAGGAGGAAGATAGAGATGAAGATGATTTTTACGAGGAAGAAAAGCACGGTGGCCAATGCAACATGTGTAAGGAACAAATTTATTCATTTCATTTGTGTTACTACGAGTGCAAGTCTTGTGACTACTCGTTGCACAAATTTTGTGCTGAACTACCCGAAATACAAAACAATCACCCTTTACATCCAGGCCATAATCTTACCTTATCGAATAGCTATAAACGTCCTACTTTTAGTTCTGAATTTGAATTGAAGTGTTGTATCTGCAATCATAATCGGATTAATTTATTTAATTACGGCTGTGATATTTGCAATATTAGCATAGACATAATATGTGCTACTATGTCTGAACAAAAGATGAGGCACCCTAGTCACCCTCACCAATTGGAACGTATGTTTGGGCGCATAATATCCATGTGTGTAGCTTGTGGTGAAATGCAAGATGGGCATTTCTTTCACTGTACCAGTTGTCCTAGGTACTGGATCCACGTGGAGTGTGCTTTGCTCCCAGCCAAGTTACTTATCCAACATCACACTAATGAGACTTTCACTCATTCCCATCCACTTACCCTTGCCTATTCGTTTCCCATTTCCGAGAGAAGGGCTAGATTCCATCCTTTATGCAGAGTGTGTGGTGACTACTTCTATGAGCATTTGTGGATTTACAAATGCGATAAATGTCGATATTATGTTCATGTTCATTGTGCAACTTCAAAGAGAGATGCATTTATGTCCATCCTCCATAAATCAGGTGAGCTATCTCGATCTTCTTCTTTTTCTCTAAACTAGTTTGTGAGCAAATAAACTTAATTATTTTACTTTCAAATATGTCATTCCTCAGGCCTTGGCAAAACTTTCAAAAACTACAATGATAATGAACATCCGAATCTGCTCCACTGTCCGTTTTCTGATGAAGGTGACAACCTTTTGAAGCACCTTTTTTTCAAACATACGGATGATATTGTCAAGCACGATGGTGAAATGCTCAACCATTCTAGTCATCAACACCCGCTGATTCTTTTCGACACCCAAACGTCACTGGCTAACGAAGTGGTCTCTCTTCATGATCCGATGAAGAAAATCCAAGTATTATGTGACGGGTGTGTGAAACCAATCACAACGGTACCATTTTACAAGTGCTCTCAATCTAATCAACATTGTGACTTTATTCTTCATGAGTGGTGCGCCAAGCTACCCCCTGAAGTGAAAGACTACGCGGGCCATCCTAATCATAAGCTTGTTTTCCTGCCAAAAGTCCCTCGTAAGTTACTGGGTGTGTTCAAATGTCCAATTTGCGAGTTACCTTCCAATGGTTTTGCGTATGGATGCACTATGTGTGGATATTATGTATGTATTAATTGTGCATTCATACCTGAAGAAATCACGCATGAAGCTCATCCAGGTCATCTTCTCTCAAAAACAAATCCTTCAGCTAAGCTAAGATATAAGTGGTGCAAAGCATGTAGATATTCAATGAACACAATTCCGGGATACCATTGTCCCTCTTGTGACATCTACATTCATGTAAAGTGTGCATTGTTATTGCCTAGAGTGATAAGACACAAGTATGATAAGCATCATCCACTGAGCCTAAGATACGAACCAGCTGAGAACCATATTAGCCAATACTTCTGTGACATTTGTGAGGATGAATTTGACCCTTGGAAGTGGTTCTATCATTGCAGTACGTGTGCCCAGTCTATTTCTATGCACGCCGCTTGTGCGCCTGTAATACTTCAATGTGAGCAAGCTACATATTCCGATGACTGGGAATGTATCTTTAAGTTTCTGAATGTAAAGTTTGGAAGAAGGGTGGAGATGAAAGGTCACTCACATCGTTTGGCGGCCTTTGTTCAAGGAATCCAAAGTCATGGTAACTGCATTGAATGCGATGAAGAATTGCAGTATCAGATGATCTTTAAGTGCTTGGAGTGCGAGTTTGCATTTCATTACGATTGTGCTGGTTCATATTTAGAGTTAGAAGATGAGGCGACCGAAAGCGAGGCGACCGAAAGCGAAGCGACCGAAAGTGAGACGAGCGACATGTCCAGTTGATACTATAAAGTATTAACTAGCTTGGCTTAGATCTTGAATCAGTTTGTTATTCATACACAATCTTCTTTTCTTTTGTTGGAGGAAGATTACTTTTTTGTACGTGTCAATTGGATATGACAGACTTCATGTTTTTGTTTATTTGATTTTATTTATTAATAACTTTATTCTTATGAAATATAATATTATATAGGGATAATTACCAAAACGGATTAGTCGCCAAAAGCACTTTCCTTGAATACATGTTTTTAAATCACTTTCCTCTAGCGGATCAGGGCAACTTGGCGACTGAGCAACCTCATATATTGTCGACACGTGTCCATTATTTTATTAATATAGTACGGTTTCTAGAATGTATAGAGAATGTATGTGTAAGGTATGTGTAAGTGTTTAACGTATTTTTGCAGAGGGCAACTTGTACTAATCGGGCGACATGTATTGGGCAACTTAATTTAATTTGTCGTTTTGCGTATTTTTTTAATTAAATATTAATGTATTTCAATTGTATCAAAAAAAAAATATGTATTTTAATAAATAATAACACTTATATTTGTTTTTAAAATATTTACATACACTTCCTTCCAACACACACTTCATCATCTCCAACAAATTTTCCTCCATCAACTAAACACAATCGAAGCCCATGAACAATATTGTCGAAACAAAGTGGTATAACAGGGTATGTAAATTTGTTTCATAGTTTGTATAAATATGATTATGTGTGTTTCAAAAATGTTAAAGTTCATTGTTTTGAGAGTAAATGCACCAACAGTATTTGTTGTGCTAGCCAACCGGCGGTGCTGCAGCAAAATCTACACATTTACCGAAGTCATCTATATATAGGCGCTCCTCCTAACACAATCTCACACACACAACAAACACATTCAGTTTTCCATTTAATTTACAAGCAAATATTTTGGAAACACCAATGGCGTGTCTTAAACGTTTTGATGAACTTGCTAATTGTTCCGGTTCCACCTTGTTGGAACGTCAGTTAGGTATCTAATTAGCGAGGTCTGTAGCTAAAGACAAGGATCCACATAGTGACATTAATAAGGTCTGCTCGAAGTTAGCTGATTGCATCATAGGAACTGATGGTTTTATTAAGGAACTTTCTGTTACTGAGTGTAGGGTAGAGGCGATGGAGACTGCAAAGTATCTTAGGCAGCGTATGCATAAGGATACCTTTAGGTTTACCGATTTGTTGTGCGTATTTGGGGTCTTTTGGGTTTTTGGGCTTATGCGTTAAGCTTTTCGGTGTCTTTTTGGGTTGGTTTAGTTTTCTTTTCTTTTATGTATGGGTAGTTTTGGTGTATCATGGGTTGGGATAGGATTTTGTGTATGATAGTTCCTTTTTTCATTAATGAATGGAATGTTTATGTATTACTGATTTCTCTTTAATTTGCTACTGCTTATTGTAGTTATTAATTATCCGAATTGGTTACTGTACTTATTTGTAAGGTTTTGTTAAGTTTACTTTCTAACTTTGGTGTAGTTGTGTAACTGATATAGGAGGTATGGTTTTATGCTTTCTATCTCATTTGTGGACATGTCCAAATTGAATTGTATTTTATCTTGAAGTGGTTATTTGATTCAGTTTGTTTCTGTACTCTTACTGGCTAAGTTTTTGGTGTTTAAGCGTTATTCAAAGAGGTTGGAAATTGCCATGCCTTTGGTTTACAAAATGGTTTGTTTTTGATAACCTGTACCCGAAAAATTCATTATTATACTTGACCTAGTTCCAATCACAAGGAAGGAATCCTGTACCGGATAAGTTTACTTTCTAACTTTGGTCCACTGTTTTTTCCCCTGTTTTTTCCTCTGTTTTGTAATGTCGACACCAAGTTAGAGTTGTCTGCAAACTTCAGCTTGCCGATGTAGTCCTCAACTGATTCTTTGTGTTTTATTTCCATGCAAGGAGTATCAAACTAAATTCATCTTTAGAAGTAAAGTGAACTACTTTATGTTAATAAAACGCAAGTTAGATGCAAAACGACGGAACATGTTTAGGCGTACATGTTTTGGAAGATGGTTGGATCTTTTGTACTTTGAACATGAACCACATGTCATAGAGTATATGCTGACAAAACAGCATCAGGTTGATGATGCCCATTATGATATGCCCTTAATTAATTATGTCGAAGGTCAAAGTCTACATTTTGGTCGTCCTGAATTTGCTCTTATAACCTGGTTCCGTTTTGGAACTGTATCTTTCCGGTTATATGACTCCGGTGAAGTTAAATTTCGCAATAGGATATTTCCTCACCGGATAGGGTTACGTGTTACCAACTTAGATCTTATTGCTGTTATCGAGGATGAAGAGTTGTTTTGCAAAATATCTGATGAAGATGTTGTTCGTGTATGTCTACTGTTAGTTTTAGAAGTTATCTTTATGGGTAGGTTGTTGACTAATGAAGTGGATGATAAGTTAATGAGGTTGGTTGAAAGTCTAGAAGCTTGGAATGCGTTTCCATGGGGTGAGCACATATGGACTAATTTGTACGATCAAATCGTGGATGTAATAAGTAAGCACAGTCAAAAGCACCTTCAACATCTCAAGAAAGATCGCATGTATGTTCCGACATATACGCTTGGGGGCTTTGTATTTGCTTTCCAGGTATACATTATTGTTCCACATTATTTTTTTTAATCCCTTCTGTATTTTGTTTTTGCACCTAAATCTTATTAATTTATCCTTGACTTTCATATTTAGGTTTGGATTCTTGAGACTTATGAAATAAGTAAGCTTTGGTGGATAAAGCTCGCGCTAGTGATACCAAGAGCTGTGGCTTGGTCTAGAAAAACTATATTTAAGAAATCAGATTGTTCTAAGCTTTTTGGAAAGGTTATTTCTTCAAAATAGGTCTTTTTTATTTATATTTGATTTCAATTTTTTATGTTACTTCTTTTATAGTGAGTATCTTTTTTAGGACTCAAAACCAACTTGTGATATCCGTCCTACTAGAGCTGAGTACGAATCAAATTGGTGGATACACAGCAATGATTTTTTCCAGCAACACATTCCCAGACGACCTCCTTTAGCAGGACAAAATTTCCTTTTGGATACATATCTTGACAAGTTGGAAAAGGCACATAAACGTGGGATAACAGATGTATTAGAAATGGCGACTGCTAGAAGTAGTTACAGTTGTATTAGGGAAAAGAGTCTTAAGGATTGTGTGATTGAAGAGTTGAATATTCGGGTTTTCAAGCTTGAGTCAATTATTGAGGTTCTACATGGTGAACCAAATGGTCGAGTTGTGGTAATATACTTGTGGTAATATACGACATCCTTTTAAATATTGTATTATTTCAACCAAATATCATTACATTGACAGGCCAAACTCCACTTTGATGACTGTTTTTCCAATATGCCCTCTGATTTTTGCGACTTGCTTAATAATCTTTACCTTGATCTGATCAACTTGCATGATACTGATGAAGATATTTTTCTAGTAACTTATAAATTGTGACATCTTTGTAACCCCGTTATACAACAGTTTGTATATCAAACACTATTTAAACAAGCATAACTTGTCACAGGAGTACCTTCGTGAAGAGGAGTTGCGATTGCGGTTGGAAGAGGATGATAGATTGCAAATGGAAGATGAGAAGATGATGAAAGAGGAGATGCGGTTTAGGGTGGAAGAGTATAAACAGATGAGGTTTGAGGAAGAGAAGATGCGGCAGTTGGATGCGGAGAAGAAGAAAAAGTGTAATGTGCTTCTGAATTCCGCTCACTTCAAAAAAGCTTTGGAAGACGCAAGACTTAGTAAAAGGACTCACGTAGATCCTTTTACATCAGAAAGTGATTGGAAAGTTTCTTGGGTGAAAATAAAAAAACATCGTGGCTACCTTAATAATCCGTTCTTGGTAGAACGTCTAAAAGATGTGCAACCTTGGAAAGAGGTATCAAATAACATCAAATATGTTCAAACTTAAAAAATAATAGTGTGTTTTATTTCATACCGTTAAAGCCTTATAATTTTGTTTAGGATCTATCCCGATGGTTTCATATTGTTGACACTCTTTGGTTGCGTGATGATTTTGAGCTGTTTCTTTCCAAGGCGGGTACGGCTACATTCAAGTTTCCTTGGTCTGACGATTTTAATGTGAATCGAATATTCTGGCTTAGATTAGTCTGCCTAGACCCTGCAAGGAAAGGGTAGCTAACGGAGGAGGTGAGAAAAACTATGGATTTCGCAATATTAGATTTTGAATAATAAATATGTATTTTAGCCTTCACTACAAACTGTTTTTCTTTTACGTATTTAAACAACACATAGACTTATGGGTGGACTACATGTGGCATGTGAGACCCGAGAATTCTAACTGGGCAATGGTTAGTACATACTTCGTTCAGCTTCTCCTTCAAAACTCCATTCCCTTGTTTTATGTTGACGGTAGAAGGTACCCCATTCCATGGGCCAATGTTGATCAGGTAAAAGCTTTGTTATTAACACACAACGTTATTTGCATAATTATGGTTGTCTGTAATAACTATCCATCATTACCAAAACCTTGTAGGTTCTTATGCCGATCAATGAAACTGAAAGACATTGGTGTGTTGCCCAATTTGACATCCTTTCCGGATTGGTCACATTCTATGATAGCGGGAACACAATTGACTATGAATGGCATGATTGGTATGTCCGGCTGAGGGATTGTTTACAGGTACGTGTATATTATGATTGCTTATTATGATTACGATGCCACTAGGTAATTGCTATCATCAACTAATATATGTGTACTTTTATTAAAACTATAAGTTTAAACAATAAACTGTTCGATACACCATTACGTACATACTCTAGTTGTTCAATTTACTTGATGTTTTTGTAAATAAATAATCTAACTTATGCAACTTAATTTCTTAATATATTTTCAGGATTTTTTGTAATACCTATGAGTTTATTGACTTTGTTTGTAACTAGATGTATTGGTAATTTCTTTTGTTGTAATCTTAAGTTGTATTTTTTTAAGTCTTATGTGTAAATTATATCTTAGAAATTGTGTCCACAATTTATTTTACCGATTTAATAACACTTACCCCCTTCAAATCACATTAATTAGTTTTGGCATGTATTGAACATTGACATGACATCTACTATTCACAAGTTGCCCAAACTATTAGCTTCCTAGGGACATGTTGCCCAATCTTTAATCTTCCTATATAAGTAAGCTAACAAGTACACTTTTACATACCACACTTTCTCTCTCCATCCTCAAAAAAATTACCTACATCACACTTACCATACCTCTCCTACTGCTATGGCTGCCCTAACTGAACTCTCACTTAAGACTAAGTCACCATCAGTCAAAGATATGATGCTCCTCTTGTTTGAACAAGATAATGATAAGGACTTTAAGCTGGTGCAAGAAACTCATACTCTATGCCAAGAGGTTTGTAACCGTGTTAAGGAGCGGGCTGAGGTTATTAAGCATCTTGAAAGTTTCCCTACTATTGGTGTAGCTCGTGATAGCCTCAAGCTACTTCATGAGTTGCAGGATGCTGACTTGGAAAAGTCAAGGGGGTTGATGAAGTTCATAACTGAGACACAGCTCAGGGTCCTCAAAAAAATTTCTTTTGTTTCTCTAATGTGTAAAATGTGATGTGTTCTGCTGTGATGGTGTCCTTTGTGGTCTCGACCTTGCATTCTGTCATGTTAAGCTTCAGTCTTTTAGGTCTTTATGTTTGGTGATGTTGTCTTTTGGTCATGTTGTCTTTTGTTTGGTCATGTTGTCTTGTGCATTAAGGGGGGTTTTTATCATGTAATAATTTGTACCTGTTTCAGTCTACCACTAATGAATGCAATGTTTATTTTATGTTTAATCATCTTTGTTACTCCATAATCATGAAAAAAACCCTATGAATACTAATTTATATCAACCATAAACCATTTCAGTTGATCCATTTTAAAACAAACAAATTATATAATAACACGTAACCATAAAGTATTTGATGCTGTTATTGGATCAATATTTATACTAGTAAAGCAACAATAGACTGGTGTTAAAGTTAGAAAACGACAGACATATACAAGTACTACTTTGACAAACTAAGGGTTTTGATGCGTGGGAATCGCACCTTGCTTTACCTCTCGAGGGATCTCGAGAAGCTTACAACCCCCACCAGGCAGTGTACCTGATCGTTGTAGTATAGTATAGTGACAAGTACCGGGGGATTGATCGTTCAGCTTAGGAATAGTGTCGCTAGGATTAGAAAACCTAATTACTAGTTCTAGAGGTGAGGGATGATTATTTTTGTATTTTTATATTTTATGGAAAGCAAGTAAAATCTCGGTTTTTTTTAAAGAGTGGGCGGAATTAGTTGCTATTCAACTAACCCAAAACTAAGATGCAATCAAAATAAAATAATAAAAATTAAAATAAACTAATTATTACAAGGTTGTGAGCAGTATTTGGAGAAATTGTGTTTACTTAGACTTCATTACTCCCTAGATATCTTTTACATGTTAATTACTTGTTATACTTGTATGGATGACGGATTGTATTCCTTAATACCATTCGTGGGGTGGCATACATAACTCCCCAACTCTATGAGCTCTTATCTCCTCCTACACCATGACCCAGCACAACTATAGGGATTGTAAACAGTGGCTCATGCATTAAATACAACCAATAAAGACCTAGTACGCCTCGGTTCATGTTTCTTAAGACGTTCAAGCATGTTACCATTTGGAGATCTGCCAGTTTTCTTAAGCCTAACATATAAAATCATTCATCCAAGACAAGAATAGACAAGTAATCAACACATAATCAACATCTAGGTTTCATTAGATCTAAGCAAACACAAAAGAGATCTAGCCTAGCATAATAGAATTGAGACAAGAACAAGATATAAAAAACCAACACATAGACATATTGATTGAATTAGAAGAACACTTATCTCAATTACAATGCAAGGTATCAAGGGTTTAGAACCCTTGAAAAACCTGTAAAAGATACACCAAATTCGTCTTTAGGGTTTCACCAAAACTCCTCTCTTTTTTTATGAAAAAACTAGAAAACTATATATAGGAAAACTAGGCTGACGGCGTCAAGACAACCATGTGACGCCGTCACCTCGCCGCCAAATACTTCCTCGGACGGCCTTGATCTACTTATGACGGCCTATGTGACGCCGTCATCAACCACGGTATTTTATTCTTGGCACTTTGACGCCGTCATGATGACTTTTGACGCCGTCACCACCTACGGTATTTTATTCTTCATGTCTGACGCCGTCAGGGTGTAACTCTTGACGCCGTCACCTAGTGTCTTCAGCATGGAAAATTGGTACTTTGCCGTTTTCTTCACTTTTATGCTCCAAAAACGTCCAAAATGGCTTCTTTTCCAGAATTCACTCTCCAAACACCTAAAATCACAAAAGGAACGATTTAGGGCAATATTTGATCAAATAAGTTCGGATTCGGGCTTAAATGACCCCCTAAAAACGGATCATTTTTCGCCTCATCATATACCCTTACACTTGAGATTTGCTTGTCCTCAAGCAAATGAGCTTTTATTCTACTCAAAAGACAAGTTAGGGGTCATTTAACACTAATATAAAAGTAATTACAACAAATAATCGTTCCACTAAAGACCAATAGACAAGCACGGAGGTTATACACAAGCACCTCACAAATAGTGTTTAGATACTCACATCTCTCGGGTGTAATAAAGTAATATAACATTATGAAAATGGAAGATATCTCTCACTACCTGTCATAGCAAAATAGATTACCATAGGCTTGAGAAAGGATCAAACCTCCACCACATGGCGTAAGCACCTAGGATAAACTATCAAAGAGGTCTTTTAAAGGGTTGTAACGTTAGGTATAGGGATATGAATTACACGGTTTTGTTGGATAAAGGAAGTTTTACTGGTGGCGAGTTAACAATCTTGGTTAATTACATGTACAAGATGGCGTTGCTAAGCCAAGACTAGACTCGACTTAAGCTAATAAATGAAAAATAACAAAAAACATAAAATGAACATAGAATAAAAACGGAATGGTAGTCCGTATGTTTTTTTTTTTTTTTTTTTTTTTTTTTTTTTTTTTTTTTTTTTTTTTGCATACACTCTTACCCTACCATCCAAAATAATACATCATAGGGGTATGAGCATTCCCCTTACACTTGAATCTTTACATACTTTACATTTAACTAATCTAGTGACTCGAATTAAGAAAATCAAAACACTTGGAGCACTTTTAAGATTAACGTACATATGGGGGTAATAATATTATGTTCTTCCCCATTACTCCATAAAATGAGTACTTACACATGAGTCCCAATCGTCCCAAAACAATATGTACAAGGATATGACTCGACTTAGCAACCATGTAATCAATTAGAAAGTTAACTTAGGGTTTAACAAATAACAATAATGCACTAAAAATGAGCGCATACACGGAAGGCTAAGGCGATTTGGTTGTACATTTAAGTGGGGTGTAACAAATTCTTCTTTTAAGTAAGATGCTTAAAGTTAGAAACGAAAAGATAGGCTCGGAAGGGTGTACTAGGGGTTTCGTGTACTAAAAATGAGTACAACGCTAAGGGTGTGGGAAAAATTAGTTGACTTAACTAGTCAAGCAATATGACTTAAATGGTCAAGTAATTATAATACGGCTTTAACACAAGGGTGATCCTAATGCCTCTTATCATGTAGTAAATCCTACCACACGAATGTAGTCTCACTAGCGGTCTCGGGATGCATCACTAACGCAAGTTCTAAAATCTAAATGCTACCGGTACACTCATAAGCACCAATAATGAATGCTTTTCCTATCAAATCTAAAGGCGAACCTCACATATTTGGGTGGAAAATTTTTCTGAATATACGGTTATGTGCTAGTCATACAATCTCCTATCCATGAGACGCTTGCTATGGCTAAAGTTTCACTCCTAAATGTTGTAAAAAATTTTAAATTTGGCGCTAAAATTGCACTAACAAGTATTTCTCATAGTTTTATTACACATCTACTATCAAACAAAACAAACTCAAGCGAAAGTGCATATGTAAGGTATCATCTTTTTACCCTCCCCTTACACTTAAGATGAACATTGTCCCCAATGTTCAAGTAAAGAATGTAAAAGTGAAAAAAGTAAAGAGAATGAAATCAAATACTCCCCTGATTCGCTCGGTATGGATAATAGGTTGGCCAGGTTAAATCTTCCTCCAAGAAAATGAACAATCAAAGCTTCCCTTCCAGAATATAAATCATCTTCTTGTCATACATAACATGTAAATCCTGACAACAATAGACAAGGCAACCTCGCGTAAAATCGGCGGCATCCTATATAAGTTACTAAATCCTAGAAAACAAAGTAAGATATAATGCTTGTGGAATGAAGTTTGCAGATCTCCTGGAGATTATAAAACTTAATAATTCACAAAAACCATAAGACTCCGTTAGAAAAACAAAACCGGTAAAATTTCCAGATTTTTAACTCCTGACGCCGTCAAGAGTAATACTCTGACGCCGTCAGAATGGACCTGCAGAAATTCTTATGTTAAGTTTTCGGAAAATTTCTGGAAAAACTTTGTCCTACTTCCTGGAAAATCCTGCAAAACTTCATTATGACTCAATACAAGCATTTGACTCTAACAAATACGAATATACATGTTCATTTAATATTGTGGAGAATCATGATCGGTTTGTTTCTTAAAAACATATTTGGGGTTTCCCCTTACACTTATCTTTTGCAAAAATACCTTTAGGTTGAAGTTAAGGCTAGGCCAAACAACATAATAAAGTATTTCCACATTTTAATTGAGAAGCATGATCAACCAACAATAAAAATAAGACATGCATACGGAAGCAAATAACAATCAAACAAATAAAATCACACAAAACATGGGTTGCCTCCCAAGAAGCGCTTTTCTTTATTTACGAGTCTTGTAGCTAGACTCAAAGTCATGGGTTACTACGTGATTTCATCATTTGAAATGATATACCCCATGTAGTTGCGATCATTACTGTTATGGTGGTAGTGCCTCAATCTATCGATACTCGCAATTACCTTCCCACCTAATTTGCTTCTCAAGTTAGCTACCCCTTCTTGGCTCAATCCTTCGATTGTGAATGGCCCATACCACCAAGGACTTGGTTTATCGGGTGGTATTGTTGTTTCCAAGTGTCTCAAGAGCACCAAGTTCCCTTTCTCAAATGGTGTATGATTTTTTTCATGTCGAGTATGTTCGAGTTCAATCGGAACCTTATTGCTTTTTCTTCTTTCATCCTTAGCTTTCTTATAGCTTTTGATTCTTGCCTCCCATGCAAGAATCTTATTCTGAACACGAATGGGTGTCGTGCCAATGTTGTTTTTGATCATTCTCCAACTCAAATTCTCATGCCCACTTCGCGGGGTCATGGGGAAGCTAATCTTTCTTTTTCCAGATTTAAGCTCAATCTTCCGACCTTCATACTTAATGACAGCCCTAGCGGTGGTAAGGAATGGTGATCCAAGGATTATTGGCATGCATCCATCCCCTTTATCATCAATGATCATAAAATCAACGGGGTACATGAATCCTGCGACATTAACTAATACATCTTCTGCGATCCCTAAGGGATATATGTACGAGTGCCCAACGAGAGATAGCCTAACACGAGTAGGGGCTGGCATTTTTGACGTTAGTTGGATGTAAATAGTTAGGGGCATAAGATTTACTTCCGATCCTTGGTCGGCGAAAGCACTAAGATGTTTCAAGTCCCCGATGCTCGTTGGTATTTCAAAGTTCCCACATGCTAACTGCTTAGTAGCTACCTTTTGTACCACTAGTTTTTCGAATACTGACCCTCCAGGAAGCGTATCATACTCATCTTCCTCTTCTTCCTCTTTCTCAGGAACCTGCTCGGAGGATTGGTTACGCCCATCACCCTTAATCCAATTTGTTATGGTGTTTTTGTTTATATCATGCTTCAGGTAGTAACTCAAAGGTTGAGATTCTGGTGGTTTTTCTAAGGTCTGTTTAGAAGGAGTTTCTACCTTCTTGTTATCTTTTTGGACAATGGTGATGGAGTTAACAAATTGGGTGGTGGGGGTAGCGCTTTCTTTCCTTAGCAGTATCCGTTCGGGGGTTTTCTGATTGGCATACTCTTCCAATAGACTCAACATCTCATTCATTTTCTCCTGCATCTCCTCTTTTTGCTTATAAACTGCTTCTTCGAATCTAGCAAGCCGATCAGAGTGAGTCGCCATATATTCTCTCATCCTAGCCTCAAATTCCGAGCTAAGTTCCTTGGGAGGGGAACAAGGTGGGGCATAGTCCTGAAAAGTCTCGGCGTTTTCCCTAGAGGGTGATTCAGATAATGGTGCCGAAGTTGTTTTTGAGATAGAATTGACAGTAGCCCGTCTAGGACTCAAAGGTCGCCTTTGCCTTTCCTCAAAATAGTCAACCTTTGCCTCAAGTTTGCATAGGAGTTCATCGGGTACTTCGGTGGTTCCTCCAGATGTCGAGACTGCATTGATGGCCGCTTCTATCGTATGTTTAAACTCCCACAATTCCTGATTGTTAGTGGCGAGCTCCTCGATGATTGCCCAAGACTCCTCGGCGTTCTTATCACGCAGTTTACCTCCCGCGGCCCTGTCGATGGTGCGCTTAGTGTGATAGTCAACATGGTCGTAAAAAATCTGGACTAATAACCAAAGGTTTATGCCATGATGAGGGAGCTTGTGGAGGAGATCCTTAAAACGGGCCCAAGCTTCGTAGAAAGTTTCACCCCGCTGTTGCTCAAACCACAAAATGTCCCTTCTAAGCATTGCAGTCTTTTTCGGCGGAAAGAATTGGGTAAGGAAGCGATTGGCGAGATTGTCCCATGTGGTGATGGATCCCGCGGGTAACCGCTCAAGCCATTGATTAGCTTGATCCCGTAGAGAGAATTGGAATAGGCGTAAACGGGTAGTCTCTCTAGTTTCAACACCTAGGTCTATGGAATCTACGATTTTTAGGAAGTCCTTAAGGTGTTGGTTTGGATCTTCGGAACGAAGTCCATGGAATGCACATCCGCTTTGCACCAACCAGATGGTGTCGGATCGCAAGGGGGTCACATTGGCTCCGGTGAGCTCAACGGTGTTTCGGTAGCCTTGGTGGCTAGGTCGGGAATACTCTCCTAAGGTTCGGGGCCTAAGGGGTTCTAATGGTGGGTTTTGTTGTGGTGGGATGACGGGTTCAAAGATGTTACCACCTTCCATAATGTCGGATGGTAAAGAGTTACGAACAAAGGCACGAAGAAATAAGATAGACTAAAGAAGACCTAAAAATAAAAATAAAATCTTACTAGAAAGGAATCTAGCAAGTAGACCTAATAAAAAGAAATCCTAACCTAGACAATAACTATTCCCCGGCAGCGGCGCCAAAAACTTGATGCGTGGGAATCGCACGTTGCTTTACCTCTCGAGGGATCTCGAGAAGCTTACAACCCCCACCAGGCAGTGTACCTGATCGTTGTAGTATAGTATAGTGACAAGTACCGGGGGATTGATCGTTCAGCTTAGGAATAGTGTCGCTAGGATTAGAAAACCTAATTACTAGTTCTAGAGGTGAGGGATGATTATTTTTGTATTTTTATATTTTATGGAAAGCAAGTAAAATCTCGGTTTTTTTTAAAGAGTGGGCGGAATTAGTTGCTATTCAACTAACCCAAAACTAAGATGCAATCAAAATAAAATAATAAAAATGAAAATAAACTAATTATTACAAGGTTGTGAGCAGTATTTGGAGAAATTGTGTTTACTTAGACTTCATTACTCCCTAGATATCTTTTACATGTTAATTACTCCCTCCGTCCCAAAATTATAGTCCCCTTTTGACTTTTTCGGTCTTTCTTTCTCAACTTTGACCTTAAATATTTTTGTTTATATTACATAATACTTGATGCAAAATATATGAATGAATTGAGTTTTAAATGTATTTTTCATTGGTATAATTTTCATCAACTATTGTATAACACAAACAAGAATATTTAAAGTCAAAGTTGAGAAAGAAAGACCGAAAAAGTCAAAAGGGGACTATAATTTTAGGACGGAGGTAGTACTTGTTATACTTGTATGGATGACGGATTGTATTCCTTAATACCATTCGTGGGGTGGCATACATAACTCCCCAACTCTATGAGCTCTTATCTCCTCCTACACCATGACCCAGCACAACTATAGGGATTGTAAACAGTGGCTCATGCATTAAATACAACCAATAAAGACCTAGTACGCCTCGGTTCATGTTTCTTAAGACGTTCAAGCATGTTACCATTTGGAGATCTGCCAGTTTTCTTAAGCCTAACATATAAAATCATTCATCCAAGACAAGAATAGACAAGTAATCAACACATAATCAACATCTAGGTTTCATTAGATCTAAGCAAACACAAAAGAGATCTAGCCTAGCATAATAGAATTGAGACAAGAACAAGATATAAACAACCAACACATAGACATATTGATTGAATTAGAAGAACACTTATCTCAATTACAATGCAAGGTATCAAGGGTTTGGAACCCTTGAAAAACCTGTAAAAGATACACCAAATTCATCTTTAGGGTTTCACCAAAACTCCTCTATTTTTTTATGAAAAAACTAGAAAACTATATATAGGAAAACTAGGCTGACGGCGTCAAGACAACCATGTGACGCCGTCACCTCACCGCCAAATACTTCCTCGGACGGCCTTGATCTACTTATGACGGCCTATGTGACGCCGTCATCAACCACGGTATTTTATTCTTGGCACTTTGACGCCGTCATGATGACTTTTGACGCCGTCACCACCTACGGTATTTTATTCTTCATGTCTGATGCCGTCAGGGTGTAACTCTTGACGCCGTCACCTAGTGTCTTCAGCATGGAAAATTGGTACTTTGCCGTTTTCTTCACTTTTATGCTCCAAAAACGTCCAAAATGGCTTCTTTTCCAGAATTCACTCTCCAAACACCTAAAATCACAAAAGGAACGATTTAGGGCAATATTTGATCAAATAAGTTCGGATTCGGGCTTAAATGACCCCCTAAAAACGGATCATTTTTCGCCTCATCAGGTTTATAGAAGGTAATTCTCTATTTGGATCCATGCTAATATTTTAACACGACCTTGTATTGGAAGTGGGGTATTTTTTTAATTTTTTTTACTACTACATAAACCAACTCATGACTAGTTAGACTCACAAGACCAGTGACATACTATTAATTGTTGTTTCACAAACTGGGACATACAGCTTCCATTCTTATTTATGATAACGTTTATTTTATTTTACTTCTTTGTACAGGCTCATCTACCAGTCGTTTTACAGAAAGCAAAAGTATTCGAAATGAAAGGGATACATCCTACTGACTATAAGATTACCTTTAAGCTAGCGGACAACGTTCCTAAGCAGAGGGGTATCTTTGGTGATTGTGGTGTTTTTGCTTGTATATTTTTATATCGTTTGGCACATGGCATACCGTTGCATCTTGATGACCCGGTTGACGCGGCCTTAGCTTATCGTGAAAAGATGGCTCATTTTTTTTTAAACATATATGTTGATACCATTACTCGTATATGTATGTCAGCCATAACGTTTTGTGACTAACTTGTATACTTTTTTGGGACGTCAAATTGCATAACGTGCACATACTCCATATTTAATAATTTGCATTAACGAATACATCTAGACAAACAATAAGTCTCATATGGTTCAAACATGACACATAAACATGTTGAAAAACGTCACTTGCCCAAAAAACTAACAAAGTTGCCCAAAAATTAACGAAGTTACCCAATAAAGGTACACGTTGCCCAAGTAAGCAAATAAAGTGAATTTTCTAGTTGGAATGCAAATGGAAGACGTACTATCGTGAAGTGAGATGCAATGTCTCTTTACCAACAATTGTTTTATATTATATACTATATGTGGAGTATATAAGCCAAAATAATGTAAGTTTAAAAGGCACCAAACCTACATTGGTTAGTGTGATAGGAATAGTAACTGTGAAAGTGAGGATGGATCAACACTACTCGGATTCATCAAACTATTCATCCAACACTCAACAATTATCGACTCCTTTTAACACTCCAATGTGAGTAGTGTACCACTATTTTTTTTATCTTCATTACTTCATTTTTCGTATTAAAATGTTGTTTTCTGTATACAGGATTGAAGAAAAAGATGAGGATTTTATGGTGTTTGAGTTTTACCATAATGGTGAATTCATTGTACATCCTTTTCCTTTAAGTTATGATTATCCAAACATCTTGGTACTTAAGGTATCTCGGTCAAAAAGAATGTCGTTCAAAGATTTTTGTGACTTGTTGGTTTACAAACTAGAATGCAAGATATGGTCTTTGTTTTATTGTATTCCTAGAAGGAGTCTTGAAAAAGGGTTGACAATTGTTGAAACAGATGCTGAGATAAAAAAGATGTATGTTGTGGCTTCATCTTATGGGTTGTTACAATTGTATATTGCTCATGACCCTCAAAACCTAGCCCAATACTACTATAATAACTTGCCTTTCGACTTGTCTGATGATGAGGTTATTTCTAGGCTAAAAAGCCATGAAAAAAGAAAGGGTGATGCTGCCTCTATGTCACCTGAACAGCTTGAAGCATGGGCAGAGGAAGAATCGCGTTCACCTTACCTTAGGACACCCCCTTAAGGCTAGGAGAAAAGGCATTCACTTTCAAGGAAAGAACTTGTTTGAAGATTTTTTGCATAGTAGTTCTGTAGGAGATGAGTTAGACGGTCCTCCAGGTTGGTTAGAAGGAGCGATCGATGAAAAAGGTTGGGTTGATGTTGGAGCGACTAACGTATTGGATCCTTGGCTTGATTTGGCGCTTGGTTATGATGTTGATACACTGCCGGATGTGGGTGAAAATGGTTTTGCAAATGATGTTGTCCTAGATGTGGGAGGGTCTAATGCCCCAGATATTGGGGCGTCTTCTAGTAAGACAGGTGAAACCGGGTCTAGTTTGGGAGTTCCACTTATGCAAAAGGGTAAAAAGACTGTGCGCCCAAATACTGTTAAGTTTAATAGAAAGAGGTTGTGGTTTAGGAAGGGCAACTCTATCTGGGCAACCAAAGGCTTACGAAGGAAATTATTGCGTGGCCGTGTTTTGAAAAGACTTGCAACCGCTCGAAGATGTGGCAGCTTGACTTCTCTGTTTGGGTTGAACGATGATCAGGTTCAGGATAATGGACCATGTGTAAGACCTAAGTAGTCATGTTCCATGTGGTGGTTGACTTTGCTACAGCCATAAAATGTTTTCGTTAACACATCCACAAAACTTGTCAATGTTTTTTCGTAAACATTTTGTGGTTGTAGCAATTGTCTTATAACGTTTTATGTAGTAGCTACGATTATCTTTGCACATCTTTTGGGTTTTGTGTAGCTTGTGCAAACTATGTGGCAAACGTTGTATGTTTTCTACTCGTATAATCGTATTAACTTTCCAGTTGTTGCTCAAATTAGTACTTCTGTAGTTGACATCACATCTTTGCACATCTTTTGGGTTTTGGTTAACATGTTTATTCTCTACTAGTACTTCTGTAGTTGACATCACAAACACTGCGCATAACAAGTATTGTACACGATAAGGTTGAGTTTTGTACATTCACAATTTGTTGCATAAGTGACACAACCCTGTTTAATAAGCAATAAGTTGTAGCATAACAAGTATTGTACACGATAAGGTTGAGTTTTTACATGCAACATGTCTTAAGAAACACGATTGAAAGTAGCCTGATTAATGTCATACATAAGAAGTTATTCCGTTACTTAAAAACATACAAATAAGCTGAAAGTTACACTAAAAAGTTTTGTGGAGTGGAAAGCTGTGACAGACGGTTGATGATGCGATTGGATGAAGCCGGGTCTCTCTCATTCATGGGTGTCTGAATATTTGAATCGTGATGTGCCTCATTGGTCAAGTATTGATTTGTAGTAGAACATCCCAGGTTTTCATTACCAATGGTAACACCACCACATATATCCTTGAGAGACCTCAGTTTTGTTTTTGGACATCTCTGTCATATAATAACCATGAAAACATTAATTCTGGCTACACACAAAATACTGATTTGTTACGAGTACGAGACTTACTTTTTTGTCACCAATGGCATGCTACATGAACCTCGGTCGTGTCCCGTTGCACCACACCTGGTGCATTGCTTCCTTTTAGGCTCCTCCCCTTGAGATCGGATGCGATCTTTCTTTTTTGGCCTCCCTCCCTGCCTCTTAACTATAACCAGTGGCAATACAGTTTGCAAGTCATCGGGAGCTTCCCACTGCGAAACATCTTCTACAGGATTAAACAAACCCTCGTATGTTTTTTTCAGTGTTATTCTGAAAAACCAAGGTTGGACCAATCCTTGAACACTAGTTAAACCAGCTACTCTAGCCACAGCACATACGTGTCCACACGGTAGACCCGAAAGGTCCCATTTGCGACAAGTACATGTCCCTTCTGTCAAATCAACAACATGGCCTCTTCGGTTGTCTTTCACTTCATACTTTTTCATTTTGTCAATGCCCTTAACCGTCCAATTAACGCTCTTGATGATTCTGTCATGAACTTTGGATGTTGCCCAGTCTGAAATTTCTTCCTCCATTGCATCTAACATTAAAAAGCTTAACATCATTATAGTCACTTGTCTTACTTTTTAAACACATGAAAAGAAAAAAAAAATCACATCTAATTAGGTAATAATAATATTTTAACCATAGGTTGCACATTTTTTTACAAGCTTACCTTCGTATTTTGCCCGACGTTCAAAATACCACCGTTGAAGAAGGGATCTATACCAATCCACGAGCATCGTAATTGGGACTCTGCGCACTTCCTTTGTTAAAGCATTGATTGACTCCACGCTATTCGATGTCATGTAATTGTATCTGTTTGCAGGGCAGTATGCCCTGGACCATTTCTCAAACCCTGCTTCCTCTAGTGTTTTGTACGCCTCGGGTTTAGTGGCACAAATAGCACAAACACACATATCAAACTCCGCCGTTGTGTAAGCCTTGCACGTCTTCCAATACAAATTCTTTAAAGAATCACTTTGCATATTGGCATTCATCATCATATGGCGACAACAAAAACCATGAAAGGCGTTTGGAAAAACATTCTTACACGCAAGGCTAATTGCATAATGTCTGTCCGATATGATGGCCAATTCAGAAACCTCACCTATGCATTCTTTCAGCTTTGTCAAAAACCATCTCCATGTCTCCCCTGTCTCACCTTGAGTTACACCGGTTGCAATGGGTATTATTTGATTGTTTCCATCCATTCCAACTGCAGCAAGATTGGTGCCAAGGTAACGGCCTTTTAAATGCGCCGCATCGATTATTATCAACGGCCGCAAAGAGCATAAAAAACTCCTAACTTGTTAGATTAATAACAAATCAATTCTTGGGTAATAACTAAAAATACTTAAACATTTTGAACCACTCACACATAAATAATAAAGAATATGAACAACAGATATTTCAAATTACTCTTACCGCAGCACCGAAGGCTACAAAACATTGCTTAAAGCGTCCTGCATCATCCGTGTCAATGTGTGTTACTGTTCCCTCGTTTGCCATCTTTAAGTAGTGGAAATAATATGGTAACTGCTCAAAAGAAGCCTTAGGACATCCCTGAGTAACCAGCATTGCAAGTTGCTTCCCTTTCCAGCCTCTTTTGTAAGTAATGTCTATATTCCAAGCTAAATTGAAATCTAGTTGTATTTCCTTTGGTTTATACACTCTGGAAGTGTCTCTCATTTTCGGTACTAGCATATGACTCAGTACTTTTGATGTGGCATTGCAATGATTAGAATTTATGGTTGTTTTGGAACATGTGTGAACATCGTTGATGCTAGTTATCCTGAATTTTTTAGTACCTTTAACGGCCCGATTGAACACATACCATTTGCATTCGGGCACCTTACATCTAACACGGTCAGCTAGCTGACAAGATTTCACAACTTTATATTGATAACCTTCTTTTATACATTTGACCGCTATGTCTTTGATGCATTCTTCCTTATCGACAAATTCGTCAAATACCTTAAACGCACGTCCATCTCTAGCGTTCTGGAACTTTGGGAGTTTAACAAAATTAGGAGGACTTGGTGGGACAGGCATATAGTTGAATGTGTTTCTTTTCCATGTATGCTCAAAATTCGTATTTTGATTTGTGTTTACTTGTTCATCATTTGGGTTAACAAAGTTGTTGGTTTCGGGGTTGGGTGGTTCATCACCTAAGCTAACATTAAGATCAAACCCTAAGGATTCTGAAGATAAACTTTGACTTACCTTTACTGGTTCTTTGCGGATATCGATGAACAAGCTTTTAACCTCTGGCTTCCATTCTTCGACTTCTTTCATGAAACATAGCAAGTCAGCGTCATCAATTATGGACACCTTGTTTACATTTATTTTGTATGATAACAAAATCATTGACAACCTAGTGGAAAGCTTAAACTTTTTCTTTACACAGCGGACTAGGGTTGCGTAATCAATATGATGTGGAAGTTGAACAAGAAATTTCGACCCCTGATAAACCAAAAAAACTTTGAATATGGAGGGTCCCTTCATTTTAACTTGTTTTGCAAAAGAAATGGTAGAAGTAAATTACAACCCATAAACATAAAACTTTACCAAATATCTACGCCTAACAGTCGCCCAAACAAAGCAATAGTTGCCCAAATACCGGACTAGCAAGTCACCCATAGTACAAGTACATTTATTGCTTGTACTATTTCTACAATATTATAATAGTTTCATTTCAAATTTATTTGAAATGAAACTTATAGAAAAAGGAACTTGGATTTTTACATATTTTATAATGATCATATACAACTTTTTTTACACGAAATAGCAACACCTAACAGTCGCCCAAAATAATTAATTCTTCCAAAATGCGTACCAACTAGTTGCCCAAAAGTAATAATACTATTTACAATTGTCATTTACTAAAATATTCTAATAATATACAAATATATTAAATAAGTCAAATACATCAGTTGAATATTTAAATAATATATTATTTCTTTTAACAAATATCAACACCTAACAGTCGGCCAAATTACACCTAACGTTATTAATTGTCCCTTTAGTTAACTATATTATTTTTAGAGAACCAGATTGAAAATTAAAAAGGACAATAATACTTAAACTTTAAATAAATGTGACAACATATTTTGTATAGATATACCAAAAGATTTTGTACATGCAAGTTGATTTTAATCATGAAGTACCTATAGCTACTTCATGTTATTGGGAGAAGATACATAACACTTCCACATTAAACCAGTTTCAAGTTTCAACCAACACTTGATCTTCACACTGATCTTATCTCTTCTCCATATACGGTTTGTTCTTGCAACTGATTTCTTCTTTAATTACCCACTTTTTTTCGTTCTTGTTCTTTTGGTATGATATAATCCTCACGCCAAAAACCTGATACATTTGATAAGCTTGCATTTTTTCTGAAACATGTAGTGCGACACTGTTTTTTCGGTTTTTTCTTCATAGCAAAAGGAGGTTGATTGTTGTATGATAGTGCTAATCTTTGAATTGAAAATAGGATACCGAAGGTACTGAAGTACAGTATATGCTACGTATAGTATATTCTTATCGTTATTGTAAATAATCATGTGATTCTATTAATTTAAGTACATGTATACTGTACCGATTGGATATTAAAATTACATGGTTACTGTAACTACTAGTGTTAAGTATGGTAATTCAGGGGCTATTGAAGCAAAACAAATGTTAGTCAATAAGTCAGAACCATTGAAATGTTAGATGAACTCATTGAATGGGTTAAAAAAATGAGGAAATTTAAGTTTGTGGTGTTAGGGCACATTTGATTGTATTAGTCTATCACAAGGTTAGTGTAACAATAAAGTATATTTAGATGTGATATAAGATTGTTAAAAACTTGAAAGGCATTTATTGACAGATGTATTTCTAGGTATACAGTATGGCGCAATAGTTTGTTTTACCATACGTCCACAACACCTTTCTATGTGAACAGGTAATGGTAGTTAAGCAACGTTAAACGCTTTCCCTATATTAATCTTTTAGTTGGTAAACGTCAGTTTGAACAACCTCGGATGAAACTAATTTTGTTTATATAACATCCCGTACAATTTTTCCTACGATTAACACATTATTATAAAAAAAAATAACCATTTTTACCCATGACAAAATTTTTTTTTATATACTTTTGACATCACAACATATTTACCAATTACTTTGAAACGGTACTCACATTCATATCTAACAATCTAAATGTCACGAATAATTAAAAAACGTTCATATTTAATACTCATACGCTTCATCAATCAACCAAACATGTTATCTATAAAATCCCGAACCTACAAGTAATCACTAATGTTATTGGGCCTTAACTCGGCACACCAATATTCTTACTTGGCCCACAACAAGGAATCAAGATTGACAAGAACATTTATCACATATAATCTTTGGCGAAATAATAAATACAAGAAATTAACCCATAGTTCATTCGTATTACTTTTCCCTAATTTTAGTTTTTGCATTTCACTTTGATCAATTATCTTGTAAATATAAAACACGACACACATGTATTATTGGTTCTTCTAGATGTCTATTATACTAGTAAACAAGAGCCATAAAGTTTTGATACTAATAATAAAGATTTAACATTAAACTCGACACGTATAGGAAGTCATTTGGGCATTTTGAATTATCTTCAAACACTTAGATTATTTTTGAGTTTACAAAACTGTTTTCAGAATTGATAAGTAACGTTTCATTTGACCTTATTATTCGAAATCTAGAAACATGACCTAGTAATATTATTGCTCGACCTCATTGTCAAGACTACTAGCAACCAGGAGACACTTTTGTTCGAACCTTATAAGCTCATATAAGCTATTTTCACAAGCCCTTTTGATAGACCAAAACCTAGTTACATACATTATAATTCGACACATCAAATATGTATTCGTTTCACTTCACTTCTTGTGATTCGCCACAACACCAAACGGACTCTATATATATATATATTTTCATTTTTCAAGACCAAGGTACCAAAACCAAACTGATCCTTAAATTCTCTTTTTCCCTTTCGAAACTGATCCACCAGCAGAATCACAAGCCCAACACACCAATTTTACAAGCCACGACTAAGGGTCGCTTTGCCCATTTCATTGGTAAATTCAACAAACAACATACCTCTCTTATTTCACCTCTCGTATGGCATGTTACTGAGTTTCCACAAATACCATTTATCACCCAAAAATCATCCATGTTACTGTATGCAAACTGATCTAAGCAAACCCATACACACATATTTCTAGTAACTTGTTCACTTAGTTGTAATGTTTCATATGAATCCAAAGGCACCTCAACTTTCCCCAATCGCTAATATACAATTCTTTGGAAACCTTCTGAACTGAACAAATCCCATGAGCAAACGCAAGTTTCCCCATCCTCTTTGTCTCGACTTAATTGGGTGGGATACTCGTATGACATATGTAAACAATCAAAGTGCATTCACACTCCAAGTCTTGCCACTTTCCTGCTCCTTATCACCATTTGTCTAAGCATAACTGGAGTATATAAATGGCAGCTTCTTATCTTCACCCTACCTCACTCGATACTACCCTAGGTATAACCTAAGGAAACACCATGTGAAGCTCTTACAACCACCTCCAATGTTCCCCAATCCAAGAACTCCCACGTCCCTTAACATCTCTTTCATTTCTGCCACTTATCACGCTCCATCCTGAGTATATAAGACTCCATGCATATCGACATTCTAACCCACTACAACTCACATAAAATCATAGTTTCTAGCCAGGTTGTGGAAACTTGGAACTAATCATGGTTCATGATTAAGCCCTCAAACAAGCTGTACACTATCACTTTTCCACTTCCCTCATTTTCCTTGAACCAAACATAAACCTAAATTAATACTCTTGTGGTTACTGTCAAGGGTAGAAGAAACCATGCGTTGACAGTTAACTCACACAAACACAACTCATTACTTGTACTGTTGACGTGAAAAGGAGAGGAGGAGAACAAGGAAGTGCACAAAGACCTTGGGACTTTTCCTCTTGGGTTTACTTCGACACTCATGCATGTAGTGCCCACTGTAAGCGTCAACATCTCCCAATCACATTTACCACTTTGTTTCTTTTCATTTCCATGTGCATACACTGCTAGCATAACACACTTTCACTTTCAACCTTCATAAAAATCAAGTGGCGTCATACGAAAGCTTGTGTGGTAAAATCTTAATATATAAGCTACTATGATAAACTAACTGATAATCATTTCATGTTACCCACTGTCAACGTATGTTTGTATATATACATACATGCATGCAAGGTGTGGCTAGTTGGTGATTAAACTTGGGTGGTGGATAACTAGTTGAACAACATTTATAAATCTCCAACCCTCTCATGCCACAAGCTCACGTCAAACCTATTTGAAAATCTTGAACATGATAGTAACAACTCACTATAGAAACTAGATGAAAAGATAACAAGGGTCAGTTGAGAAAAGATAAACCATAAACGTTTTATGAACCCAAACCACAACTCAGTATGCGTATAACAATAATAAGCAGTTAAAACCTTTCTTAAATATATTAACTTGCAAAATATAACACCAAAGAGCCTGTGGCATATTTGGTTGTGTCGTTTGGTTTTAAGCGAGAGGTCCCGACTTCAATTCTTGGCAGTGGCGAAAATGCCACATTTTGTTTTTAATTTGCAACTTTTCTTTGACTTAATAGTTTAGCCCCTCAACTTTGGAACAATTGATAAATTTCTTAGAGACTTTTATAAGCTTATAACTTACATAAAAATTTTACATTCAAAACCTTCAACTTTAACTCACTTGACATATTTTTTTTTTTAATACTTTTATAAGCTAATGAATCTACGTTATTTTATCACCTTCCGTGTAAATAAATATGTTTAACACTTATTTTATTTGGCAACCACATTGACGTAAATAATGAACTATATCTATTAGTCCTAATATATTATCACGAATTTAATAAATATATACCTTATATATTTTCACACCTCGAAACTTAACAAGAATGATAAATATAAAAATGACGACATCATACTGACGTATATAGAAACCTACATTTTGAGGAGATAATGAAGTAATAAATTATGAATAACTATATATTTCTGAATATACATATATATAATTTATAACGTAAATTATATGACTTGACGATATTATCGGTTAACATGAATAGACATTAAGAAATGGTTATTCCTACAATAAAACTCATTGATTCACTTAACTAGGAGTAGCGTACAATTACTATAATTTATCATTCACCAACTTTCGATACATATTATAAATTCATGACGAGAAATATAAAATAATAGACGATACTTATGCATAAAGACAAGTTATATTGTATATAACTTGTTCTTGAATTATTAAGCGTTTTGCCACGCAAGCCACCTCTGCCACAAATCATTTTGTCATCGAACACTATTCAAATCACGATTCTCGATAAGTCGAACTTATCTCGGACTTCCATATCATTCAGGTTATCTCTTTGAAGTCATTTCCATTCTACCTCTGACATTACGTTATCTATACCTATCATAACTCTCAGGTGAGTTCTTAGCCCATTTTTATAATTATTTTATAAACGTTTTTGGGGGAGATACATGCTTAACTATTGTTTTATACTTTTACAAGTACTCGTTAACTATTTACATATTACTGTGATTTCATAGCCCACTCTTTAACTATTTTCCCGTGGGGAGATACATGCTTAAAACTCGATCACAAGTCTTTATACCGGGTATTGAAATACCGTCAGGCCAATGTTATTTTCTTAAGTTACTATTGTCAGAAGTCCCTCGATCATGAACCTTAATCACTTGAAGGGTGAACGTAAATAATTGTGGATAGTACTATTAGTGATTGACAATCCTCGTTTGGTTGTTGGAGAAAACACCAGGCGCACTTTATTGTTCTTATAAATAGGTTATTGACAAATACCTATCTTGAGGGCCTACTACTTACCGTCATAACTTGAGATTATGATTGGCTGTTAATCGTTGAGTATCATGAGCTTAAGGCAATAACAGGAACATTGATTTAAACTTATTGATTGTATGTGATTACAATACATTCTTAACTTGTGATTCGAAACTCGTGTTAAATGGATTTATAAACCAATTACTATTTTTGATGTTGACCCGGTGAAGGGCAAACCAACGGATTGATTTGTATTAAATTGATAAGGAAATCACTCTTTTTCTAATTAACGATTTAAACTATAAACTCTATGAACTCACCAACCTTTGTGTTGACACTTTTTAGCATGTGTTTATCTCAGGTAACTAAACAAGAAGGAACTTGAAGGCACGGAGTGGGCTTGTAACCCTGCATGGGCTTAAATAAACATTTTGACATATTTCAAATAAACTCGTTGTTTAAATTATGAAACATCTTGATGTCTCGAATATTTGGTATTTTGAATGAATTAAACTTTAAAGCGTCACTTTTGTGTCGTTTTCTATGATTGTGACAAAGATCCTCGAAGTAACACCCAAAAAGTCTTCCGCTGACATTTTAAGTCTTCCGCTGACGTGATGATTTTGGGGGTGTTACAGATTGGTATTCAGAGCCACAGTTATAGAGAACCAGATGTTTTTAAACATTGGACTATAACTACACTTTAACTGGACCATTTTTACAAAATACCACTTCATGCCCTCCGTGCCTACATTCCAACATCTGGTAGAAAAATTACTTCTCATTATTTCGTACTTATATAACTTGATATATGCTTACATGTTATAATTATGCTAATAACTATGTTTACTAATCGGGATTATTACAAATACCGTGTCTTCATATTTCTATTCGCCCGACGATTATGTGACTTTAAATAGTTTATGGTACAACTACACTCCAGTATATTAATATATATATTTATATGCTCCCTTAACTATTTTGAGTACTATGCAAATCCTCTTTAAATTGTCTCGCTTTCATCTTTATAGATGCTTACAACATATCCGCACATAAATTATTTTGTCAGATGGTTAAGTCAGAATCTTAAAATGATTTACGACGTCTTAATTTGAATGGATTGGGACGCCCTTTTATTCAAATCAAGAAATTGTAAATCATTGAACTATAAGTTTATATTTCTTTAGTTACATAGTTTGGGACGCTTCTCTATGTAAATAACGAAATATAGATAAATAGGTTTGATTATTTCTCAGTTAATAGGCACGAACCCCTAAATCTCACTAGAAACCACGAATATTGATACACAACGATATGACTAACATCGATAATGCTAACGTTACCAAGATCTTTAGGTAAACCTTGACGTCACTAAACGATTGATCCTCCCAGCTGATAAAAATACCATGTGCACTCACTTCTCCCCAAACTAAATTTCTATTCACAAAAGCTGATAATTCAAGAAATTTCTCTACCCTCTTCCTTTTTGTAAAAATCTATATCAACAAAACTCTTTTGTTTAACGGGTAGGTTACCCGCACAGATTTTTGTAATTATGAATTTATCTAAACGTAGCAGAATAAATTCTCACCCAAGGTATGATCACAAGGAATTTTATTCAAACATCATATTATTAAAGAGCAGACTGAACGGAAATACATAAAAACATTACAAACAACGCTAAATTACACATCCCACTTCAGCGGTAGTCTGGGTGATCCCAAGTCTGAGAATTGTTAGAATCATATCCATCATCATAAGGGTCGAAGCTTGCCAACCTCTCTTCTTCTATTTGAGCCTCCAACCTACTCAGCTCCCACTCCATGTCAGAAGTCCAACCACCATCATCGACCGCCACATTTTCCTCAAAACTTGGCTGGAATTGATCCAGATGAGGCAATTGTTGTTGTTGCACAGTCACTCCTGGTGCAGAAGAACTCGATGCACCTTGTTGAAGTGATTGCTGTTGTGGTTGTTGTGGTGGTGGTAGTGGATTTGGTTGTTGTTGGTGTTGCTGTTGTTGCTGTTGCTGTTGCCATTGCTGTTGTTGCTGTTCAATCCTAGCAGCTTCAACATTCTCTTTAAAACTCCAACAGATCTTGCTGGAGCTATGGTCCTCTATCTGATGAACACAAATCCATAACGATTCAATAATAGCCGCATCCTTACGATATCCGTCATGCAAGAAAGTATCAATCACATGTTTCCGATCATCCGATATATCTGTGCACTTTGCATAACGTTCTCTAAGCCGTTGCTTCAATTGTTTCGCCACCTCCAACTCCAGGATGACCCTCAAAATAGCATTTTTGCGATCCACATCACTATTTTCGGCCTCTGCTTTGATATATTGTTGAATTTGTTTAGCGGTATGTGGCAGCTTGCAAGCCATTGATTGTTTTGTGTGTGTGTGTGTATGTGGATAACCCAACACGTACCAATGATATTTATAAAGAATTGGAAAAATAATTCTCAATTATTATATTAAATATGACCATTTGTTCACCCTTTCCACTACAACTATTTTATCTTAGAATCCCGGGACGGGATTCCGTTTAACAGGTAGGTAATATAACATCCCGTACAATTTTTCCTACGATTAACACATTATTATAAACAAAAATAACCATTTTTACCCATGACAAATTTTTTTTTATATACTTTTGACATCACAACATATTTACCAATTACTTTGAAACGGTACTCACATTCATATCTAACAATCTAAATGTCACGAATAATTAAAAAACGTTCATATTTAATACTCATACGCTTCATCAATCAACCAAACATGTTATCTATAAAATCCCGAACCTACAAGTAATCACTAATGTTATTGGGCCTTAACTCGGCACACCAATATTCTTACTTGGCCCACAACAAGGAATCAAGATTGACAAGAATATTTATCACATATAATCTTTGGCGAAATAATAAATACAAGAAATTAACCTATAGTTCATTCGTATTACTTTTCCCTAATTTTAGTTTTTGCATTTCACTTTGATCAATTATCTTGTAAATATAAAACACGACACACATGTATTATTGGTTCTTCTAGATGTCTATTATACTAGTAAACAAGAGCCATAAAGTTTTGATACTAATAATAAAGATTTAACATTAAACTCGACACGTATAGGAAGTCATTTGGGCATTTTGAATTATCTTCAAACACTTAGATTATTTTTGAGTTTACAAAACTGTTTTCAGAATTGATAAGTAACGTTTCATTTGACCTTATTATTCGAAATCTAGAAACATGACCTAGTAATATTATTGCTCGACCTCATTGTCAAGACTACTAGCAACCAGGAGACACTTTTGTTCGAACCTTATAAGCTCATATAAGCTATTTTCACAAGCCCTTTTGATAGACCAAAACCTAGTTACATACATTATAATTCGACACATCAAATATGTATTCGTTTCACTTCACTTCTTGTGATTCGCCACAACACCAAACGGACTCTATATATATATATTTTCATTTTTCAAGACCAAGGTACCAAAACCAAACTGATCCTTAAATTCTCTTTTTCCCTTTCGAAACTGATCCACCAGCAGAATCACAAGCCCAACACACCAATTTTACAAGCCACGACTAAGGGTCGCTTTGCCCATTTCATTGGTAAATTCAACAAACAACATACCTCTCTTATTTCACCTCTCGTATGGCATGTTACTGAGTTTCCACAAATACCATTTATCACCCAAAAATCATCCATGTTACTGTATGCAAACTGATCTAAGCAAACCCATACACACATATTTCTAGTAACTTGTTCACTTAGTTGTAATGTTTCATATGAATCCAAAGGCACCTCAACTTTCCCCAATCGCTAATATACAATTCTTTGGAAACCTTCTGAACTGAACAAATCCCATGAGCAAACGCAAGTTTCCCCATCCTCTTTGTCTCGACTTAATTGGGTGGGATACTCGTATGACATATGTAAACAATCAAAGTGCATTCACACTCCAAGTCTTGCCACTTTCCTGCTCCTTATCACCATTTGTCTAAGCATAACTGGAGTATATAAATGGCAGCTTCTTATCTTCACCCTACCTCACTCGATACTACCCTAGGTATAACCTAAGGAAACACCATGTGAAGCTCTTACAGCCACCTCCAATGTTCCCCAATCCAAGAACTCCCACGTCCCTTAACATCTCTTTCATTTCTGCCACTTATCACGCTCCATCCTGAGTATATAAGACTCCATGCATATCGACATTCTAACCCACTACAACTCACATAAAATCATAGTTTCTAGCCAGGTTGTGGAAACTTGGAACTAATCATGGTTCATGATTAAGCCCTCAAACAAGCTGTACACTATCACTTTTCCACTTCCCTCATTTTCCTTGAACCAAACATAAACCTAAATTAATACTCTTGTGGTTACTGTCAAGGGTAGAAGAAACCATGCGTTGACAGTTAACTCACACAAACACAACTCATTACTTGTACTGTTGACGTGAAAAGGAGAGGAGGAGAACAAGGAAGTGCACAAAGACCTTGGGACTTTTCCTCTTGGGTTTACTTCGACACTCATGCATGTAGTGCCCACTGTAAGCGTCAACATCTCCCAATCACATTTACCACTTTGTTTCTTTTCATTTCCATGTGCATACACTGCTAGCATAACACACTTTCACTTTCAACCTTCATAAAAATCAAGTGGCGTCATACGAAAGCTTGTGTGGTAAAATCTTAATATATAAGCTACTATGATAAACTAACTGATAATCATTTCATGTTACCCACTGTCAACGTATGTTTGTATATATACATACATGCATGCAAGGTGTGGCTAGTTGGTGATTAAACTTGGGTGGTGGATAACTAGTTGAACAACATTTATAAATCTCCAACCCTCTCATGCCACAAGCTCACGTCAAACCTATTTGAAAATCTTGAACATGATAGTAACAACTCACTATAGAAACTAGATGAAAAGATAACAAGGGTCAGTTGAGAAAAGATAAACCATAAACGTTTTATGAACCCAAACCACAACTCAGTATGCGTATAACAATAATAAGCAGTTAAAACCTTTCTTAAATATATTAACTTGCAAAATATAACACCAAAGAGCCTGTGGCATATTTGGTTGTGTCGTTTGGTTTTAAGCGAGAGGTCCCGACTTCAATTCTTGGCAGTGGCGAAAATGCCACATTTTGTTTTTAATTTGCAACTTTTCTTTGACTTAATAGTTTAGCCCCTCAACTTTGGAACAATTGATAAATTTCTTAGAGACTTTTATAAGCTTATAACTTACATAAAAATTTTACATTCAAAACCTTCAACTTTAACTCACTTGACATATTTTTTTTTTTAATACTTTTATAAGCTAATGAATCTACGTTATTTTATCACCTTCCGTGTAAATAAATATGTTTAACACTTATTTTATTTGGCAACCACATTGACGTAAATAATGAACTATATCTATTAGTCCTAATATATTATCACGAATTTAATAAATATATACCTTATATATTTTCACACCTCGAAACTTAACAAGAATGATAAATATAAAAATGACGACATCATACTGACGTATATAGAAACCTACATTTTGAGGAGATAATGAAGTAATAAATTATGAATAACTATATATTTCTGAATATACATATATATAATTTATAACGTAAATTATATGACTTGACGATATTATCGGTTAACATGAATAGACATTAAGAAATGGTTATTCCTACAATAAAACTCATTGATTCACTTAACTAGGAGTAGCGTACAATTACTATAATTTATCATTCACCAACTTTCGATACATATTATAAATTCATGACGAGAAATATAAAATAATAGACGATACTTATGCATAAAGACAAGTTATATTGTATATAACTTGTTCTTGAATTATTAAGCGTTTTGCCACGCAAGCCACCTCTGCCACAAATCATTTTGTCATCGAACACTATTCAAATCACGATTCTCGATAAGTCGAACTTATCTCGGACTTCCATATCATTCAGGTTATCTCTTTGAAGTCATTTCCATTCTACCTCTGACATTACGTTATCTATACCTATCATAACTCTCAGGTGAGTTCTTAGCCCCATTTTTATAATTATTTTATAAACGTTTTTGGGGGAGATACATGCTTAACTATTGTTTTATACTTTTACAAGTACTCGTTAACTATTTACATATTACTGTGATTTCATAGCCCACTCTTTAACTATTTTCCCGTGGGGAGATACATGCTTAAAACTCGATCACAAGTCTTTATACCGGGTATTGAAATACCGTCAGGCCAATGTTATTTGCTTAAGTTACTATTGTCAGAAGTCCCTCGATCATGAACCTTAATCACTTGAAGGGTGAACGTAAATAATTGTGGATAGTACTATTAGTGATTGACAATCCTCGTTTGGTTGTTGGAGAAAACACCAGGCGCACTTTATTGTTCTTATAAATAGGTTATTGACAAATACCTATCTTGAGGGCCTACTACTTACCGTCATAACTTGAGATTATGATTGGCTGTTAATCGTTGAGTATCATGAGCTTAAGGCAATAACAGGAACATTGATTTAAACTTATTGATTGTATGTGATTACAATACATTCTTAACTTGTGATTCAAAACTCGTGTTAAATGGATTTATAAACCAATTACTATTTTTGATGTTGACCCGGTGAAGGGCAAACCAACGGATTGATTTGTATTAAATTGATAAGGAAATCACTCTTTTTCTAATTAACGATTTAAACTGTAAACTCTATGAACTCACCAACCTTTGTGTTGACACTTTTTAGCATGTGTTTATCTCAGGTAACTAAACAAGAAGGAACTTGAAGGCACGGAGTGGGCTTGTAACCCTGCATGGGCTTAAATAAACATTTTGACATATTTCAAATAAACTCGTTGTTTAAATTATGAAACATCTTGATGTCTCGAATATTTGGTATTTTGAATGAATTAAACTTTAAAGCGTCACTTTTGTGTCGTTTTCTATGATTGTGACAAAGATCCTCGAAGTAACACCCAAAAAGTCTTCCGCTGACATTTTAAGTCTTCCGCTGACGTGATGATTTTGGGGGTGTTACAGTTTACATACTAAATGTTGGAACAGGCTCTTCCCGAGTATTTTGAAGACTATTTCAAGTCCGAAAATGATTTCATGTACTTGACAGGCAACGACAGGTTGCGTTACAAGACAGTGCTGTCACCCAAAGATGGCCGATGGGTTTTGTGGGACTTAGAGTGGCAGGCATTTGTTTCTGCAAATTTCCCTGATCAAACAGCAGACATTCATTTTATCAAGCAGGGACAAGATGAATACTATGTTACAGTGTATGCAAAGGATGGTTCTGAGTGCGCTAGGTACGACAGGCGTACGATAGGGCGAAGGATGATACGCTGTTTAACAACCTACGATCCCAGTAGGCAAACGGTAAATACATTTGTTATATGGACTTATAAACTTTGTTTTGTATTTTATAGCCAGAATATATGAGTTCCATTATATTTAACAAATAAAGAAATTTCATAATATGTTTGTACGTGTAGTTACTGGCTGGAGATTTTATTCAAGATATGTGGCAACCGAGCTATAAACTAATATATGCTACTGATATGGTATTCTATGTTAAGAACGAGAGCTTTAAACCTTACGCGGATCGGGTTGTCAGAATGAACTCATTCAGCGGAGATGGGTGGGATGATTTTATTGAGACTAGTGGTATTGAATCTGGCCAGAGGCTTGCCTTTACGAACCTTGAAATGTACAGGTTATCGGTTGTTGTGCTCGAAGGAGATGGCATGGGCTTGAGCAAAGAAGATATTCGGTATCAGTTGCCAAAGAGGACCCCACGACCCGCTTTTTTCCGTGACCGAACTGGTAATACGTATTCTGCGATTGCAACTTTACAACACATTAAGACAGTCCTTCCATAGCTGTCAGATAAGCAGTGAAATATTAAGTCATTAATTTATTTTCATTTTATTTTACCAGACTTGAGGTTGCAGCACCTTTGCAGCTGGGGACATCACGAGGATCATGTTAATGAGGATCACGTTCTATACACTAGATTTTCCGGAAAGGATCTGGTATTATTCAATTATATAATAACATGAAACTTGTATATGTATTGTATACGCGTGATGAAGCATATAAAACAAAAAAAAATATTTTGTGTATGCAGAAGTTAGTGTATGATTTCGATGAGACGCAACACTTGCGCAGCTGCAGCAGAGCGAAACTTGTACACATGAATGCTATGGGCGTTGGTTTTCAGATGGCTGCAGATATGGTTTTCAAACATGACGAGAAAACAATGAAAGATGTGCTGAACATTAAGGGGAACTGGTTACAATTTGGTAAAGATTGTGCTTTTGATGATGGTAGAATGATGCGACTGAAACTTGTGCGTATTCAAACACGATATGTGGCTGGTTCAGAGGATCGGGTTCATGTGTTTCATGTTTGCTAGGATACTAAACTCTGTCTTTTAATTGTGTAAAAACTTATTGTCTAAACTGATTTGTTAAGTAGGGTTCCATGTTTATGAACGGTTTAATCGTAGGAATATTTGGACTTCCATGAAGCCATATTTTGGTATGTTATTAATGTCTATTTGGAACTTATGATCCTACGAATATTTTGACTTATATGAAGCCTTATTTTGTCAATGTTTTTTTAAACATGTTCTGGTGTATAAGTAACTTGTGTTGAAATGTTGGTATAACTAGTTACAAGGAAAGAGCAATAATGTTTACACTGTATCTAAGTGTTTGACTATATGGTTATACTTATAGAATACAAGATCCACAAGGCCATGTCAAGTAAAGTATTGAAAGTACAGGTTGCCCAATTGGCCTAACAGTCACCCAAACAAAGTACAACACATGCCTTTAATTACCATTTTTTAGATGTGGAAAACACACACACACATAGGTCTAACCAAAAACTTTTAAAATGCCATCTTCTTCATCTTGTTCATACAGATCTAGGCGTTATACTCTCGAAGAATTACTTGACAAAACCCACTGTGATTGTGATCCACCTCTACCAGTTGAGGAGCGAGTTTCTTGGTCAACAGGTAATCCTGGTAGAAGGTATAAAGCCTGTCCCATCTATGTAAGTACTTGTCTAATCAATTGTTACTTTTACAAGAACACACTGTTTTCGTTTACTCATGTGTGTATTCATTATTTTGTTAGGACCAAAAAAAAATGTGGCTTCTATGGTTTCATTGATCCTGAACTACCTTCAGCTTATTACAAGGATTTGCTTTTCAAAATGTATGTGGGTAACTATAGGTTAAACGGCCAGACAAGCAAAGAGACTGGGAAAGATGATCCGAATAATCAGCTGGTGATGGTGGAGATGAAGGAAGAGATTGTTTCCATAAAGTCAACAATTACTTTGTTAACTAGGGTTGTAGTGTTCCTTGCTGTGATACTTGCATATTGTATGATTTAGAAACAACTGTGCTTGTTTTTTAGCTACATTAGTTTCTGTTGTAATGTTTTATGCTTCATTATCAATGGGATGGTGTGTTATGTGTTAAACTTTGTGCTTCATTGATAGAAACATGAAGTATATATGAAATGTAAATAAGACATTATAGTTTATGTAAGCAAAGAAAAAACGAAACAGAAAACCATGTATCGATGGTATGAAAATGACATACGTTAATACAAATCATCCGTTACAACTAGTGACATAGGTTTTCCTAGGGATAGTTAGGTGACATAATAAAAATAACCAAATTCAGCAAATGTTCAACAACGATTACATATCATTTAACTTCCACTCTATGATTCCAAAAGTACTCGAGCATACGTTCATGGTACACCAACGCTACTTGCACAGGGTCGGCCACTTCCAATGGTAGGTTATGACACAACCTGTATAACCACATACAAACCCACACACCACAGTCTCCAAATAGATCCCCTTGAACCGGAACACTCGCATAATCAAAAGAGATTTGATACTTGTCAACTGATATGCCTTTACTCTTCAAAACCCCAGAGTCCTTTAAATACGAAGTCAGACGCAATGGCAGTTCTCCTTTCATGGTCCTCCACCAGCTTCTTCTATTTGTCTTTGCCAAACCAAGCGAGTCATAAAACGTAACGACACCACTTTTGATTTGAAGTTGAGCTAAATACCAATGTTTATCTGGTTCGTTAACAGGAAATAAGACCTGATATACACAATTCAATCTTAAATTGTGTTTGTATAATAAAATATTATAATATATGCAAAAGGTATAGGAACCATAAATGTAGAAACCTTTTCAACATCAGTCCATGGAACTGGGTACCTCGACACGTCAGAAAAGTAAGTAGGCATTATACCACCAAGTATAGCTTAACAGAAATGAGGGCTTACAGCAGCCCAATCAGCCTCTTTTGGTCTAAAACGCCATAGTAGGTCAATCCACAGATCAAGGTGCTGTATAGTCAAATTAAACAAAAAACCAAAGTTAAATACACAACCAGCACTTTTTAAAAGTTAACAGGGATATATTTACGTACCATGTCACTCAACCAGCCCCTTTTAAAAGTGTCGAGACCGGATAATGCCATCCAAAACCGGCGGTCAACATGAATGTCACAACGACCCCATGGAAAGCAATACTTAGGTGGCTTGAACTCCTTAAAAAACATTCTAATAGGTTTCGGCACATTTACCTGTTTGCGCTTATTGGGTCGTGAAAGATCCTAAATACAAAATAATAATTACTACTTTTCTCAGCATTTGAAAATACAAAAGAGATATTAACAAATTCTATAATGACTTAGAAATAAAGTTATGTTGTCGGTTACCTCTTGAAAAGGTTCCAGAGACATTATATTGGGTTGACCCGTCCTTGTCAGTTGAAAAGGTTGGAGAGACATTGTACTGGGTTTAGCAGACCTTGTCACCGGTTTTTGGAAAATCACCTCCTTATCCTGAAACTAAAATTAGGTACATACAAGTTATACATGGACACAGGCCGTATAATTTACCATATCAATATTACAAGTGCTATACCTCTTCAACCAGAGGAGTTACAACAGGCCCATTAAGCGTCATCGACCTTGTTTGTAGAACGTGTGGACCAGTAGGTGGTTGCTCCTCAACAACCGATGCAATCAGTGCACCATACTTCTTCTTCTTCTTCTTGCTTAGCTTGATAGTCTTAACAATAGCCCGTTCAAACTTGATAACCTTAGGTGACTTCTTCTTATTTTTCATCTGCTTTCCAATGACAGGTCCAAATACATTCTGTAAACAAGGTTTCTGATTTCGTTTAACAACACTTACGTATTCAGGTTTTGTCATTTGATTCTGCGTTTTAAAAACATAATGTGTTACAAGATAAAACATACAGCCTTTTTAAATAGCAAGCATAAACTGGTATGTACCTCAAAAGCTTGCTTGAAGACTGATTTATCTTCTTTGTTCACATTATTACTTCCAGGAATGACCAATTCTGCAGCAAACACTTCCTTCCCATCCTCCTTTTCATTTATAGCATCATCTTCCATGATATCATCCAAGGAATACTCGGCTGGATTCTTTTCACCGTTTTCAAGGTTAAGGTATTGGTCCGTAAAATGACTATCCTGAACAAATATACATAACCGTTAATGCAAAAGTCACTGTAAGGATACCTAAACTAACTAATGTATTCACAATGTAAAAGAGTTAAATATATTTACATACTTCACAATTTGAAACGGGGACTTCTTTGTTAAGGTTGAGTAACGAATGAACAGCTGTGCAAACAGTGGGAGGAAAGGGATCAACAGCGGGAGCATCAGGTGATCTTATTAGAAGTTGCATGGTAGAATTATACAATTGAGACTCATTATAATCGCCCTTCCCATCTTCCTCATCAACTTCCATAGGATTCACTGACTGGCGTAAAAGTTCTCCATCATCCGGATGACCGTCTGAATATGAAACTGTGGTCTGCATTTGAAAAGCATATAAACGACAGGTGAGAAAATAAATAAATTGTGGTATTTACCATTGCATTGAATGATTATAAACAACATCGACATATAAAGTTGGATACTAACCATCGAATCGTAATAATCAGAATCAGAATTTCCTTTCACATCAGACTCTTTTGAGCACGCATGAGATTGTGGTGCTAAATGTGAGACTATGGCCTTGTCATGACATTTGTCGTCTGTTGCTACAGAATCTTTTGAGTGTACATTTGATTGATGGGGACCAACCTCAAACTTAGATTTTATATTCAAAATGCTCTCTATCTCTTGAACTCTCTTTCTTAGAACATCAAACTCGGCAACAACGACAGGACTAACATGACAGCATTCGCGTTTCTCAATCAACTGTAATCTTGTTTTAAGAGAATCAACCTCTTGGAAAAGGTCAGGAAGTGATATAGATGCCACCTGAATATGATTCTCTTGTTGTAAAACTTGAGCCCAACTACTCTGCTCGACATTGAATGAGTCAACCTGTTCCTCATCATGTCCATGTAAAACTCGCCCACCATCGACATCTCTTGTTTCAACACTATGTCCTTTCTCGAAAACGACATCTTCTATGGGGACATCATATAGTAAATATTGATCGGCAACATAACCATCGACATCTCTTGTTTGGACAGCATGTCCTTTGTCGACGACGCCAACAACTACATTTTCATCTTGTACACCAACATCAACATGTACATCTTCACTGGCAACATCTTTTGTTTGAACAACATGCCCATTATAGTCTTGTACGCCACCATCTACAGGATCCACATTTTGTACCTTTTCAGATTCCAGCCCATCTCCCTTTTCACATTCCACCTCGTCTGCTTCATCAGCCAATCCTTCTATAAATTTCACATTTGCAGCTTCATCACCCAATCCTTCTATAAATTTGACACTTGCAATGAACCAAGGTTCCTCCGTTTCCTTTTTTGTTGGAAACAGCTCGACAATTGGATTGATCTCCTAACAAACACAAACATTATACTTATTTGAGATCTGCTAAGGATACGTACCTTTATAAACCAACAATGAATTTAATAAAACTAACTAGATGTTTGTTTTATACCTGTCCAAATAAAGTCGAGTAATCTGACTTCCCAAACTTTGCAACCTTGGTCCAAGCAACACCACGAGGTATGACATTCAAGTTTTTAACCCACCAAATTGAGCTTTTGGGGAAACTTTCCAATATCCATATCTATATAACCAATGATTAAGATACACGTATGTTAAAGAATTGTAAAACAAATCAGTTGTAACTGATAAACAGTATGAAACTTAAACAACTGTCAAAGGGCATAGGAAATTTTTTTACCTACATAAACAACAAACCTAATCAATAACAACATCAGCAATTTCAAAGTGTAGTATATAAACATACTCCAGTTTATTATGACAAACAATGTAACCCTCATACAGAAGAAACATAAACAATAAAAACGTAAACTAATCTAAAACAGAGAAACATCAACAAGCTAGATGTTTACAAACAAGCTAGTCTAAAGTATTACAGTCAACAAGCATACATTGGAGCTGCATAAACCACTTACCGATTCATTTTAACTATAACAGCGCAGATAAAACAATAAAAATCAAAATAATTCTAACCTTGAAAGCCCAAGCAAATCCATAGAGATTGTATGTAGGAGTGTAGTGTGGGTTATTTTGAATCTCACTTAAATGATATTGGCTGTGTTTAGGAACCACATTCACAGTCCTTCGATAAAATTTGTCCCACATGTATTCGCCCCACGGAAATGCATTCCATTCATCAAAATCCTCGACCAACGACATTATATGCTTAGGAACAACATTTCTATCTTCACGACCCATAAACACTAACTCACATGCAATTAAGAGACAGACTCTGACAGCATCGTCATCACTTAATGTTGACCACCTATCATCTTTAAGAAGCTTCAGAAGATCGATGCCCTTTACAGTATTTACAGCCATTGTTTTCTTCTCTGGAAACACACGATCACAAAAAGGAGGACGATCTTTACTAGCTTTGGTTTTGACTTTCCCAAATCGAAATCCGGTAACTAAACAAAATTCTTTCCGGCCAAACTGTAGATAATGATCCCCAATGTGGTATATAATTGGGCAATCAGGAGAAATATTAGACACAGTGACCTGATTTTGCAAAACATAATTCATCAAATGGCTATCATTTGACGCATACGGAATATCCAACCAAGGACCAAAACAGTACTTCTAAACAACAAGTAACGCTTTGGATTGGACTTCAACTTCGCATTAATATCTTGCAACAACCTAACCGATGACCTGATACTAATTTTCACTGTATAGAAATCATTGCCTTTAGCCATATAGAAACGTTTGTGAAACGTTAGGGGTTCTTTATTGTTTAATAGTAACAGTTAGGGTTTTATTTGGGAGACGGAGATAATGAACCTACTCATGTAATTTGATGGTGGGAGAGGTGGTAGAGGTGGTGGTAGAGGAATGGGTTGTGTGTGTGTGTCTGGTTATATATTTACCCAATTAAGTTGCCCAAAAATAATTTCTAAAAGTTGCCCCGAAGTACAAGTTGCCAAATATACTATATTATTATTTTATACAATTTCACTTTTTGCTAAAAGACAAAAAGTGTATAGTTGCCCAAATACGGTTGCCCGAAAAGTACAAGTTGCCCTATACGAAATACCTTACACATACCTTACACACACTTACAATTGTTGTACTTGACTAAAACAATTTAAGGACACATGTCGCGTTTATATTGAGTTGCTCAATTTATAAGTTGCCCAAGTCTAATTTTGGAAAGTGAAATTTGAAAGTCTAAAAAGTGACTAGTCAAAAAGTCAATGATCTATTTTGGTAATTATCCCTATTATATATCGATTGTTATGTTCAGTCTTCCTACATGCAATTTTGATTTTGAATTTGCTTAATTCAAGTTTCTTTCTTTTATTTACATGAATATAAATGTTGGTGACACATGAAGTCGTTTTCAGGCACATTTACATATATTTTTTCTGTTTTTAATCCTTTATTTTATGCAATGCATGGTAGGTGTTTGTAAAAATGTTTGAGTGAACCATGTGTGATTTTGCTATGAAAGTGTATATTGTTATAAATAATAAATTTTCAGTAGCTCTTTCATGTTGGCTCTTTATGTGTAGTTCAAAACAAAATTGTTGTAATCAAGCTTGTGATATCTCCAGTTTGTTATAGTCTTGTAAATAAATATTATTGTAATAAATAAAGTTGAAGATTCAAGTTTTATATTCATACGCAATCTTCTTGTGCTAGTGGAAGATTACTTTTGTTAATGTGTCACATCATCTGTTGCTTTAAAATACTTATGTTTCTTATTGATTTAAACTGCTTATTGCACTTTTTTTTATTGCTTAAATCGAATCAACATCTTACCTATAAAAAAGGTATATGTTCTAAGGTTTACTATTTTATTTGTGAGAAGAAAAAAAAATAGATTATTTACGATTTTTGTTATTGTATTGTGTTTGCTTTTAGTATAAATTATTGCTTTATGAATATTAAACATGTGAAAGGTGTGAGCTTGAACTGTTGTTTCCAGAAATGTTATATATGTCTTTGATTTATATGCACAAACTGTTTGACAAAATCCTAAGTGAAAGGTGATAAATAGTTTGAACTAAAACTCAGGCAACGAATTAGTATGTACAATATCTGGAAATGGAAAAACATGTGATTCCTAAATGTACAAATTATATGTCTTTTGGGTATAATTAATTCAGAGAGCTTATTTGTTCACTTTCTTTCTTAGAAAGCAAGAAACATCTTTGAAGTGTTTGGATTTAGTAATGCAAAGTTGTGACGATGATGCTACTTGAATCAAAAGAGCCATTTCCAAGGAGACCTTTATTTTTAAGGTAGGATAAATAGCGGATTTTGTTGCTGTATATCTCAGAAGATCATGAGAATGTCTTACAAATTATGGATTTCTGCGCGTTTCGAGAATTTAAGGCTCAAATGTATAGTTACATTCTCAGGGGGTGTTTGTTTAAGCTTATATGTGGGCTTTATGAGCTTATTTGATTTCGGCTTATATTCGTTTACCATATCATAAATAACTTATATAAGCTCATAAATCTCAAAATTAAATAAGCCAAAAAATTGAGGCTTATGAAAACAAATAGCCTCATATAAGCTTAAACAAACAACCCCTCATATTATTCTTTTTCATAATGTGGAACTATCAAGAAAGAAACTGTGTTGGAGTTTGGAAGGACTTTTGTGGTGATTTAGAAAACTAATAAAAAAGTCATTATTTGAGCACATCACTTTAGTGAGATTAGCTCAAAGAATTATGCAGGTTGGACTATTTCTTCTCTTTTGTTTTTTGTTTGATTGAAAGTAAATCGTAATTACTTTTGTTTTGATTTCTTTCTAATTGAACTGGCTGCAAATTGTGCAAGTTTGTGACACGAACCTACCACAAAACGCATCAGGAAAGGTACACACTTCTTCCTGAAATCTTAATTGTTCTTGCTTGATTTGAATTTTTCTTCTTCTTCCATGCCATGTTATTTAAAAATGGAGAGAGAGTATCATATAAGCTAATATGTTTTCCTCAAGAAAGTTTCATTTTATAACTTTCGGAATGGGTTTAGTTAAATGTACTTCATCAAATTTAATCTTTGTATGATGAATGTGTTTGAATCAGTCTGGTTTTTGTTTAAGGTGGTTTGGGTAAATTTGAGTTACATTTTCCAGTTTTGACTAGGTTTAATGTTTGTGAATTTTCTTTGATTAGCTGAAACAAATATTGATATATGAGGTTTAGCTGAAGGCCATTTCCAAGTTTGAAAGGAGTCGGGTGAGACTACTGGTGATGTGGGAGAGCTCAAATGTGGGTGAGCTTATAAGTTAAAAAGCTTAAGCACATTAAAGAAGCTAAGCCAAACACACCCTAATTTCATATGAATGAGATAATTATAGTACGCATAATATAAATAGAAAATATTGTATCTTTCCATGTTACTACAGGCGATAAGAGGGGAAATAGTGGTGATGTGAATAAGAACACCATACAAGGTAGTGATAGAAATTAAGAAGACTTTGCACAAAGAAGTGGTGAGTTGTTCAATTTACAGTTGCCAAGCATTTAGAAAACTTTGGGATGATTAACCTGGTTAACTTTTAGCATTAGAAATTGAAAATAACTTAAATTGACCCATTTTTATTCAAACCGGTCGAAAGTGCCTTCATAGTTGATTCAAGTATTAACGTGTCTCCTTTTCTATTAGCATGGTCTTGCTCGATTTGCTAATGTCATTTTTTTCGTCATTTGTTTTGTGTTGAGGGTCTTTTGATTGACTTGGCATAGTTGCAACGGATATGCTATCACGCAATGTTTTTCTGTTAGAATTTTAAATATCATGACAATCATATAAAACAAAGTACTCATGTATGCGGATGCTATGGATCAAGTATAACATATAATTATTAATAAAAACATAAATAGGAACGTACCATATGTAATCTTGAATTCTTGAACAATTGATGAACCCTAATTAAGGTTTATAAGGATCAATGAATAACCCCTTACCGTTTTGTTATTCGATCCAAGATACAATCAATAGTGTGATTGTACCACGTTCTTGTACACACGTACTAATACCGAGTAAACGTTATGCTAGTAATAAAACACAAAACAATTTTCTTGACACTCAAAATTCCATTACAATAAACAAGAAGGAAACAAATACTGCATGTTATTGTTGTTATCATGCGTACATGATACATGCATGTATAATACATGCATGATTTAGCATAGTACCATGCAATCATCATTCTGGTACAATCCAACCAATCGCACATCAGTAGTAAATAAACTTTGAGGTTTTGTTTTGTTTTCTGTGAATCGACCATAATACAAAGAGCAAAAGTTTGTTTATATAATAACCAAACTTTTCCTCTAAGGTATTGCCTCCCACCTCCTTTAGTTATCAAAGTTGACAACCAACCCCCCTCCTAGAACTTTCACACAGTCGGTCACAAAGAGGGAGGACGAGGGTTTCAAACTTTGACACTTTAATCCTTGTTTTATATTTAAAAGATCATTAGTCAATTGTCCGTTAATTGCTAACGGTCGTTGGACGTTTTGTGTATATAATAATTAAATATAACATTTTATAAATAATTATTAATCATTTACTCTTCATACGTAAAGTGTGCAATCCCGTGATCTCGGGTTCGATACTAGACATATACTTATTAATATTTATCCACAAACTCTAACAGCTCCCACTTGGATATCTATTAATAGTATAATGACATTGGTTAGCGTCTAGAAACACGCCAATGCCCCTAGATCAACTCGAGGAAGGTCTCCTGGAAAAACCTTTAATGATTCATCATTATTATTATTATCCTTTTGTTTCTAATACCACGTTAATAAAGATATGGATCTCAGTCATTCTTTAATTAACAATTCTGTTTCTCGTTGTTTATGATTGAGCAAGATTACCAAAACATCTGAACGTATTCCAGATAGACTTTGGGCGTGCGCACGCAAACATCTTGTCAACCCTACGAGGGGCCGAGCAGTATTAAACTTCAAAACAAATTTGAAGGAACAAATTCTTTCTTGACTACAAGAATAACCCATGAACTTTGCAACACTTCTGAAAACAACCCTTATAACTCCGTGTTACGGTGAGCGGTAGATTGCTTCACAGAAATGCACTACATCCATGACACTTATCTGGTATCTCAAGTCTGAGGATAACAAATTTATGATTTACTTACTGACAAGATCCATTAAGTAAAATCATGTAGTTGGGATAAGTTCTATATCCAATTCATTGAATATCATGTGAAATTAGTATGTCAACGCATCAATATACTTTCAAGTATATTCTTAACCAATACTCAGATTTGTCTTAGTTTAATGATATTCCCATATCATTAATCGACAACGGACAGTTTAGAATAACATAAATTATTCACGGATTTAAACATGCAAATATAGGACACAATTTATTATTAATGAAAACAAACGTACTAAGTACTTTAATTCATTATAGATAATAATTGCTTAATATCCTTTATCCAAATACTAAATAGATCAATGCATGATAATTCTAGTTAATGAATTATACCTCAAGTCATGTCATTCATACTTGTTGACAAGGCATAAATCAACTAACGTTGATCTATAGGAATTTTGAGAATACTTATATCAAGAATTTAATTATTGAAGTTCTTGTATGTGTACATGCATCTATCTTGATATAGATACATAATATTTCATAACTGTTGTGATATCCTCAATTACCATCTTATGACGATCAAACTTTCAAACCTTTTAAAGTCTAAAGTATTCTAATTCTTTAATGTATGATGCAACTGTACTCTTAGCTGAGCACAACTAGTTCACATGGCTATTAATAAGGATGAAATCCTTCCATGACTAGTTATTGAGTGTCGTCTCAATTTAAACCAGCATCATTGTATATAAAACACAATATGCTCTTTAAAATTCCGTAAACTTAATATCCATTGTGTAATTTTTAGGAGCTATTCCAGGTTTGAGGATCATTATTCTAAGGTCAAACATATTTTTTTAGAATATTCATTACACAAGATATCAAATATTGTTAAATCATTAAGCATTTAAGCATGATGCAACAATAATATGATGCACATGAAAATCCTTCAGTTATACTTAGATTTATATTCATGTTCTATCTTTTCATAATATATATCCATTTTCTAAATGATATATTATGTTCTATTAGAATTTATTTACCGCACATGTTTATTTAATAATAAACTTTTGTTCCAAGGTTGTATGTTTTATTTTCTAAATCTTTCAAATAAAGTATCATTCCAAAATAAGTCTAACATTTTACTTATATGGAATGTTACTCTATAACATATATGATTTAGTAAATCAAACATAATACTCCCACCAGCTTTCAGGAATACTTAGAAATTATCTTATTTCAATTATAAATCAAAACATGATTTAATAATTAAACATAAGAGTAATCTCTTAGATGCATGCATTTATCCATTCATGGATAATTGCACTTTGTACACTTCCAAAGATTTTCTTGAATTCATAAACTCCTTTTGATTACTTATCGTCCTCGCTCAAGTAATTATTCAAGAAAGAGTTTTTGATATTCATTGTCAAATTTCATATTCATATAAATATGACAATTAACCATCTTTGTATCTTTAATGTGCTTAGGAAAGAGTATTCAATCATAGTTAATTGCTTAAGTATGATTAATAATCTTGTAATAAGACATACATTAAGGTATGTATACAATTTTGTCCATATGATTATTTCACAAAGATTTAAACAACTAGGGTTACATTATCTTTGAATAAACTCATCATCATTCTCTAACCATTAAGAATTAAGATAAACCAAATTTTAAATTTTGAATATCTTTATGAACAGCATCTACATCATTCATATTATGAGTAATTTACCCAATTCATTATTTTTGGTAATACTACATCATATAATCTTCAGCATATTAATTAAATATCTGAGATATCCAAGTGGATCTATGAATGAGAATTCCATCATCTTGAGGTTTATCATTTACATGTTTAGCCTCATCATGATTTTCACTAGTGTGTTATTTGAAAATTTTGTATCTTGTAATTTTATCTCTTCAAGATAAAACTCCCACTTGCCTTTAGTATTATATAGAATATTAATACTTAGCAATTAGAGCAAGAATCCAATTTTCTCTTTTAGGACATTACAAATACACATTGATAGCTCTTTGTTAATAACCTTCACATAAGTAGCTTAACAAATTCAGAACTTCAATTTTAAGACTTAATGTGATTCATCACATTTCATAATTCAATAACGTCTTATTAATCTTCTAGGAGTCTAATTGAGTATATTCAATCCATACTCAATTTTCTAACCTTGATAACTTTTGGAAGATAAGAAGATGTAGTTATCTTGAATATGTAAGATAACCATATATCTTTTAGCTTGTCTATTTACCAACTAAATCAACTTAATGGTATAATAGTATTTTCAAGCAATTGCATGCTTTATAACCCAAGTACTTATTAATCAAGTCACTTCATGTTTATGTCGCATTAAAACATAAACGTGTTATAATCCCACTATTCGTTATTAATCATTGATCAACTCAATGACTTCTTGTATATGTCTTAATTAAAAGACCATAACAAGCTAACGTCTTACTTAATTATAAGTCTTGTAATACTTAGAAGACTTCATGTTTATAACTATACAATAAAGTATAAACATGTATAATTAAAGCAATCATGAACACCATCATTTGGTTTCAATAATATTTTCAAGTTAACACACTACTTTATTTATTTATGTCATTCTAAGAATACATAATTATTGAAGTAGTATTATATTACTTCATGCATTTATGTCATTCCAATAATACATAAATATCAAAGTTGAAGTAGTATTGTTATTGACACATGTTCTAATAGATGTCTAATTTAGAAACTGTAAATTATCCATGTTGGTCTCATGCATACATGGAAATTCACCTTGTTGTTAATATTTAGCCTGCGTCTCACGTTTACTAAATTTCAACACCAAGTGTTTCTTAGATTAGATTATATTAATCATATTAGAACTATAGTCTCTTATTTTGCCGGTAAGAGAATCCATCAAATCATATTCTTATGTGTTGTACCTTGCACACAATGTAGATTTCTCTCACTTGTGCATGGAACAACATCATGTACCACATAAACAACACACACGCGTTTGTTAATGTGAACAATATGATTTGTGTCATTATCATAACTTAGTAGATGTAGAGTTTACTCAATCAATCAAGAAAACGTACATGACTATCCTTGAAAATATTAGTGTCTATATTTGGAAAGTAATTACCTTGAGACATTCAAAAGATAATCTAAGTTACAATCAAAACAATAAGTCTTGTAACTCCCATTGAATTAGAGAACATTATAATAATCCCTTATTCAGCTATAAGAACACAATACTCCCACTGAATTTGACAACATTGTAAATGTTTCATTAATTAGTGAAAGGAATAGTGTACTATTTACTTTCCTACATCTTTTAAGAAAACTCATTCCAACAATTATATATAGGTTCTAAAAGAATGTATTCTACTATGTAAATGTGATTTATCACATTCCAACTATTAACTTGAAAAAACTGGGCATGCAATTTCTTCCTGTATAGATCTACCATTCCAACAATTGTATGTAGTATCTGTTAATGGTCAAATCAAAACAACTAGATAAAATAATCTAATTCGTCTTTTACCATTATGCAGTAATCAGTCTAGCTTCTAATTTAATAACTCATAAAGTGCAAATAATCTTACTATTAAATTTTGCTATGAGTTATGTATTTAGAATTTAGACAATTCTAATCATCCTATTGTACCTTTCTCATTCATGAAAATGATTAGGATTAAGTCTCACACTTCTCCTAATGGAAAGAAGACTATATTTATTCTTTTTGTAACATTAACTCTAACCAAAAACCCAAGCGGGTGTAGATCAATTTACTTGATAAAGGAATAACTTACGTTTACAGTTTTAATGTTGCATTAATACATTTAAAGAATTTACAAAATTCAATTTTAGTATTTTCGATAATTTATATTTCCAAGAAAATATAATACCCAAGGTTATATTCATATAACCAACTTATTTTCTTGAAAATCTATGATCCAACTTTACATAGATTCCACCACATCAGTTGATCTGCTAGTGGTGAAAGTATAAAAGATGGTAATCTGTCGAACAATAATTGGCAAACAATTTTCCAATTCCTAGATCATTATGGGATTTACATCAAATTGATTCATCAATTTGTCATGTAAGCATGTTTCATCTCATCTCATGCCTTAAGCTCTAGGTCTCACGCATCAACTTAATTAAGTCGTCTAACTTAGAAACTGCAAATTCTCCATGTGTGGTCTCACGCACACTCGGAAATTTACCTTGTCATTAAAATTTAGCCTGCGTCTCACGTTTACTAAATAATAACTTCAAGTGTTTCTTATAGTTAGATGGCATGTAACTTAAATTTTTAAGGGTATTTAGTTTGATGTGAAAATCAAAACATGTGTAAAGATGCATGCACTCATCTTTATAACATAAGTTTTCAAAACCTTTTTATTACCAATTCTTAAGATTAATACAAAAAGTTTTACTTGAGGTAAAATACCTTAAGATGACTTTGTACAAGAATGAATTTAAAAGAAAATCGTTTAAGACGTATTCGTAAGTGTGATAACCAAGGCAGACTCTAAGGCTCTTTCCAAGCCTTCTTACCACGACTATGAATTTGTCTTAAAGGAGTTACTTTTAAAACCATGTGTACAAAATCAATCAAGCCAAAGTTTTTGGATTAAATCTTAAAACATGTAACAAAGTATGAATCTTGCTAGTCTCGCCTTGGAGCGAATTACCGTGCGAAGCGAACCGTTGTTGGCACATAAGACACCGCAAGATTCAATTTTTATTACTTAAAGTTTCACCATTATTAGTCCAATTTATTTTCTTTGTAAAAACTACCATTTTATTGCTTACAATCATGTCCAACAAAATAAAACAATAAAGTAATCAAAGACAAATCAAAACAACTAATAAACATAACAATTATAAAGTGAAACAATTAGCCACATGCAATCTTGATTAGAAAAGATCCTAATAAAATCAATTCTAAGTTTCAATATGCATATAATTAACTATGGCCTTCACCTCTTAATGGAAGTGAGCCACATATATTGACGAATCAATTGCGTAGGCCAAAGTCAATCACATACCACGTAGCACATAAATTGATTTTAATAATTATGGGGTCTTCCCCAATTTAGATCTATCTAAAACATGTGAAAAAACTTAACAATTAATAAACAATTAATACCCATGACTAACATGCATGTTTCGTCACGGATCAAAGCAAAACAATTACCACATAGGTCACAAGTACGTTCAATAACTGGTTAATGACCTAGGGTTTCTAATTAATTAGAATTTAATTAATTTAAACCACAAACCCTAATTAGGGTTCATGGAAAAAACGACCCCCCCCCCCCAAAAAAAATTAGGGTTAGGGTTTCGAAAATTTAAAAAAATTTAAAGAAAAAAACCCTAGATCCAAAACATGTATCTAAAACTATTAAAGATACGATTTTTATTATGTTTTAGTAATCAATTACATGTTATACATGGCTCGTGATGCCACTGTTAGAATTTTAAATATCATGACAATCATATAAAACAAAGTACTCATGTATGCGGAAGCTATGGATCAAGTATAACATATAATTATTAATAAAAACATAAATAGGAACGTACCATATGTAATCTTGAATTCTTGAACAATTGATGAACCCTAATTAGGGTTTATAAGGATCAATGAATAACCCCTTACCGTTTTGTTATTCGATCCAAGATACAATCAATAGTGTGATTGTACCACGTTCTTGTACACACGTACTAATACCGAGTAAACGTTATGCTAGTAATAAAACACAAAACAATTTTCTTGACATTCAAAATTCCATTACAATAAACAAGAAGAAAACAAATACTGCATGTTATTGTTGTTATCATGCGTACATGATACATGCATGATTTAGCATAGTACCATGCAATCATCATTCCGGTACAATCCAACCAATCGCACATCAGTAGTAAATAAACTTTGAGGTTTTGTTTTGTTTTCGGTGAATCGACCATAATACAAAGAGCAAAAGTTTGTTTATATAATAACCAAACTTTTCCTCTAAGGTATTGCCTCCCACCTCCTTTAGTTACCAAAGTTGACAACCAACCCCCCTCCTAGAACTTTCACACAGTCGGTCACAAAGAGGGAGGACGAGGGTTTCAACTTTGACACTTTAATCCTTCTTTTATATTTAAAAGATCATTAGTCAATTGTCCGTTAATTGCTAACGGTCGTTGGACGTTTTGTGTATATAATAATTAAATATAACATTTTATAAATAATTATTAATCATTTACTCTTCATACGTAAAGTGTGCAATCCCGTGATCTCGAGTTCGATACTAGACATATACTTATTGTTGAGGGTCGATTACACGGTAAGGTGGTTAAGCCTTCGTTCTTTGTGTATAAGATATGTTTGTGTGAATATGATTAAGTATGCAGAATCTACTTAACCATACTTTAGAAGATTTATGTTTTGGATATGGAAAATGGAATAGTTAACACCAAATGATTCAATATTATTCAAAATAATACGAGTGATCTTTTCTATCACTAGGGTTACAAGACCTTGAATCTTTTTGTGACTTATGTTTTGTTCTTTGTATTGTCTGTGTCTGTCTTTTCACATGCACATTCTAGATTGATATCTATATACACATCTAAGATTTTCCTTTTATAGTCCAAGGAAAGATCTTTTACAAACTTCATGACTCAACAAATAACTAGCTTATGACTAATCAGTTGTTCTAGCTTAGATGATGACTTATCATGTTAGTCATTAAGATACAACATGTATCTAGGATTACAACTCACTTGGAGTGTTCAATTTGATGACTACAACAAAGATATTTTCTTGTATATGAATCAGTAGAATAAGTCGTACTTATCTACACAGCTGTTTGTATGAGTCATAGCTGCAGAGTCATAGCAGCATAATCATAGTAGCAGCAGAATCAAGCAGCAAAATCACCTTCAGTGGAAACGGTCTTCAGCAGAATCCATCAGTGGAAACTCGCTTTGTGCTTTATCAGCAGAAACATACTTGTCGTATTTCCTTTAAACCTTTATGCTGAATCTTCAGATTCTTTTGTTTATTTAATTCCTAACAATCCTCCCCTAAACATGTGAATCACATTCAAACATGTTTTCCTGAATTAAATGAGGACTTTGTGAAGATCTTTCAAACACTTTATTTTCAGACTGGTCGATCTGAACTTTCTTTTCTTCTGAGTGAATGAACTTATCTTTCTCTGGAAAACATCTGCTTTTTGATCGTTGCTCCATTCTTGGACTAAAAGATGGTGCAATCTTCCTTTGATTTTAACAAGATATCATCTATCAATTTGCCTTTGCAAGTGATGAACAAACGTAGTGAACTGAAATTGAATCTTTTCAACTTTTTGACCTAGATAGAACTTTCTCCTTTGAAATGTTTCATCTCTTCTGAATACAACATTAAAGAATGTTCTTGTCATTTTCAACCTCTATGTCATCATCTTGTATGATCTTGTCTTTTCTTTTGGTTAATCTTCCTTAAACTGGGCTTTTATTTCCTCCCCTGAGATGTTTGTTTCCTCCCCTGAGATTCAAATAACATCTTATATTCATATACCAATCCTCCCCTTGTTTGAAAGATTTTCTCACAATCATAACATCATCATCTGATCTAGCATTGTTCCATGTTTTCAGACAATTTGTACATGAAGCCATCAATTCCTTAAGAGTTTAAGATACTGCCCTCATCACTTCTAGGTGTGTTAACTCCTATGAGAGGTGATTCAATGGACGTTTTTGACTCATGGTCCATCTGATGATGGTTTTTAAAGTCATCTTTTAAAAAATCCTTTTAAGAAACTTTTGCCTTAGCAGTATGTATATGATTTTATTATGAAAAATCATACTGCTTACAACCATTTTGAAGGGATTAAGTGTGTAACAGACACTTAGTCAAAATTTCGGTTTAAAGCAACCTCTGGTTGTGTGAGAACCAATGTTTTCAGTTATAAATAACTGCCTGTGTATAGATAAACCTATTCAAAAGGCTTTCTTTACAGGGTTTCCAGCTCGTGGCATTTGTTACCTCTAACACAAGTGTTAGATTCACTGTTGCTCGCTGTTCTTTCTATCAGATATCTGTAGATTAGTCACATTATACTTGAGAGTATAAAATGATAGAAAGTGAGTTGTATCAGTTATTAACTGATAAACTAATTTATCAATTCAATGTGAAACATCATAATCAGATTTCAAAAAAGAAGTTTTAAGGAGTTTTGAAGTCCCAAACTTTTTCTATCATGAACCTATTATATCAGCAGCAATGATCAGCTTTCAGCAGTAATGATCAGCAGCTTTGATCAGCAGATTTCACTTGAAATAACCTTTCAGCTTAAACATTCATACCTGAAATTGTTAGTCTAAAACCAAAAGAACAAAGTACAAAGTACTTGTCTTGAATTAGAATAATCATAGAACTAACTGTATGAATAACTTCAAATATTGTTAATAGTAGTATTAAATAACAAAGTTAGATGCATTAACAAAATCTATATACAAGAACACATTATATTAAAAAATTTAAAGATTAAGCATTCCAATACTTGCTACCAAGTACTGAAATCTACCAACATCAAAAGCTTTGGTAAGAAGATCTGCAAAGTTTTGATCTGAAGCAATTTTCATTACTTGAATTAATCTTTTCTCATTGCAATCTCTTATAAAATGATGTCTTATTTCAATGTGTTTTGTTTTAGAATGTTGCACTGGATTTTTAATAATGCAAATTGTACTACTATTATCAATATGTATAATGGTATGTAAGAAATTGTACCCATAATCAAGAAGTTGGTTTTGAAGCCATAGAACTTGACCACAGCAACTTGCAGCAGCTACATATTCAGCTTCAGTTGTTGAATTTGCCACAATTGTTTGCTTCTTACACTGCCATGAGATAAGTCTGCATCCAAGGAATTGACATCCTCCGGTTGTTGACTTTCTGTCCAAGCTAGCACCAGCATAGTCACTGTCTGAGAATGCTATCAAATCAAAAGGTGATTCTCTAGAATACCATAAACCCAACCTTGGTTGACCTTTGAGATATCTAAAAATTCTTTTGACTGCTGTTAAATGAGAAACCTTTGGAGTTACTTGAAATCTTGCACAAGCACAAACAGAGAACATTATATCAGGTCTTGATGATGTAAGATACATCAAAGAACCTATCATAGATCTGTATGTATGTACATCCACATTTTCTCCATCTGCATCTTTAAGAAGTGGCTTCTCAGGATCCATTGGTGTGCTTGCTATTTTTGAATCAGCAAATTGAAATTTTCTAAGAATCTTTGCAACATATTTGTCTTGACTAATAAATATGCCTTCAGATGATTGCTTAACTTGCAGACCCAAAAAGAATGTAAGTTCTCCCATAGAACTCATCTGAAACTTATCTTTCATAAGTTTTTCAAAGTCTAAACACATCTCCTTCCTTGTAGATCCAAAGATAATGTCATCCACATACACCTGTACTAACAGAAGATCTTTCTTGTGTTGTTTGATGAAAAGTGTCTTATCAATCTTTCCTCTTTGAAATCCATTCTCTAATAAATAGGAAGCTAGTGTTGCATACCAAGCTCTTGGTGCCTGATGTAGGCCATATAGAGCTTTAACTACCTTGTACACTTTGTCTGGATGGTCAGGATCAGTGAAGCCTGGAGGTTGTGTAACATACACCTCTTCTTCAATTGAACCATATAAAAATGCACTCTTGACATCCATTTGGTAAACTGTGAAGTTCATAAATGAAGCATAAGCTAAGAAAAGCCTAATTGCCTCAATTCGAGCTACTGGAGCATAAACCTCATCATAGTTTGTGTGTACCCTTGTGCTACTAATCTAGCCTTATTCTTAATCACTATGCCTCTTTCATCCCTTTTATTTCTAAAAACCCATCTAGTGCCAATTACTCTTACACCATTAGGTAAATCAACTAGCACCCATACCTTTTGAATCTTGAACTGAAGAAGCTCCTCTTGCATAGCCTCTAACCAGCTTGAATTTTCTAGGGCTTTATGAATATTCTTTGGTTCATCTTGTGAGAGAAAACATACAAACAAACAGGAGTTTGAAAACTCATGCTGCTTTGAAGCATAAAGGGCATCAAGAATCCCTTTTTGATCTGAAGACATCAATTGTTGTCTTGTCTTCACACCAGATTGTACATCTCCAATCACATTTTCTAGGGAGTGAACTTTGTGAATCTTTGATTGTGGAGTGGAAGGAACTTGATAATCAGATGGAATATTACTTAAATCCACCTCATCTTCTGAAAAGTCTGCTTTTGTTTCTTCTGAAGAAATATCAGCAGAAACAATTTGCTTATCAGTAGAAACATTTTGCTCATTGGCAGGAACGTTTTGCTCATCAGCAGGAACATTTTGCTCATCAGCAGGAACGTTTTGTTGTTCTTGTGTTCTTCCTTCTCTGTTTTTATCTTCAACACCTTCTTTAGCTTTTCCAGAAGAAGATTCACCATTTGTTGAAGTTGATTCCACACTTGTATTTGACCATATTGGCATCATCACATAATCTTGATGTGTCTTCTTGTCTAACCTTGCCTCATCCGTTGCTTGTGAACCTGAAAAATCATTAATTTCTGCAACAACAGGCACATAATTCATTGAATGGGTTAGAGATTCAAGATCAAATAGCCATTTTGGTCCTTGACCTTCTACATTAGATTTATTTTCTAAAAATCTCACATGCAGATTTTCTTCTACTCTTCTAGTTCTTATGTTGTACACTCTAAATGCTTTGCTATTGATAGAGTATCCAACTAAGAATCCTTCATATGCTTTTCCATCAAACTTTCCAAGATGGTCTAAGGTATTTAGAATTGTCACATGACATCCAAAAGGTCTAAGAAATCCTATTTCAGGAGTTCTACCTCTAAAGAGTTCATATGATGTCTTATTGTGAGGCTGCACTATTAAAACTCTGTTCTGAACATAACAAGCAGTGTTGACTGCTTCAGCCCAAAAAGTTATAGGCAACTTTGAATCAGCTAACATAGTTCTAGCAGCTTCTATTAGTGTTCTATTCTTTCTTTCAGCTACTCCATTCTGTTGAGGAGTTCTAGCAACACTAAATTCTCTTTTAATACCTTTTTCTTTGCAGAAATCATCCATAACTCTATTTTTAAATTCTGTCCCATTATCACATCTAATGACTTTTACTCTTTTGCTTACTAGGTTTTCTATCTCTGTAATGAAGGTCTTAAGGATGCTAGAAGTCTCATCCTTAGTTCCTAAAAAGAATACCCATGTAAATCTACTATAGTCATCAGTAACAACTAGACAAAATCTCTTATGCATTATACTACTTATTGAAACAGGTCCAAATAAGTCCATATGAAGCATAAACAATGATTTATTGATAGAGTTAAAAATCTTGGGCTTACAAGAGACTTTGTGTTGTTTGCCTTTAAGACAAGCAATGCATGTTTGATCATTTTCAAAACGTTTTTGAGGTAAACCTCTTACCAAACCATTCTTAACAATCTTATTTATGGTTTTGAAGTTAATATGACCAAGTCTCCTATGCCATAACATAGATTCATCTAATGTGGCCTTTGCAACAAGACAAGTTAAAGCATCTTTAGAAACAATGTTATTCATATCAACACTGTACATATTGCCCTTCCTAGGAATTTTAAGAAGTACTTGACTTTCATCAGGCATCTTAAAATCAGGAGAAAGTACAAGACATTCAGTCTCAGTAAAAAGAACATTATTCTTTCTGTCACACATTTGTGAGACACTAAAGAGATTATACTTAAGCTCTTGCACATAAAACACATCTTCAAAATCTAATTTACTGGTTTTGATAGTACCTTTACCAGTAATCTTTCCACCAATTCCTCCTCCAAAGGTAACATATCCACCATCAATTGATTGAAAGTTGGAAAGATAAGACATGTTGCCTGTCATGTGCCTTGAACACCCACTATCTAAATATCCTTGATCTTCATGATCTGTTGGTGAAAGCCCCTGCACAAAATAAAAGAATTAGTTTTCTTTGGGGATCCAAGCCAACACTGACTTGGATCTGCCTCTTGCATCAATGAAATGTAATCTCTTGAGGACTGTTGATGCAACATTGGATTTAAGAATCCAACATGCTGAGGCCTTAACAGCATTTGCCCTGTTACCCTTAGCAGCAGTATGCTTAGCAGAAGAAACTACTAGCTTTGTAGTTGTACCCTTTGGTCTCCAAACTTGTTTTTGGACCACTGCTTTTGTTTGAATGGGCCTTTGAACAATATTATATGCATGTTTGAAAGTTGTTTTTGCACCCTTAATTGTTGATTTTGGGTAAACAATCATATATGGTTTTTCAGCAGAAACCATTTTCCTTTCAGCAGGAACAGTTTTTGCTCTATCAGCAGGAACTGCTTTTGTGACTGTTTTGGGTTTTGATCTTTTAGAATTAGAGTGAAAATGAGATTTAGGTGTTTGCCTTTTGTAGTTCACTCTATTACTTTCATACCCAGATACCCATTGGTTACAGAAAGCTGCAAGATGGTCAAAACTACCACAAATGAAACAAGCTTTATTGTGAAAAGCAAAGTCATCACCTAGTTGGTAAGACTTGAGGTTATTCCAATTTCTTTGGTTACCTCTGGGCTTGTTTGTGGTTCTATATTGTTCACAATATCTAACTGGTCGCTTAACATATTTTTCATTGGTTTTAGGCCTATCAGTATTGTGTTTGACTATCTTAGAAACTCTTGTTCTTGCTTTCTTAACCACTTCAGGTTTAGACATAACCTGTTTATTTACAAAGGACACCTTGTCCTGAAAAAGTAATGTTTTACATGAACATTTACTTTCTTTCTTAGACTCATCAGCTACTATGTTAGAGTTTGGTTGAACTCCATATTGTAACTTAGGTAGCTGAAATTCAGGTAATCCTGAATGCTCTAGGTCTATCCCTGGGGGTTTTGGGATACCTCTATAAGGAGGTGGGGTTGTATTATATCCTAATCCTGACTTAACTTTATTATTCACTTGACTGTCTATTATTTTGGTTACATTTTTAGAAGCATGTTCAAGCTTCTCTACAGTCAATTGAATGTTTTCTTTTTCAGTCTTAACCCTATCCAATGCTTCTTTTAAAGCCTCAATGATTTGATCTTTAAATTGATTGTCATTTTCAAGTAAAGTTTTAGCATCAGTAAAGGTAAGTTCATTCTTTTTATAGTATAGGATTTGCCTCTCTATAGATTCTAAACCACATTTATAATTGAAAAGATCTTGATCAGTTTTGGCTAGCTGAACCTTTTGGTCATCATACTGTTTAATTAAGATTTTTAAGTCTTTAAGAGCAGTACAAGTATTTGAACAAGATTTATGATCATGTACCTCAGTTGCAGTAAATGCCATAAGAGCCATCTGTGAAGAACCCTTTTCTTCATCATCCATGAAGCTCCAATCAAAACCTAACCCATCAATAGCTACCATGGCTTTTGGTTCAGAAATCTCCCTTGTATTGGATTTGCTTCCAACATCTCTATTTCTGCTATCTTGTTGTCTTGGTCTTCTACACTCTCTTGAGAAGTGTCCCATCTTGTGACAGTTGTAGCATTCTATCTTTGACTTGTCATAACCAGCAGGATCATTGCTACTGATTGTGATCTTCTTCCCCGTCCTTTGATAGAATTTCTTAGCTCTCATGCTAAGAAGAGAAATTTGCCATTTTAGATCCATTTCCTCCAGATCATCATCATTGATCTCTTGGAGGTCTTCATGAGTTAACATGGATCCATTATGCTTGCTTGTGAAAAAAGCACAACATGTTTTCTCATCTAAAATTCCAAAAGTACTGCTTGATGAACTTGCAGCACTTAAACCATCATGAACTTTCTCATTAGTAACTGGAACTGAATTACTAGGAGATGACATAAATGCCATGTTCCCAGTGCTTGAGTTAGAACCTCCAGTTTTCTTCAAATCTTGCTCAACAATTTTAAAATTGCTATACAGATCCATAAGATCCATAGTGTCAATGTCTGACTTGTTCTTCCAGACAACAACATGCATAGCCCACTCTTCAGGTAAGCTTCTCAGAAATTTTGATTTTAAATCTTCTTGAGGTATTTCAACTCCAAGAATTGCAAGTTGACTCACAATATTCTGTAGCCTGTTGAACATATGGTCTAAAGATTCATGGTTGGTTGATGTGAAATTTTCAAACTGTTGCTTAAGAAGAGTTTTCTGGGTCTTCTTGGTGGCTTCATTCCCACCATACCTTGCAATAATGGCCTCAAATAACGATTTTGCATCTTTGAATTTACTGAAGTTTATAAGTTGATCATTTGGAATGCTCATCATCAGCATGCTTCTGGCCTTTAGGTCATTCTTCTTCTTAATTCTATCTTCTGCAGTTTGTGGCTTGGTTTGCAGCTTTGCAACTTCCTTACCATCAACTGTTGATGTAGTGGTTGTAGACTTGAAAGAATCTCCATCTTCAATAATTTCCCAAAGTGTATAATCTTGCACTTGAAAATATTGTTCTATTCTTAACCTCCACATCTCAAATTCATTCTGTTTGAGCATTGGTAATTTTGCAGCAACATTTGTTTGAATAGACTCAACATCCATTTCTAGCTTCTTCTTCTAAAACAAAAATATTAGCCTGACGCTCTGATACCACTTGTTGAGGGTCGATTACACGGTAAGGTGGTTAAGCCTTCGTTCTTTGTGTATAAGATATGTTTGTGTGAATATGATTAAGTATGCGGAATCTACTTAACCATAGTTTAGAAGATTTATGTTTTGGATATGGAAAATGGAATAGTTAACACCAAATGATTCAATATTATTCAAAATAATACGAGTGGTCTTTTCTATCACTAGGGTTACAAGACCTTGAATCTTTTTGTGACTTATGTTTTGTTCTTTGTATTGTCTGTGTCTGTCTTTTCACATGCACATTCTAGATTGATATCTATATACACATCTAAGATTTTCCTTTTATAGTCCAAGGAAAGATCTTTTACAAACTTCATGACTCAACAAATAACTAGCTTATGACTAATCAGTTGTTCTAGCTTAGATGATGACTTATCATGTTAGTCATTAAGATACAACATGTATCTAGGATTACAACTCACTTGGAGTGTTCAATTTGATGACTACAACAAAGATATTTTCTTGTATATGAATCAGTAGAATAAGTCGTACTTATCTACACAGCTGTTTGTATGAGTCATAGCTGCAGAGTCATAGCAGCATAATCATAGTAGCAGCAGAATCACCTTCAGTGGAAACGGTCTTCAGCAGAATCCATCAGTGGATACTCGCTTTGTGCTTTATCAACAGAAACATACTTGTCGTATTTCCTTTAAACCTTTATGCTGAATCTTCAGATTCTTTTGTTTATTTAATTCCTAACACTTATTAATATTTATCCACAAACTCTAACATTTTCATCATTTGTTTTGGAGGTGCTTCAATGCACCTATGAATCCTTGATTTTATAGGTAGACTTACAACCCTTTTAATAAACATAAACCATATTACGATGACAATTTTTTAAAAACAAAAGTAGACTATTTGACCCATTTTCTTTATAGTTCACTTCGATTCTATCCACTAAGCTTATGTAATTAAAATTTAAATGAAAATATGACTCTGACCAAATAAAATAAGAGTCAACTAACTGTGTGTTATAGGCTTACATCTATTTGACCCATTTTCTTTGCAAAAGTTTGGTGTTCATGTTCAAATGTTAAACCATTTCTGAAACCTACGGTTAAAATCATTACAAGTATTCTATGCAAGTTTGTATACTTTTATAGTAAACGTTATCAAAAGTCCAAAACCATGTAATCCATATTTTTTCGGATTATTTTTTACTAAAATATTGTGTAATGAGATAGCAAAAGTCCAAACACTTTATAATAGACTAGGGTACGCCGGTACGGTCGTGCCATAGCCTCGGCTGGCCGACCAGCACACTCCATGGATGAGACACCATACCAAGGCACCGCTAGTCATGTGATTATTATTATTATTATTATTATTATTATTATTATTATTATTATTATTATTATTATTATTATTTTATTTTATTTTATTTTTTTGGTGGGGGAGGGGGGTACTCTGACACCACTTTTACTCTATGCATTACTTTTGTACCAGAGAATGTAGTTTTGGTGGCATGTACAAAAGTATGGGTAAAAAGTGCTGAGGTGGCACAACTTTTGCCCATGGCATCACCTCGACGGCGGTACCCAGTGTTAGATCACATAATTCCTCGTAGGCTATAATGTTTATTCATTGGGTATTTATAAGCAATATACCTGGAAACCCTAATGGACACAACCCACAAGTCGGGCTTGGGCCAACTAACTTATTCATCTAATACTCCCCCGCAGTCCGAGCGGCGAAATCGCGAAAGCTCGGACTGGAGTAGTAAACTAGACAAGGAAAAAAAAATAACATAATAAAAACATAAATTTAGTCGACTCGTAACAAAACCCTACCAACGATCAACTTTTGTCGACTGGTACCAACGGTCGGCTAAGTCGACTGGTAACACAACCGTACCAACGGTCGACTTTAGGGACTGGTACCAACGGTCAACTTTAGTAGACTAGTAACAAAGCCGTACGAACCATCGACTAACAAACAATAATAAAACAACTATAACTTTTTTTTCTTTCTTTTTTTAGACAATGAAAACATAAAAAGCAACACAAATCTTCAAACGGCAAACCAACACTCTTGTCACTTTTCATTATCGAGAGACATACACATGTTCTGAGTGCTTTTGGTAGCATTTATTGCATGGGATTTTATATTGCGAATGGATTGCACACATCAAAAGCTTTCTTGGAACATAGAAATTAATACCATAAAGGTTTTTGATATCAATTAAACATGAAACTGAGCTTTTGATGACTGGAAAGTGACAGCTTGGATTTGTAGTGATAAGTGACGGAGGGTTTGACGGAGTGGGCTAGGGGAGGCGGCTCAACATAGCCACCTAGGTCTGAGGATCAGACCTGCTCCGATACCATGTTAGATCACATAATTCCTCGTAGGCTATAATGTTTATTCATCAGGTATTTATAAGCAATATACCTGGAAACCCTAATGGACACAACCCACAAGTCGGGCTTGGGTCAACTAACTTATTCATCTAATACCCAGCGCTCTAACATATGTCAAGAGGTGGTTTGGTTGGTACATTCTCTTTATACATGTTTTTCACCCGTCTATGCGTTATAGATTGCCATATGTTCATATCTCGTCTATTAGTAGCTTATGATTTAGTTCTACAAATCATTTCTTTAGTACAACAAATAAAAATAATAAATAATAAATAATAAATATATGCCTTTCAAACAAAAAACAAATAAAAATAATAAATAATAATTAAAAAAATCAACCATATGTGATTAAATATTAAACATATACTTAAACTGAAATAATCCAATATATATCCGCCTTTCCCGAATAACCGAACAGAAAAAACCGCATCCATTTCATTGAAATAATCAGGAATTGAAAAAGTTTAATACAATAGACAATCAAACAATTGCTTCCCTAAATCGTATACATGGTGCTTAGCGGAAAAATGAATTATAACCATCTGATAAAACTCATAAACATATAGAGTGTGTTTAGTTGGAGAAAAAAATTCTCTTTTTTTCTATCTTTAGTTTTGTAAAATTTTGGAAGGGAATTTTATCTCTACAAAACACTTGAAATATAGAAAATGCGCAGTTGATATTTTGTATTTTCTATTTTGAAGAAATGGAGGAAGGGTTGTGGGTTACAAAGGAAAACAACTAAAATTCGTTTTGTAATTTCCCTTGTTAAGTTATGAAATAGGGTATTTTTTTATTTTGCAAAACATTTTGTTAGAAAACGTTGATTTGCACGCGATATCTGTTTTCTTTGTTTTTACAAAAGATTTTGTAAAAAAATAAGGGTGTTTTTCCCCAACTAAACGCACCCTAATATTTTTGTAAAACTAAAGCTAGTAGAAAACATAAGCATTTGGTTTGAAAATAGTCAAAATACAACTACGTATTAAAGCCTAATACACTAGAGTGGTCCACTTAAAGCATAAGTGGTCCAAACCCAAAACAGATAATTAGGTAAAGCCCAGTATCTAATAAAATTGTATTTGGTTCCATTTATGGGTTGTCAATGGTTTGAGTTACGTTAGTTAGTTACTTGACTCACATATATTTTTGTATAAAGTTCTTATAATCAGTTACCAATGTTTTTTTTAGAAGACGGATGAAGTTTTTTCGTCTTCCTAAGAAGTGTTAGAAAATTTCTCTTTCGCTTTTCTATGGCTGAACGCTTTGAATGCGTTAAAAGCTTCACTATTTTTTCAGCTTTCACAATAAAAGAGCGAAATAAGACTATGATATTCATTTTGCATTCGCTTATTCTGTTTTAAAATAAGTGTCACATATTTATTTATGGGCTTCTATGAGCTAATTTGTAAAAGATTTGGACGTATTAAGCCATCTTTTACTTTCGAAATAGGCATGTATGGCCCTTACAAAAGTTAAATGGCATTAACGGACACATAAATATAATAGATTTAATTATTGATAGATGAATAAGGTGTTTGAGGATTTTTTTTTTCGTTGTTTTTAGTTATTATTATTATTTTTTTATAACGATTTATACATGAGCCCGTTTGACTCATGTCCATTAAACTCGTGCCCGCTTGTCCCAAGCCTTTTGAACCCGTTGCCCGACCTCGCCCAGCCCGTTTTACCACCTCTGATTGTAGTAAACTGTACATTTCCACAAACTGCGTGATATCTTTTTAAGGGAATTGATACTCACACCACAAAAAATGATTATGCACACACCACAATATCACATCACTAATGAATATGTTACAATATGACATATGCATAATTGTGATGTGTGCATCAATTTATGTGATGTGAGTATCTGTCCATTTTTTTAAACCTCAATTATTACCCTAAATGATTTTTCGTGGCCACAAATATTTTCCATAAATGTTAAATAATATAATATAATGTCCCAAAAAAAATAAATAGCCGACAAAAACAATATAAAAAGCATATCCAATGACACATGTATTTGACTTTTTCTAAGTAGATTTATAGATTCCATTTGTGTCACAAATATTAATTACTTTACCCTACTATTCATACGCCTTCCTTTCCTCTCCGGCCACTTTTTCCGGTCATCTCATATCTTCTCCGGTAAGACCCTTTTTCTATTTTTTTTTTTTAATTTTTTTTATAATATATATATTTTTTTAATAAATATTTGCTAGTAGTGAACTGATGATTGTATTAACACGCTGACTTTGTTTTTCTAATCCAAAGATTTTCTTAAAAAACAATTAATTAATGTTTTTTATGCAAAACCCTGATCAAGGTTTTATTGTTTTTATGTTTGATGACATGTTAAATACGCTAAAACTGAATCTAGTAAGTAGAGCTCGACACTGGCTGTTGGAATTGGTTTTTTTTTTTTATTGAGTTTGAGTATCGAAAACTAGCTCGGGCTTAAACGGGCTCGGCTCGGGCTCTTATTGAGTATATATATGTAGAAACTCATATGTTTGGGATTGCTTATTGAAACTGCTTATGGTTTGTAATGAAATACTAGCATAGTAGTGACTGTTTAGATTTGGTAATTAAGTAGCTGTTTGAGTGATTGGATATTGTATTTAGATAAGCGGATAAGCAGTTTGCTTATCTGTAATATCAAAATGTGATAAGGAGATGAGCCTTTTTTTAATAAGCAAATCAGAAACGCCACTTTAGTTTTTATAGACGATCTGAAAAAATAAGTTGTAATTTGTGGCCATGTTTTTTATATGTATATCCTAATCTATTCTTCAGTAATAAAAGGACAAGATACTTAGTTAAATGTCACTTTTCTCGCTTATAATATCATCATTTCTCATCGTTTATTGTAGCTATGTTAGGCTCCTTATATACCGTCCTTTTAGGTTGTGTTTTATATATATGCTCTACTCTGTTTACTGTTTTGAAATCATCGTAACCTTGTTTTATTGAGATGCTATGTGTATGTAAAATTGCTAAATGTGATCAAACTTGAAATCACTAGTAAACTGATAAACATACATCACATGTTCTTAAACCCTGTGTATTTTCTTTACTATATATCTATCTAATTTTTGAATCGGCTTGCAGATGAGTTCTAAAAGAGGAGGTGCTCAGTCTAATCGAGGTAAAAACACAGCCGCGAGCTCAAACCTTGATGCTGATCAGTTGAACTACGCAGTCCAAGATATGAACCTAGATTCCGCTCAAGATGAAGGATGGGAAGTTATCTCCAAAAAAAACAAGAACAAACAAGCAAACACCGCTTCTTCAAAACAATATGCTTCTCAGACTCCTAAACAGAACCCGCGAGGTCAGCGTGGAAATCAACAAGTCCGACCTCCGAACAATGTTTGGGCAAACCAAACAGGTGGCAGAGGTGGTGGTGGTAGCAACTACAATCCCACCCCAAACGTCGTCCCTCCACCATTACAAAGTGGATGGAACTGGAACTCGAGGCCAAACAACAATGCAGGTCAAAGGGCAAATACGTCAATTCCTCAACATTCTCCTGTGGAGGAAGAAGTCGAAGACCACAACGAGACTGAAGAAAATGATGAATCAGAGGATGAACTTCTGAGTGACGAGTATGATTCGGATGAAGGCTCTAAAAGCCACGAGGAACGGAAGAAGAATAGATGGCATTCTGAATTTTTTGAGACTTTGGATAGACTTACGCTTGAACAGATCAATGAGCCAACTCGGCAGTGGCATTGCCCGGCTTGTCAGAATGGTCCTGGTGCTATCGACTGGTATAAGAGTCTACAGTCCCTTATAGCACATGCCAAAACGAAAGGGTCGAAAAGAGTCAAGATTCATAGAGATCTTGCTGAACTTCTTGAGGAAGAGTTGCGTATTAGAGGAGCTATGTTTATGGCAGCTGGTGAATCTTATGGTCAATGGCAGGGGTTGAATCAAGTTGTGAAAGACCGGGAGATTGTTTGGCCTCCGATGGTTGTTATTATGAACACGCAACTTGAACAGGATGACAATAATAAGGTATATATCCATGTATTAAATATTTATACAATGTTTCATGGATTTTTATAGGGGTTTGGATTTGGTCTTGAAACTAATTTTTGGGAGTTGTAGTCGCAATAATCTGTTATTACTGTCTAGAGAGAAAAATAAAAAATAAATAAATAAATCTGCTTCTGATTATGAAATAATGAATGTCCACCGAATAATCCTCTTTGGTCACATTATCTAAGTATTAACTTATTAATTTAATCAGCATTTGTCTAAAAGGACAAACAGTTCATTAGACTATTACATCTACAAACTCAAAAAAGCACAACTAAACGTTATATCAAACTACCGATAATCTAATTCTGATCCTACAAAATTTACGTTATCATTGATAAAACTCACATCCAAACACCCCGTTAGAGTCATAAGCATGTAGATGAATACGTGGCTTGTTATATGAACTAATTTACTGGCATAAAAATTCTACTTTCAGTGGCTTGGCATGGGAAACCAGGAACTTCTTGATTACTTCGGGTCATATCAAGCATTGAGGGCCCGTCATTCTTATGGGCCAAGAGGACACAGGGGCATGAGTGTGCTGATATTCGAGTCGTCGGCTATAGGATACACAGAGGCTGAGCGGTTAAGCAAACACTTTGAACACCAAGGCACGGACCGAGCTGCATGGGAGAATCGACCTAATCTGTTTTATCCGGGTGGGAAAAGACTGTTGTATGGTTACATGGCAAATAAAAGAGATATGGATTACTTTAATCAGCATTCTCAAGGTCTGTATCTTTTTATTTATTGTTCTATCGAATTTATACTGTTGTTGAGTTTTTGAAAGACTTGTTTTTATGTCTTCTTTAGGGAAGTCAAAGCTGAAATTTGAGTTGGTTTCTTACCACGACAAGGTTGTTAACCAATTGAAGCAAATGAACGAGGAGAACCAACAGCTGAATTGGTATAAGAACAAAGTTGTTAAAGAACAGATGCATTCAAAAGCACTCGAAGAGTCATTTGGTTTAGTGTCTCAAAAACTGAGGAAAACAGAAGAAGAAAACCGCATTGTCAGAGAGAGAACACAGCGTTATCATGACCAGAACAAGGAGGAGGTAATCTTTTTAATATAGTATTCCTCTAATCTGTCTGCAAATCTTAGAAAATGAATGTGAAAACTGATATGTATAGGATCATCACTAAGAATTTGGGTGCTTTAAGGTATATTATACTCAAGTCTAATTTTTTCCATTTATCGTCTCGTGTTTTGTATGTAGATGGATTACCAAGAGCAGTTCTTCAAAGACCAGCTGAAAATAATCCAAAATTCGAGGAATGCAAGAGAAAGCCATTTTGATGAGCTGCAGAAGGAAGAACGCAAAAGGGTTAATCAATCAGTGGATTCTCAAAAGAGGTATTAGCACTTGACTTAACTTTTACTTAAAACATGTCATTATTACTTTATTACGAGTAACTTTTCTTTTGCTATATAACTTTATTGATTGTTACCTGAGTCAAATATGCAAGTTATCATAAGAATAGAATATCTCCTGTAATGCGGCTCTTGTATATACAGGGAGGAGAAGCTTAAACAAATGAATGAATTTGAGGAAGAAAGGGAGAAGCTGATGAAATTGCACGAAGAGAAGATGGCGGAAATGAAGAGTAGGCATTGGAAGGAAGAGATCGAGTTAGAGGAAGGGTTTAATGCTGAGTTGACTCAGTTAATGGACAAGTACACTCCGCAATCTTGATATACAAGGCTGAAGAACTACAGAGAGCATAGAGTTGAGTGATGAAATTATTAGAATGCCGAAAAGTTTTCTGGTATTTCCCTTTTTTTATTATAAAACCTTGTCATACATCTAGACTTTACAGTTTAGACTTTAGACTTTAGACTTCAGAAATAGTTGAACTGGTGTAACTGTCTTGAGTGTTGCATGCTGTTTTGTTGCTCTTAAATGATTGGAAATTTGATGGCAACATTTTAGCATGCTGGGCTCAGTTTCATGTTGTTTCGTTCATGCATGGGTTTGACTCCTCTTGATGGTATCATGGTGGTATTGAAATGAGTGTAGATGTAATTGTCGAATTCCTACGAGCCACGAGTCGACTCTTATGAGGTGACTGAGACCTTGACTCTTAATTGACTTAGACGCGCCGACACTTACAAGTCACAAAATTAGGAGTTAACAGTCCTAAAGACACCATAAAGACCATGGAGGATGTATAAAGTATGAACCATATCATCTACTTTGAGAAACGAGGATCTATAAGATATGTTATAAATTATGACTTAGGATCAAATGAGAAGGATGAAATAACTATAACCACACATTTAGATGCATCGACTTAAATTAGATGCATCCCTAATCTTTTAGATGCACTATAATATATTTTGTAGCAAAAAAATAAATGCATATACATATATTAGATGCATTTCATCAAGTTAGACAAATTCTATATATTTTTCGTCCTTTGCGGGTCAAATTTGTTGTTAGTACCACTTTGCATTGTTTTCACTTCAAATCACTTTTCGGAACTAATTGGGATGCATCTAAATGAATAGAGATGCATCTAAATCAAGTCGATGCATCTCAAATGTGTGGTTATAGTTATTTCTCATCCTTCTCATTTTAAGTTTTCTTCTCCTTCTCATTTTAAGTTTTCTTCTCACTAGATCCTCTATAAATTATTAGTGTCTTCTTCTATATTATGACTTTTACTAATAGAGTCATGAGTTAACGACTATGAGTGTAGGTGATTAAACTTCGTTTCATGCTTTCTTAGGTACTGGCTATGCTTATTCTTCTTGCTTTTATTTGTAACTACGTAATTTATACATATCTAGAATTCGTAGTGTGTCTTCTCTATGAGTTGACTGAAATTACTTGTTAATATCTACTTTTTACTCGACATAAAAGAGCTTTTGGTTTATCTAGTGGATAGTCTCATTAGATGTGCTCGAGGACATGAATCAAAACAAGTTCTTTAAACCACTCTATCTTAAAGTGCATTCTGTAAACAATCTCACGTGACTCTTGGTTTTTCTTACACATATGCATGTGGTTAATCTTAACTTTCAGTTTCGAGTTTATCTTCCCTTCCCTTTCCTCTCCTCTCCTAAAAAACACTCAAAAACACAAAATACATTCCCTTTCCTTTCCTCTCAAATTTTAACTCTGAGAATTCTGTGGGTTTGTGGGTATAACAGCTCTAGGTGTGGTGATACACCAAAACTCCTCATTTGGGGTTTACGGAGTGTCACATCACTTTAACAAATCTTCATTTACAAACGATGTATCACAACTAACCTCAACTTACTTATTTGGGGCACACCATTTACAAATTTATTTATTTTGTTTAATTTTCCAAATAAACTAGGGCCCGCTTGGTTCAAAGTAGGGAAATGAAAAGGGAAAGGGAATGCAAAGGACACAAATTTACTCTATAATAGTTGATTACCCACTACGGGGTAATCAATCCCTTTGCACCCCCTTACCAAGCACAAAACAATTAGTGATGTGGGCCCTTTTGAATATCTTACTCATTCCCCACCCCCTTAACCTCCCCACCAAGCAATTCATTTCAATCAAATAAAGCAAATAACATTTTTTTAAGTTACAAAATAATTATAAAAAAATAAAATAAATAATAAATAAAATCTTCTTCAACATGCCACACACACTACACACACTCTCATTCGAGAATCTATTACCACAACACCACCAACAACAAAGAAACTTGCAAACATAAACACACAAACACAAAAACACAGTTAAGAATCAAAGAAAAATTAAAAAATAAATAAATAAATAAAAGAGGTTTGTCAGAGTTTTACCCTCGTCTGCAATGGCGAACCCTCACGGTGTGGTGGCGAAGGGCAACGATTTTGCCACGTAGGAGTGGCGAGCGAGTGGCGAAACCACACCCAAGGCTCTAAGAGGAAAGAGTGTGGTAATGAGGTATTTCTCCTCATTTGGGGCCCACGGGTGCCACATCACCCCAACACCTTTTTACAACTAACCTCTCCTCACTCATAACTAACCTCAACTTACTCATTTGGGGCCCACCACTTACAACTTTATTTTCATTTCACTAAATAAATTAAATTCATTTCACACAAATTAAAAATACCACACCAAACTAAATTTATTTCATCAAATTTAAAAAGTTACAATATGAAGAAAAAAAACGATACGAAAAGAAAAAAAAATAAATGATAAAAATGTTATTTACTTAAAAAAAAAAAAGGGAAAAAATATTCAAGGACCAAAAATGTAAATAAGGAAAACCACCGAGCCACAAATCTTTTATATAATAAAATAAAACCCCTATTGAGAATTTTCCATTTCAAAAAAATGTATACCTTATTTAGTAATAATTATATTTTTAAAAAAAATATTTTCTTATTAGGTAACATTTTATATTTATCCATAACACAAGTAAAAGATAAATACAAAAAATATAGATAAGATGCAATTAACACAAGTAGAAGATAAATACAAAAAATATAGATAATATGCAATTAATAACAGGATTAAAATTTTTAAATAATTATTTTTAATAATAAAAAACTATAATTAAACATCATAAATCAAACAAAACAAAGATTAAATTATTTGTTTTTTAATAAATAAAAATATATGATTAAAAAAAATTTAAAAACCCGCGCGTGCGCGGGTATTATAACTAGTATTCATTATACAATTACAAGCCAAAAAAACCCAACACCAACACCACAAGTTGGTCTTCTTCTTCCCAAGATCTGAGAAAAAAAACGCAACACAAACACTTGACAAAAGAATGGGTTATTTACTTAATTTTGTTTATTGTCTCTTTTAACCATCTAGCTCATTTTTCTCTCTCACCACCCACGATTCAATTTTCATATGTTTGTTTCTCATTAATCATCATGACTATCATCAAAAAAAAAAAAAAAAAAAAAAAATGGGATACATATCCTATTAACACATAAAATTAAACATACATAAATTCAACAGAAAATTCATAGATCAACCCATCAAAAAACTTAAAAAAGCTATTAACACAGAAAATTAAACATACATTAATTATATTAACGTTGTTTGGTTTATCATGACAATCAGTTTCTTTTGCGGTTTCTTCCTTATATAGTGTAGACAAAGGATCAAAAGCTGGGACATATGCCACTGTTTCAGAGTAGACTGGATGAGTGTCTTTGATTATGTTTGGTGAGAACTTGTCAGCAGGGAATTGTTTTGTTTCATTGAAGAGAATGTCATCAGCTTCAGTTCCTGTTATACTGGCAATTTCTTCACCTTATTCAAAAGCATAGGGGTCTCGGAAGGGTGTGCAGTAGGTGCCATCGCACAGGGCCTCCACTTCAAAGAGGCCACATTTTTATTACTTTTGCTATAAACATCTATAATATTAAACATATACGAGTCGTATAATTCAAGTTTATATGCAATTTCTTTTTAGCTTACAAGTGTAATAACTAATAAGGCCTCTTTGTTATTATCGCCTAGGGCCACCGAAAACTGCGAGACGGCCCTGTTCAAAAGTGACATAAAATGTTTCTTCATCCTCCGCCCATAATATGTATATACATGTAAATATACATTTTTGTATATTTACATTAATATATATAACTGAATATATTTGTTACCAATAGTATTGACGAAATGGGTGTTATGGAAAAATAGGGTAATGATAATTATATTATCTTAACCTATAAAGGGATGGACAAAAAGGGGTAAACAACACATGTATTGTAAAAAGGTTTTGATAAATAAATAGACTATAAGGTAACGCCTCAGAAATTGGGTCTATACTACGGTCTAAAACATCAGATGTTGGTGATGACGGTCACCAGGAGGTAGGATTGTTCTGGGAGAGACTTACAGGGATTTATTTGGGTAAAGTGTAATTGTCGGCTGAGAGGTATCTGCTCGAAGGACAATGTGGTTAATTGGTAGTTGTCTGCCCAGACGTCGAGCAAGACCCTGGGCCAATGAGTCTAAAGGTGAAATAAAATAATTACTTTTTAATTTTTATACTAATTCTTATTTTAAAAGAGAAGTATATCTGATGAATACACGATTGGGGTATTTATAAGGGAATTATACGAATATGAAAGCTTTAAATAACTATTCAAGGTTTTCATAAAGGTAAAGAATGTATTTCGGAAATAAACAAACTAGAACTCACCAGTTTAATCTGATACACTTTAGTATGCATATTGTAGAAAATAATGAACCAAAGCCAATTTAACACAAAACAAGATTAGACTGAACCCAGCCAACCTCCCCTTGACTCAATCTTTTATTAATCAATGCTAAAGTAATAGCAATTATCTTTACAATACAGAAAATTTATAGAAAATGATTACACAAAATTAGGGTTATTCTAAACTTAGTAACAGCACTAGAGAGAGAGAACAAACACACAGTAAACCAGAGAATAATGTGAAAAATAAGCTTAATATGAGTTTATATAGTCAAACTAGCAGAAGTTCCAAGTTGCCCCTTGATGTCTTCAATAATGTACACTTTTAGTCCTTTAATAAGGGGATAATTGGTAAAATAGCCCAGTTGCCCTAAGTCTAGGCATATTTAGCCCTTTTTTTGAAAAATTCCCGTTTTAGCCAGGTTGCCCTGGGCAACTATTTGCATAGCCAACTACAGAGTGCCACGTCGGGGCAACTTTCGTGTGTTTTGGGCAACTTTTTTGTATTTTGGGCAATTTGAGGACACTTGTCATCTTTCGGTTGGCTGTATGAAAGTTGCCCAGGGCAACCTGGGCTAAAACGGGAATTTTTCAAAAAAGGGCTAAATATGCCTAAATCGCAGGGCAACGGGCCATTTTGGTCATTTTCCCTTTAATAAGTTGGGCGGGTACACTTCTAGCTCAGACTTGTGAAGAAGTACATTGAGACCCATGTGTTTGAGTCATGACTTTAAATAAGAAGTTAAAGGTTAAATCCTTTTAACACTCCCCCATAAGCTTTAGCTTCCTGAAGCTGCTCCCCCATCAACTTTATCCTAAAACACATTATACAAACCAAGCAACTTGCAAAATCTGTTATGATCAGTAACATTAAGCCCCTTAGTGAACAAGTCTGCAATATTATCCTCAGACTTACCTTAACTGTTTTAATAAAACCTGAAGCCACTTTTTCTCTTAAAAAATATAAATCAATTTCAAAGTGTTTACTTCTTTCATGAAGTACTGGATTACTAGCAATCTGCATAGCAGATTTGTTATCACAATACATTTCAACAAGCAAACTCACATTAACATGTAGATCAACCAACAACTTGGTAATCCACAAAACTTCACAACAAACATTACACATAGCCCTGAATTCAGCCTCAGTAGAAGATCTAGCAACAACAGCTTGCTTTTTACTTTTCCAAGAAACCAAACTGGTTCCCAGATACACACTATAACCAGTAATAGATCTTCTAGTTACTTTACACTTAGCCCAATCAGAATCAACAAACACTTTAAGACCAGTATCAATACTTTCTTTAAAAGTAATACCAAGTCCAGGTTCTTTCTTTAAGTACCTCAAGACTCTAAATGCAAGTCTTAAATGAGACTTCATAGGCTTATGCATAACTTGACTTAAACAATGCAGAGAATAAGATATATCTGGCCTGGTTAATGTTAAGTATATCAACTTACCCACCAACTTTGGATAAGTTGTTATACTAGACAAAGGCTCATCATCACCATATTTTGACACAAGAACTTTATTATCTGGATTAGTTTCTATAGGTGTACCACAAGGTTTACATCCAAGCATACCAAACTCAGCTGTGCAATAATTCCTTTGAGATAAACAAATACCATGTTCAATATCTAAAACTTAAATACCCAAAAAATATTTAAGTTTACCCAAGTCTTTAATCAAAAACTTAGAACTCAAATACTTTTTGAATCTTTCAATTTCATCAATGTTGTTTCCTGTTATAATAATATCATCAACATAAACCAACAGAACCAACATAACATCATTTTCATTTTTAACAAACAATGAAAAATCATTAGGACTTTGCACAAAACCATTCTCTTTTAAAACAGGTGTCAATTTTTCATTCCATTTTCTAGGAGCCTGTTTTAAACCATATAAAGACTTTTTTAATTTTCACACTATTTTATCATCCTTATCAGAAAATCCTTCTGGTAAAGGCTACTTCACCATTGGATTTATATTTAACTTTAAACACCCACTTATATCCAATGGCAATTCTACCAGCAGGTAATTCAACAACTTCCCATGTTCCATTTCTATTTAAAGATTCTACTTCTTAATTCATAGCCTCTACCCATCTGCTATCAGTTTTAGCTTCTTGATTGGTAGTAGGTTAAAAGTTATCAAAACTTAAGTTGGAATACTTAACAACTTTGTCAATCCCATACTTATGATTCTTATTAAGCACATAATCTTTGTATTTAGAAGGTAAAGTTGTCATTCTACTAGTCCTCCTAACAGTTTGTGCTCCTGCTGGTTCTGGTGACTCAAATATTTTACCAAACATATCTAGATCCTCACCCTCAGACTCATATTCATTATCATTAACACTTGTACTCTGTATGCCATCAGAAACAGTGGTTTCTGTTGCATTCTTAACATTCTCAGTGTCCCTCCTATTAGAAGATTCACCAGTATTGTCTGTATTAGCTGTATCAACAGTATCTATTATTTCAGCTGGCAAATTTTCATCTAAATCAGCTATATCAACAGTTTCTATTGTTTCAGCTTGCAGATGCTCATCAATACCAGTATTTCTATCTACAGTGCTGACACTAGGTTTAAGAGTACTAGTTTCAGGTATAGATTTGATGTTACTTTTATCATTGATTCGCCTCAAACTAGTTATCTTTTATTTCTCAACCACTTGTGAATGGTCAATGGTAAAGTCAAACTAAGCTGAGGCAAATGCTTCCGAGGAATACAGTGTTTTCCCGGGTCGTAATGTCCCAACGAGGTTGTGATGATTTAAAACGAGTCTGTGATCAGTGAATCTGAACAGGGAATGGTATAAAAGTGTGTGTGTGTGTTTAGACTAGGGTTTAATAACTTAAAATAACTATTTAGAACGATTACGTAAAACCTAAATATCTAAAACGTTTAAAACGTAAACCAATTTAAAATCAGACGCGATTGCGTACTGAGAAAAAGGTGAGTTTTAAGAAAAATAAACTATAAGGGTTAAAAATGAAAATTCTATAAACTTAAACTTAGAATAAAATTAAACTAAAAATAAAACTATTTTTTAGATTATTATATTATTTATTATTTAATTATTTAAATAAAAACTATTTAACTATTTAATTAGAAAATTATAAATACTACAAATTTAACTAAAAACTTATAAAAATATTTTCTAAACCTAAAATAGAACTTGAAGAAAGTATAAAAAATAAAAATAAATGTTTTTGTCTTTTTATAAGCTTTTTATTAATTAAAAACTATTTATATTAATTAGAGTAATTAAACTATTTTTAATTACTAATAATACTAAATTACCTTAGAAAATTATGAGAAAATTTATAAAACTATTTTATGACTTATAAAAGCTATAAAAAATATAAAAACTAGGTGTTGCTATATAAAAATTAATTATGCTATTTAAAATTTATTTATTGATTAATTACTAATAAAACTATTATTAATTCTAATTAATATCAAATGACAATATAAAAATCTAAGAAAATTATTAAAAATACTTTGATATATAAGGAAATTAATAAAAATATAAAAATACAGATTACTTAATAAAAATATAAAAATGAAAATTAAAATTAAATTAAATTAAATAGAAACTATCACTTATTTTTATGTTGGTTTTTCTTGAATTTTATTTTTCCAAACTATATTATACCTAAATATAACTAACTTTTGTAAAAACAATAATTTTATAACTTATTAATAAGCTAGTTATAAGCTACTAACCTAGGCAGTTGACTTTAGTTGACCAAAGTAGTAAATAAGCCAAAACTGACTTGTGTGGGACCCACTATGGTATATTCTGATTCAAATAAGTCTTATGGACTTGTCAAAACTTAAATTGATCAAATAAGCTCAGTAGATAAGCTAATAAGCACAATTAAGCTAATCCAAAATCTGTTTTGAACTCAGAATGGGGACAAGGTTCAAGGGTATTTCTAGGTGGGGTCCACTGAGGTACAGGTCAAACTAGTGGTCAATCTAGGTTCCCTGGTAGGAGGGGGGTTGAAAGGTGCAAGGTTTGTGGTCTGGGGCCCACTATGGTGGTCACAAACCACCACCAAAGGTGGTGGTGTAGGCCTGAGTTGCTGATGCAGGGGAGATAGTCTCCCTGCAGGTGAGTTTGGGAGTGAGTGGGGCCCAGAATAAAATTACTAAAAATATAAGGGTTGTGAAAACTTAAAGATGAGATGGTAATCTGTTACTAAAACAAATTTCAAGTTCTAAAACCTTCTACAAAAATCAAAACAATTGTTGGAGTTTTGGGAAAAAACTGAGATGAGAGCAATTTGACTTTTGATGAAAATTGTTAGTTTGACTATTGTGAGATTCTATGGATCACTACAGATTGTATAAGTAATATTAAGCTATTGTAGACCTAAAACAAGCTAAAGCTACAACTAATAAGGTAATGGGTGGGTTTGTGGATCACAAATCCCTCACAGTTAACTGTGAGGGGTGATCAAGTGTGATTTTGACTTTCTGGGTTATATCACTTAACTACTGAGTTTAATTATGCTAATTAGGACCTAACTAAACTATTTGAACCATAAGTAACAACAAGTACCCCTTTTAATTCAGTGAACACAGCTTATCCAAACACTCCTTTTAGAATCATTTGTCAAGTAATTTTCAAAGTTTTAGTGAATCAGCTAATGAAACTGAATTCCAAGGTTCTAATATGATATAATGAACTTAATTGAACATGTAAAAACAGATTATAGGCTAATCTCTAATGAAACATAAAAATTGCAATTGTGACTTACAATGGAATTGGAACTGAGAACCAAAGTACCATGGACCAAATCAATACCTAGTATCCCCCATAGGATTCTATTACCATTTTTAATCCAAAATACTCCCTGCTCCTAGCTTTTCCTTCTTCTTCTTTGGATTTTCTATTTTCCACTATTTTTTCTATTTTCTTTGGAATTTTGAGTTTAACTACCAAACTAGATTCTGAGTTATCTAAAGGCTTCCAAAAGCTTTATCAGAGCTTAAATGGACTTATGAGTTCATAAAACAACAACAACAAACAATATACAACTATGTGAGATTTTTGAGAATTTTATGAGAAAGCATAAACTGAGACAGTAAATGAAACTTGAAATTAACTTTAATTGATGACTGTAATACATGAAATTAACTGAATACAAGCTTTTTTAATTGAAATTACAACTAGAATTAAGAATTACACTACCTACGACTACTTTATTCTAATCCTAAACTAATAATTCTTCTCTTTTGCCTTCTTTCCCTTTTGTAGCTGTTTTCTGAGCTTGTGGGACCCACTGGGTGATTTCCCACCAATTGTGGACCATTGATATGGTCTAATTCATCCAGGCCGTTTAAAACTCTTTCTTGGCGCCAAAGTCATGGGTGTCAGCTGTGGTTGCGTGGAGAGACTTTTAGGGGCTTTAAATGGAGCTTGTTTGGTTGTGGAGGTGGAGGTGTGAGGTGGAAAGGTTGGTGGTGAGCTGGAAGGTGGAATACCAGGGTGGTAATGGAGGAAGTGGTGTGGGAGGGAAATGGTGACTGGGTGGTGGTGTTTGACCGAAATGTTTGACCCCGGTTTATTTATTTAAGGTGTGAACTGGGCTTGGAGTTGAATGGGCCTGCTGGATCATGTAACAAAAAGGGTAAGGGTGGGCTATTGGTATGGATTGGGTAGTTTGGTTTTGGGTATTTAAGAATAATAAGGATCCGTTTGGTTTATTTATGCACAAGGACCATTTTTGTAATTTGGTGAAAGTAAAGGGTTTGGTTTTGTAAGTTTTCAAAGTTCTCATAAGGACCAAACTTGACAAGGGTGAATAGTACAAGGGAATTTTTGATGTTTTTTAATTTTTTAAATACCCAGGGACTAAAACTGACAATTCACCAAACTTCAGGGACTGATCATGTAATTCCACCAAACTTTTCACATAAGGACCAAACCTGCAAAAGATTATTAGTATAGGGACCAAAATTGAATTTCTCAAAGTTTTTACATCCCAGGGACCTTTTCTGTCAATTTCCAAAGTTGAGGGACTAAACTTGTAATTTTATGAAACTTTGCACCAAAGGACTAAATATGTAACTTTATGATTAAAAAGGACCTTTGATGACATTTTCATGTTTTTAGAATAACCAGGGACTAGTTTTGACAATTTATGAAACTTGAGGGACTGAAACTGCCAATTATGCAAACTTTGTACATTTTTCATCTGTTTTTGCATATTTTGCATTTGAAACATATAAAACACACTTCTAAGATATTTTAAGTATTTTGATACATATTTGAGTGTTTTTGTATGTTTTGGCAGTTCAGATTAGTATAAAATGATGAGTATTTAGACACTCATCAATCCCCCACACTAAACTATTGCTAGTCCCTAGCAATCTATTGAGAAAAACTTAATGGATTTGAAAGACTCTTTACCAAAAGCCATCACTTCTGGAGTAGCCAGGTGTAAGAACTGTGGCACACCTGATAACCGTGTGATTTTGAGCAAACCACCAGCTGTCAACGGATTTGATTAGTCTTTACCAAAAGCCGTTTGCTTCTGGACTAGCCAACTCTTGATGGAATAGTCAACATCTTGGTGAGCTGATTACCAATTATGGTTTTTCCACGGCCTTTACCACAAGCCATAATCTTGCGGGCTAGCCAACTCATTAGCTTTTGAGGATAATGGGGAGTTGAGGAACCATACAATTTTTGGCAAATTGCAAGCCATAAACGGGTTTGAGTTATCTTTACCAAGAACCGTTTGCTCCTGGATTAGCCAATCCTGTTGTGGGTTAGACATGGAGGATTGATACCATTTATTGCGTTCTAAGTGAGAAAAAATTTTAAAATTTTGGCTAAAATGGGGGTTCTTGATGGAACATGTGTTTAAATTCGTTAGAATAACGAATCTCCCCCCACACTTAGAACTGAATATTGTCCTCAATATTCAAAGCACCGGGTGTTAAACCGAACTTAGAACGTAAAAGGAAAACATTACTAGCCTTTATTTAAAATGTATATACATACAATTTATTTTTTTAGATAAAACTTCTTAAATAGAAGCTATCACTATATGTACATTTTTTTTTTTTTTTTTTTTTTTTTTTTTTTTTTTTTTTTTAGAGAATATATATATATACAACATGTGGGGCATCTCCCCCACACTAGGGTGTTACACACGGGTGAAAACCCATGTTTTTGCTAATGTTTTTGATTCCCGAGTCACTAGCTGGACTCGACCCCGAATTCATTTGTCCATGGGGAAGCAAGTGGAAGAGACAATCTCATCGGACTTTCATTCAAGACGTTTGGATAAACATTTAAAGTACGTGAAAGTTCCACACCGATGAGATAAGTAACCGGCTCATAATTTATAAATGAGAATGCCGGGATCAAAGATAATGTCTTCACTCCCGAAAGAGTGAAGAACAGGATAAGGAACAGAATATATGAAGAAAAGAAAGAAGGTCATGATGAAAATCATGACTAACTCCTCATCTTCAATAGGAGAATTCATTGTTTCATGAATCTCCTCTTTTAAGCTCGTTTGATCAAGACATATTATGGGTATGTCTAGATCAAAATAGAAAGTATCATACTCCGGTGGAGATATGATATGAGTGAGTTCAAAGGAGAACTCCTCGTAAAGAGAATCATTCACAAGATGTAAATCTGTGAACTCATGTTCCGTTGTGGACTCATCACAATCCTCATTCTGAATATCAAAGAGTAGATTATCAGAAATCAAAGTGAATTCGGATTCGAATTCATATAGAGGATTGGTGAGAGTAGTCTTGACTGCTTCGGGAACAAAGTGATTATCTTTCTCATCTTCTGAGTTGACAAGCTCAGAAGGTAACTCCTCCACATAACTGATGTCTCCAGAAGATAAAGAATTTTCATCAGTATGTGAAGTACTAAGCTCGATGTTGGGATTAGAGTTTAAAAGATTTTTAGTTTCTCCTATATCGGCTTCAAAATCAAGAATATCATCATTACTTCCAGATAGAAGTGGAATGATGTGAGTGAGTTTCTCTGTTAAATCCTCGAGAAGAGGATCAACATCAGAATGAGGCAGTGATGCCTCAACATACTCAATGTCTCCATAAGATATACAATCATTACTGGAATTAGAGACATTCTCAATTTGATCATTCGGATTATCAGGGTGGGTAGGAATATCACACATATGATCAAGAATTCCCTGTGACTCTCTCGGGATTGAGACAAGGTTCTCAACACTGGACTTTATGAATTCGTCCGATTCCCTTGCGGGAATTGTGTCAAGATGCTCGTCCCCCATGTTCAGAGAGTGAGTGGGAACCTCGGGTGTGATAACATCATACTCAGGGAGCTGAGAAGGACTAGCAGTAATGGAGTCTACAAGTTCCATTATTTCTACTGCTGGTGATTCAGTTATATTATTTTCTCCCTGTATATGCATGGAAAGAGTCTCAACTGATGAACTTGATGATTCTTTTTGAATGATAACAATGTTATCATCATCATCACTGTCATCATCGTCCTCATAAAAAGCAGCATAGCGAATATTGGCACGTATTTTGGCTACTCTTTGCTCAGCAATTAAATCTTCCATGCTTTTCCCAGAATCTCGTTCTTCAGCAAGTAATTCTGCGATAGATTTATCACGAGAATTTTGAATAAGTGGAAATTGTGGAGGTGTGGATGTGTCAAAACCGGAAGGTTGACATTGATCATCATTATGAGGACCCCCACAATATACACAAGAAGAACTTGGATCATGGCGAAGCGACATATTAGCTAACTCCTCCCTAATGTTTTTAAGTTTTTCAAGAACCTCTAGACAAGGATCTTGCTGGTTTTGAGGAGTTGCTTGGTTCATTTGGTACTGTGGAGGTGGGTCTTGAAATGAATAGTCGTAATTGTTACAAGGAAATAGATTCCTTGTTTGACAATCAGAGCTAAAGTGTGGACCTCCACAGTACTCACAACAGTAAAACTGTTGAGTCTGGTTTGGTGTGTTTTGATACGAAGCATCATTGAAATTTGGATAATATGATTCTTGCTCGTATGAATGTGATGGGTAGTTTGAAAAATTTGAGGAGTCGTTGAATGAGTTTTGATTAGGATCATAAGCAAATGAATTACTCGATCCACAAAACAAACAACTCCCGTTTTGAATATCATTACCACATTGTACACATGTACACCAACGACATGGAAAACCGAAAATAGGCTCACCACAACCGTCACAAGGAATAAAAGCCGGAGGTGGGACAAGTGGTGTGCTCTTAGAGCTAGGAATTTCCACCACTTCTGTTATGGTCTCGGGTTTTGGTTCTTGATAAACGTGAAGGTTAGGTAAGTCGTTCTTTTCAGTCACTGCCCTAAGCTCTGTACGTTTGCTTGACAAACTTTTAACCGTAAACCGTGAAAGATCAGGATTGATTTTTGAAGGTTTAGGAGCATTTGTGAGCTCAGGTTTTTGGACAACCGTGGTTTGGACGTATTTAGCACCTCCATCGTCAGAGGAAAGTACAAGGTCCTTTGTCACCTCAGTTTCACGATCCATTTCCCTCACTGGAGAGGGAATATGAATCGATGGTCTATCATAATCAACATGACATCTCGATATTTTGGACAAGGCCACAAGTTTTTCAACTTTGCTTTTACAGGCCCTTTGTTTAAAGAATTCGTCATCTAGAGATGCCATTAGAATCGATTATGAGATAAGTGGAAGAATGTAGAATCAAAGGGTTTTGGGGATGAGAAATGAAGAATCAAATAGGTAAGGGTGTAAAGGTGAATATTTTTGTGTTTTGTTTTATAAAAATATGGATAAAAGATGGTAAATATACAATAGATGTATATCCAGATTCAATAATACGCAAAATCGTTAGAATAAGCGCACAACCTCCCCGGCAGCGGCGCCAAATTTTGATTCGCCTCAAACTAGTTATCTTTTATTTCTCAACCACTTGTGAATGGTCAATGGTAAAGTCAAACTAAGCTGAGGCAAATGCTTCCGAGGAATACAGTGTTTTCCCGGGTCGTAATGTCCCAACGAGGTTGTGATGATTTAAAACGAGTCTGTGATCAGTGAATCTGAACAGGGAATGGTATAAAAGTGTGTGTGTGTGTGTTTAGACTAGGGTTTAATAACTTAAAATAACTATTTAGAACGATTACGTAAAACCTAGATATCTAAAACGTTTAAAACGTAAACCAATTTAAAATCAGACGCGACTGCGTACTGAGAAAAAGGTGAGTTTTAAGAAAAATAAACTATAAGGGTTAAAAATGAAAATTCTATAAACTTAAACTTAGAATAAAATTAAACTAAAAATAAAACTATTTTTTAGATTATTATATTATTTATTATTTAATTATTTAAATAAAAACTATTTAACTATTTAATTAGAAAATTATAAATACTACAAATTTAACTAAAAACTTATAAAAATATTTTCTAAACCTAAAATAGAACTTGAAGAAAGTATAAAAAATAAAAATAAATGTTTTTGTCTTTTTATAAGCTTTTTATTAATTAAAAACTATTTATATTAATTAGAGTAATTAAACTATTTTTAATTACTAATAATACTAAATTACCTTAGAAAATTATGAGAAAATTTATAAAACTATTTTATGACTTATAAAAGCTATAAAAAATATAAAAACTAGGTGTTGCTATATAAAAATTAATTATGCTATTTAAAATTTATTTATTGATTAATTACTAATAAAACTATTATTAATTCTAATTAATATCAAATGACAATATAAAAATCTAAGAAAATTATTAAAAATACTTTGATATATAAGGAAATTAATAAAAATATAAAAATACAGATTACTTAATAAAAATATAAAAATGAAAATTAAAATTAAATTAAATTAAATAGAAACTATCACTTATTTTTATGTTGGTTTTTCTTGAATTTTATTTTTCCAAACTATATTATACCTAAATATAACTAACTTTTGTAAAAACAATAATTTTATAACTTATTAATAAGCTAGTTATAAGCTACTAACCTAGGCAGTTGACTTTAGTTGACCAAAGTAGTAAATAAGCCAAAACTGACTTGTGTGGGACCCACTATGGTATATTCTGATTCAAATAAGTCTTATGGACTTGTCAAAACTTAAATTGATCAAATAAGCTCAGTAGATAAGCTAATAAGCACAATTAAGCTAATCCAAAATCTGTTTTGAACTCAGAATGGGGACAAGGTTCAAGGGTATTTCTAGGTGGGGTCCACTGAGGTACAGGTCAAACTAGTGGTCAATCTAGGTTCCCTGGTAGGAGGGGGTTGAAAGGTGCAAGGTTTGTGGTCTGGGGCCCACTATGGTGGTCACAAACCACCACCAAAGGTGGTGGTGTAGGCCTGAGTTGCTGATGCAGGGGAGATAGTCTCCCTGCAGGTGAGTTTGGGAGTGAGTGGGGCCCAGAATAAAATTACTAAAAATATAAGGGTTGTGAAAACTTAAAGATGAGATGGTAATCTGTTACTAAAACAAATTTCAAGTTCTAAAACCTTCTACAAAAATCAAAACAATTGTTGGAGTTTTGGGAAAAAACTGAGATGAGAGCAATTTGACTTTTGATGAAAATTGTTAGTTTGACTATTGTGAGATTCTATGGATCACTACAGATTGTATAAGTAATATTAAGCTATTGTAGACCTAAAACAAGCTAAAGCTACAACTAATAAGGTAATGGGTGGGTTTGTGGATCACAAATCCCTCACAGTTAACTGTGAGGGGTGATCAAGTGTGATTTTGACTTTCTGGGTTATATCACTTAACTACTGAGTTTAATTATGCTAATTAGGACCTAACTAAACTATTTGAACCATAAGTAACAACAAGTACCCCTTTTAATTCAGTGAACACAGCTTATCCAAACACTCCTTTTAGAATCATTTGTCAAGTAATTTTCAAAGTTTTAGTGAATCAGCTAATGAAACTGAATTCCAAGGTTCTAATATGATATAATGAACTTAATTGAACATGTAAAAACAGATTATAGGCTAATCTCTAATGAAACATAAAAATTGCAATTGTGACTTACAATGGAATTGGAACTGAGAACCAAAGTACCATGGACCAAATCAATACCTAGTATCCCCCATAGGATTCTATTACCATTTTTAATCCAAAATACTCCCTGCTCCTAGCTTTTCCTTCTTCTTCTTTGGATTTTCTATTTTCCACTATTTTTTCTATTTTCTTTGGAATTTTGAGTTTAACTACCAAACTAGATTCTGAGTTATCTAAAGGCTTCCAAAAGCTTTATCAGAGCTCAAATGGACTTATGAGTTCATAAAACAACAACAACAAACAATATACAACTATGTGAGATTTTTGAGAATTTTATGAGAAAGCATAACTGAGACAGTAAATGAAACTTGAAATTAACTTTAATTGATGACTGTAATACATGAAATTAACTGAATACAAGCTTTTTTAATTGAAATTACAACTAGAATTAAGAATTACACTACCTACGACTACTTTATTCTAATCCTAAACTAATAATTCTTCTCTTTTGCCTTCTTTCCCTTTTGTAGCTGTTTTCTGAGCTTGTGGGACCCACTGGGTGATTTCCCACCAATTGTGGACCATTGATATGGTCTAATTCATCCAGGCAGTTTAAAACTCTTTCTTGGCGCCAAAGTCATGGGTGTCAGCTGTGGTTGCGTGGAGAGACTTTTAGGGGCTTTAAATGGAGCTTGTTTGGTTGTGGAGGTGGAGGTGTGAGGTGGAAAGGTTGGTGGTGAGCTGGAAGGTGGAATACCAGGGTGGTAATGGAGGAAGTGGTGTGGGAGGGAAATGGTGACTGGGTGGTGGTGTTTGACCGAAATGTTTGACCCCGGTTTATTTATTTAAGGTGTGAACTGGGCTTGGAGTTGAATGGGCCTGCTAGATCATGTAACAAAAAGGGTAAGGGTGGGCTATTGGTATGGATTGGGTAGTTTGGTTTTGGGTATTTAAGAATAATAAGGATCCGTTTGGTTTATTTATGCACAAGGACCATTTTTGTAATTTGGTGAAAGTAAAGGGTTTGGTTTTGTAAGTTTTCAAAGTTCTCATAAGGACCAAACTTGACAAGGGTGAATAGTACAAGGGAATTTTTGATGTTTTTTAATTTTTTAAATACCCAGGGACTAAAACTGACAATTCACCAAACTTCAGGGACTGATCATGTAATTCCACCAAACTTTTCACATAAGGACTAAACCTGCAAAAGATTATTAGTATAGGGACCAAAATTGAATTTCTCAAAGTTTTTACATCCCAGGGACCTTTTCTGTCAATTTCCAAAGTTGAGGGACTAAACTTGTAATTTTATGAAACTTTGCACCAAAGGACTAAATATGTAACTTTATGATTAAAAAGGACCTTTGATGACATTTTCATGTTTTTAGAATAACCAGGGACTAGTTTTGACAATTTATGAAACTTGAGGGACTGAAACTGCCAATTATGCAAACTTTGTACATTTTTCATCTGTTTTTGCATATTTTGCATTTGAAACATATAAAACACACTTCTAAGATATTTTAAGTATTTTGATACATATTTGAGTGTTTTTGTATGTTTGGCAGTTCAGATTAGTATAAAATGATGAGTATTTAGACACTCATCAATCATCATAGGGTTCATGGGATCTTAGATTATTTTGACTGCTTTCAATTTCTTGATCAAAGAACTTCAACTCATTAATGCCATTTTCTTCAAATACAAAATCTTTAGTAAAAGAACTATTTTTAAATGGAAATACAGTTTCATAAAACTTAACATCCCTAGAAAAAATAAACTTTTTCTGATCAAGATTAAACAATTTATACCCTTTTTTTGTCAAAAGCATATCCAACAAACACACATTTGTCAGACCTTAAACCAAACTTGTCTAATTCATTTAAAACTGTTGAAAAACATAAGCAGCCAAAACATCTTAGATTCAAAAGATTCGGTTCAACATTATACACCATTTCAAAGGGACTTTTACCAGACAACACAGCAGTAGGCAGCCTGTTAATAAGATAAGTAGCAGTTAGAATAGATTCAGTCCACATTTTCAAAGGTAACCCCCCCCCCCCCCCCCCCCCCGCCTGAAACATGAGGGCTCTAACAGTGTTTAACAAGTGTCTGTGCTTTCTTTCTGCTACACCATTCTGTTGGGGTGTATAAGGACAAGAAGTTTGATGTAAAATACCATTACTTAACAAAAAAGATTCAAACCTTTTATTAACAAATTATGTCCCATTATCACTTTTAAAAACTCTAATAGTTTTTTCAAATTGATTTTTAATCAAATTATAAAAACTTACAATATGATCAAAAACTTCACTTTTGTTTTCATTAAAAACACCCAAATAGATCTAGTATAGTCATCAACCACAGTAAGAAAGTACTTAAAACCATCTCTGCTAGTCACCTTATAAGGCCCCCAAACATATAAATGAACAAGATCACCCAAATTTTTAGTTTTATGATCACTTAACGGAAATGGTTCTCTTGTTTGTTTAGATTTATGACATATTTCACAAGGATCAGAACTAGTACTCTTAAGGTCTTTTAGTTTATGTTTTAGCACAGTTAGGTCCTGGTCAGAGGGGTGTCCAAGTCTGTTATGCCAAATAAAATTTGACATAACACTACTTTTGATATTACTATTGCTAAGCCTCTTACCTTCATCAAGAAAATAAAGGCCTCCTCTCTCACTACCAGTCCCTATCAGGAACCTTTGAGTTAAATCCTGCATTTTACAATTCTTATCATTAAAACTGACAATCACATTATTATCTTTAGACAATTTATGAACAGATAATAAGCTCACATGATACCCTGGAACTACCAACACATCTTTAAGAATGAGATTATTACCAAATTTATAACTTCCAACCTGTTTTACTTGTGCAACAGTCCCATTGGGATGTGCAACAGTTAGATTAAGATGTGATACATGCATTATATCAAAAAGTATAGTAGCACAAAAAGTGATGTGTTGACTAGCTCCTGAGTCAATGATCCATCCAACATAAGTACTATAAGTACTTATATTAGAATTAAAATTGAAAAATTTACAAGTAAAAAAGCTTATGACACAGTTAGAAGTCACAATAGTACCTGCAACACTAGCATGAGCCTTGCTAGCATCACCTGAACCACTCAATAAAACCATTAACCTCTGATACTGATCACTAGTAAGAGTATGAGTGGTACTCTTACTAGTATCAGCCTTATTTTCAGTAACATTATTAACATTATTATTAACATTTCCTTTTTTAACAAAGCCAGGTGGATAACCCACCAGCTCAAAGCATCTGTCAATAGTATGACCATTCATATTACAATGCTTACAAACAAGATTTGAAATTCTACCAAATCTTCTATTATTATTGTTGTTATTTCTATTAGAATTCCAATTATTGTTTTGTGAGTTATTAGCATTAGGTCTAGCTGCAAAGGCAGCTGCACCATTTTTAACAGACTTATTAGCCACATGATTATTTCTATGAGATTCATCTCTAGAAACAGTGGCAAAAGCATATTTAACATCTCGTAGAGGGTCTGAAGCGAGAATAAGACTTCTCACAGAACTGAAACTATCATCAAGCCCCATAAGAAATTGCATTAGCCTGAGAAGGTCTGAATGTTTTTTCAATTTAGGAGCAGTATCACAATCACATGTAGGCAAATCAACAAGAGAGTCAAAGTGCCTCCATAGTGCATTAAACTCATGATAATATTCAGAGAGACCCATACCAGATTGAGTTAGAGTATGAATTTATGATGCAAATTGTAAATCACAGAACCATCTTCTTTATTATAAGTTTCATCTAATTCATCCCAAACAAACTTAGCATTTTTAGAAAACACTTGACCTTTATAAAGATCTTGAGATATACAATCAAGAATCCAAGATAACACAACAGAGTTACACCTATCCCACTATGCTTGATATAAAGCATTATTAGGATCTCTAACACATTTACCATTAATAAAGCCAAGCTTATTTCTAGTATGCAGAGCCAACTGCACTATAGCAGCCCAAACTTTATAGTTCTCAATACCTTCAAGTTTGAAGGTAATCAACTGAGCACCAATGTCATGAGGATGCAGATACAGTGGATCATAGACATCTAATTTTAACTCACTACCACTACCAGCATCATCATGACCCTTATCTTTTAGTTCAACCATTTTATCCAGTTAAAGAAAACAAACTTTAAACACACAAACACAGAGATCAACAAAAAATAAAACACAAGCAACAAAACAAACTCAGCCTTACTACTCCTCAACCACAAATAATCTCCACAAATCTCAACTCCACAAACACAAATATCCCTTAACCTACTCTTCGTCACATGTAATTCTAAAAAACCTAGTAAAATCAACCTAGAGAGGGTGTGAGGGGTATTACAGTGCACGCAAGCTTCCAAGTACCAACAAGGATCAAGAAGATCCACAACAATATAAACCAGCAGCGGAAAAGTACCTGAAAGAATAAAGAAACAGTTAGCAATCAACCACACAAACCAAAACAATCTGACTTTTGAAACCCTAAAAATTATACTTAGAGTTTTTTATTTGAATTTCAAGAATCTTGAAATTGAAATCAAGTAAGCCAGATTAACAACTAAAACAAACAAATAACAACCTGAATCAGAGTTTGATACAATAAACCCTAATTGTAACAAACTTGATTAACCAATCAAGAATAACGCTCTCCGAGATTCAATTATACCCCAAGAATACCAAATCAAGAAGTAAATGACTCAAGAAACACCAGGATAAAAAACCCCCAAAAATTAACAAACCCTAATTTTTGGGAAAAAACCAATTAACACTCAGGTCTACAAGATCTGATAACCAGAACACTGAAACAACCCTCAGATCAATAAGATCTAACCACTTAGATCAAAACCCCCAAATTTTAGAGAAACCCTAATTTTTCAAAAACTTTAAAAACTTTTAATTCGCTTTGGTATAGAGCAACCTGGCTCTGATACCATGTAGAAAATAATGAACCAAAACCAATTTAACACAAAACAAGATTAGACTGAACCCAACCAACCTCCCCTTGGCTCAATATTTTATTAATCAATGCTAAAGTAATAGAAATTATCTTTTACAATACAGAAAATTTATAGAAAATGATTACACAAAATTAGGGTTTTTCTCAACTTAGAAACAACACAAGAGAGAGAGAACAAACACATAGTAAACCAGAGAATAATGTGAAAAATAAGCTTAATATGAGCTTATATACTCAAACTAGCAGAAGTTCTAAGTTTCCCCTTGATGTCTTCAATAATGTACACTTTTAGTCCTTTAATAAGTTGGGCGGGTACACTTCTAGCTCAGACTTGTGAAGAAGTACATTGAGACCCATGTGTTTGAGTCTTGACTTTAAATAAGAAGCTAAAGGTTAAATCCTTTTAACACATATCAGGGAAGAATATAGGTTCTAGTAGCAAGGGTAAAGAAAAGGTTTGAAGGTATGGAGAAGGCTATCAGAGGAAGCTCCAGTCCAAGTCTGGCATCATCAATGTTGTTATTTATTACTTTCTTGTATTTAATTGAAGTCTTCATGAAACTTTCATAGAGATTGTAATATATTGTTTCCGCTGTGTAATAAATCTTGTTATGTATGTTTATGAGTAAATCCACTGAGTGACCGGGTCTCGAGCCAAAGGTCCGAGATTAGGGTGTCACACCATGCCTATTTACAATGACCCCCTTCCATCCGACCTGGTGTGAGGTACAAGACCTTATGGAAAGACATTGAGGATAAAGTAGGACCCTAAAATGTTAAAACAACTTGGACCTAAACTTTCAGGAAGACAATATGCATTGGAAAAAAGTTATTTGGTATTCTCAGGCCATCCCACGCCACACTTTTATCCTTTGGTTTGCTTGCAAGAAACGTCTCCTCACACAAGATCGGATGGACAGGTGGAATGACAAAGGATGTAACACCCCGAAAAAATGGAACTGAGACAGCGGAAGACTAACGGGGTATTACTTCACAGATACATTGCCATGATCATAGAAAACGACAATAAAGAGTCGTTTTAAGAAAATTCGTTATCATTCTTCAAATCATTAAATCAGAGTAGCCACAAAAGGGGTTTAAGGAGTTTAGAAATACATAATAGAAATGTCTTAAATCAACTTTGAATGATAACATTTTTTAGGAAATCCAAATGAGTGCCCTGTTTCCCCACTCCGTGCCATAGATGCAAGTTAATTACCTGAGATAAAACATGCTAAAAGAGTCAACACAAAGGTTGAGTGAATCCACAGTGTTTAAATTATAATAGTTTGAACACAAGTCATATGGTAATGAAATGGTAATAATGTAACATAGGATATTGCACTAAGCCTCATGACACGCAAACCTTAACATTGTACTGCTACCACAAGTGTTTCATAAACTCTTATGGGAAATAAGCCTACACATAATAATATGATGCAGGTAAATAGTGCCCTCGGATACTAGGAGGTTGCCAGTTTCCTTTGATATTCAAATATAGTGCATTCGGTTACCATTTCAGGCTAACATCAAATGGGGCGTCAACTGCCAATAGATCTATTCACTATATTCGCGTTCACTCGCAAGTGATTAATGGTTCATGAGATGAGGGACTTGTAGCAACAGCGTAACTTAGGCAATATCAATCAGGATAGCATACAGAAAAATACTTGTGTTCAGTTTTATAGCATGTATCTCCCCACGGGATTTGGAAACATAGTAAAATGTGGGACTATGAACTCACCTCAGTAGTAGTAGCAGGAATGTAGTAGAGTCAAATGGTAAGTGCTAGCCCCGGCGCGTGACCTAGATTAGTATGGCATAGTTTAGTTAACAATTTTGTTTAGGATTTGATGAAACGGTAATAAGTTTAAAAGTTCCAAAATGTTAATGTTATTGTTGCTTGTGTGGCATTACTAAGTTTGAAAATAGTTTTGTAAATCTTGGCTCTTGGAAGTGCATTGAAGACGAGGTATCGTTGGTTCAAGGGTAATCGGTAGGCGAGGTACGGGAAAATAATTGTAAGTAAATAATAGACGGGGTCGGATAGAAGTCTAAGTGTTTATGAGTATAGTTAGATTTTAGCTATTAGTAAAAGTGTGTAAGGTTTATATTAAAAGTTCAAAGAATTTGAAATTATAATATACGTTTTAAACAGATTTTAAACGTAAGCTTTTTAGGAAAAATTCGTGCATGACCCGTGTATATAAAATCAGATTTCTTGTGGTAGATATAGACTACAAAATATATGTTTCAAGTAACTAGTAGTTTTTACAATTTATAAACCTTATATAAGCTTTTATAAAATGTGTCAAGTTACGTACGGGTAACATTTACAATTTTAGTTTAAACTAATTTTTGGTATGTTATGCTTTATAGTTGTATGTATCGAATATATATAACATTGGTCGTGAGTTATATCTTAGTGTTTGATGGAACGAGTTTAGTAGGTTAGTAGATGTCGTGTGAGTCGGGATGAGTCGTGAAACGAGTTGATGTGAACATACTGTTTGGGTTGGACACTCAAGGATAAAATTCAAGTATACCATTTCATTTAAAGAAATATATATACGGACTTGACAAAACTCAAATGATAAATTTTGGACAACAAATGGCTTGTTAAACTATTGAATCAGAAGGGTTGGATGGCTTTGCTAGACGCTTGGGCCTGGCCCATGACAGAAACTTACGCACTTCACAGAAATGGCAGACTTGTGCTGCTCAGAATTTCCACACAAACCTTTACACCATATTGTTTTACAAAGTTGTTTCGACTTCGACTTGTTTAGAAATTTTGCTACCAAGCGGAGCTTTTCTACTACTGATTAACGCATAGCACCTATTTTGACCATCACAAGATTTACTCCATTGTCAATTTGCAAATTTAGTTTATAACCAAAACCAACTATATATTACCAAAACTTTTAACGAAATTCACCACTGTGGTGTGACCACAGTGGGTTTCGACTTGCAACAAAACCAGCACTAACATGGTTAAGACTAATGCAGTTATAGCAAACGACTCGACATGACTTAAACATAACAAACATATGACAGCCTTACGCCCAAGTGGTTTTTACGCGAGATTAACATGAGTTTACCCAAACGGGTTTGACTAAGCAAAGTTTTAACGAAATTAGTAACCAAAAGCCATCCAAAAAGCAGATAAATAAGAACTTCCAATCACCAAGTCGACAAGGTTTGATCCTTGTTTTAGTTTTTCAGTTTTTCTTTAATATACCACACAAACTTAATAACTCCAAGACTTAACATGAAAACTACTAGTTCGATTAATCACAGCAAACCATAAGACATTACGAATCAGAAACCAGTAACCCACATCGAGATTTAATAAACCAAACTAGTAAATGCAGTTACAGGCTTATCGAATCAAAAGAAAGAGAACAAAGGAGAAAAGGGTTACCAACAAGGAGTCGATTACAAAGAAGATTAAAACAACGAGGCTCGATCTAATCCCACAAGCGATCCACACACCCTTCGAATTCCAGGAACTTCTCTTCTCCAAAGCTTCAATTACTTTTGTGGCGAGTGTGATATGGTGTGTGGAAAACTCATGGGGATCGAGTGGTACAAATAGATCAACACAAAAGGGGGTTTGACTCTAACTTTCTTCATGGGGTTTCGCCCTTGCAGCTAAAGAGGAAAAGGTTACTCACTATCTAGTCATACATTGGGACGAGGGTTTGACCCTGAGGTCTGGACAAGGAGCAATCTTGTGAGTGATGGGGACCTGTATCGAAACCCTCTACCAAGCCACGCAGCATCTATGATATGGTAGATCTTAATGGAGCAGCTGGGATGAGAGTAGAGAAAGACGGAGCATAGATTGGGATGGTTTTGTGATTTGTGTACTGGAAAGAAAGAGGTCGAGTATTCCTCTTATGGTTTGCCTTGTCTTCATCGCCTGGGGAAGGCAGAGAAAGAAAGAAAAGAAGAAGAGGTGTAGGATGTATAGGCTAAAAGGTAGGAATGGTATTATCTACTTAGGTTTATTTAATTTACTCATATGTATGTATATATACAAAAATCGGTTCTATGACTATATTTTAACTAATTGTGTTGTACACAAAGTATAGGTGGATTAAAGGTGAGCGTTTAAATTAAGGTGAGGTGCGGGGTACAATTTAATCTAGCAATATGTGAGGGGAATTAAACGAGCGTCGGGTTTTATTGAATCCCCGTATTTGATTATTAAATTTTATGCCATACTATCGTGGTGTCGGTACGCGTGCAGTTCTCAATAACTTTGAACATGGATTTGTGATAATAATTTGGCAAAGTTAAATTTTGGAGCACCAGAATAAAAACGGATGCGAGGAATATATTGTTGACATAGATCAACGTAATTGTCATAACGTTTGGAAATTTTATACTTCAGGCTCACATTGATTTATATAATTTGAGAAAATCACGGGTTGTTACAGAGGAGGGCTAAATTGTGCCTTTTGCAAAAACCAAAAAGACTCCCATTCCCATTTGTTCTTTGAATGTGATTACCCGAGGAAAGTATGGGATAATCTTAAGAAGTTGTCACTGCTTGATGATATAAATTCTAATGGGTTGACTTGTATATATACCCTGACTGCTTTCCCGATGAAGAAGTCAATCAAAAGTATTATTAAGAGGCTTATGCTTGCGACTATGATATACTTCATCTGGCAGGAATGAAATATCATGCTTCATCAAGAAAAAAAGTAGAAGCGTGGATGTGCTCTGTGATCGGTGTATTTTACATACACCTTATAGCATGTTCATTGCGCATTGTTGTATTATTATTCGTTGTTATACATGTACTTTGAGAGTGTTTTGTGTTTATGTAGGCTATGCGCACAAAGGAGCTAAAGTTGCAATATTACAAGCCTAAAATAAAGATATGAGAGATTTGGACGTTATTGTATTCTTTTTCATTCGAGCTCCGTTTTAAGTGATTCAAAATGCCACGAAAAGAGAAAAAAAAAAAAGAGCTACATATTCATATGATAAAAAGGACGAAAATCTGAAGTTGACTCGAGGTTTTATTTGTTACAAAGAACAGCTCGTGATATTAGCATTAATGGGTTATATTGCTATTGGGCCCTTTGGATCTTATTTGGACATGCTGAGTTTAGACGACAAGAAGAAAGCCCGACTTTCTTGGCTTTTTACGTGAGCAAAAAGAATAAAGGGTAAATTGCAAAAATGGTCCTTAACGTTCCACAAAATTGCAAAAACGGGACCGAGACAAAAAGTAGCGCAAAAAAGCCACCCACGTTCCACATTTTCGCAAAATCGCCACTGAGAGCCCTTTTCCTTTAATTTTCCCGTTAAGTGCCACGTAGTTGAGGGTAGTATCATCATTTTACTGTTAACCGCGTACTAAGCTAGTGACACTGTAGCTTGAGGGACTAAATTTGCAAGCGATTGTTTGCCTTTTTTTACAAACGGCACATTATCCAGTCCCAGTTAAATATGAACGTTGCAGCACATCAAATTTCACACTTTCCGGAATCCGGCAAAAAATATGGTCTTGATCTGTGACTGTGGGAAACAAGCAACAATCAAAACAAGCTGGACAAACAGGAACCCAGGACGACGATTCTACTGTTGTCCTTCATGTGAGTTTATTGGATGGACGGATCCTCCAATGTGTTTCCGAGCAGTTGCTGTGATTCCTGGCCTGTTGAGGGCGAGGAACGAGCTTGAAGAAGAGTTGGAGGAGCAGGTGAGGTTGATGAGGGAGAAGGATCAGCGGATTAAGAAGCTCAACAAGTTTCTTATTTTTAGTTGGCTCTTTTTTTTCATTGCCATTAAGTTGCTTTAGGTTGGTCGTTGGTGTGTAGGTGTGTTGACATCTTTCTGGGTTGTATCATCACAGGGTATAAGGTCATCCCTGGTTTGTATTGACCTTCATGTTAATAAAAAGTGTTTGATTTTAGCAGTATAGTGGGATCATCGTTTTTTTGGTTGTCCTTGTTATTATAAGAAGACAAATGTAGTCAATATTACAGAATCAATATGCAGTAAACTTGGTTTCTGGTTCCTTATCAACTTTGACTTACAAAAAGTCAAAACAAGTTTGGGTCATTCGGTATACTTATGTAGTGGGCATGTTGGGTCATTCAATATACGTAAGTATATGATGATGGCAAACCACAAATTGTGCACAACATTATACAACAAATAAGTATATGCTGATGGCAAACCACAAATTGTGCACAACATTATGCAGCAAATAATGATGGTAAACCAAAATGAAAACAAATACCATTCCTGATTAATCAAGTCTAAAAAACAAATCACGTACAAATTATTGTCTAGAAGACAGAAACTCAGTTACACAATCCATACACTCATTGTGTTAAAACACATAAACAAATAACCAACCAAAGGTTATTGCACCATCACAATTGTGTTGACTCACTTGGCGATTTTGGCTTTTCTCTTGATCCTATTTTTCCTTTGACCTCCACCATTCCCAGTAGATTGTGATACATGACTTGCTTGTGTTCCAACTTGATGACTTGGCCCTCCTGATACCTCACTTGCTTGTGATCCAACTGGCTGACTTGGACCTGCTCCCACCTCTGTTGCAGAAGATCCCACTGGCTGAGTTGATCTTTCTAGTACCTCATCTGGTACTCCTTCCCTTCTTCTTGTCCCTTGGTTGCCTCTTCGTCCCGTACAAGCTCTCTTATTATGACCCTGCCCACCACATGCACCACATTTGACAGTCTTGCCCCTTTTGACAGCTTCCCATTCTTCACCATTGATTTTTTCATAACCTGTTCAGCAATCTCATCCCTTGACACTCTTCTCTTCTTCCGTGGTCTCCCAATTGGAACATGGTAGTGAGGTGGCTTTAGTTCACTAGGGATAGGGCATTTGGGCCAAAAGTGTCGACCAGCAATTCCTTCAATCTTGTGTTGATACATCGCCCTCCACGTGGTTAACCAATAGCATTGGTGCACATAATCTTCTGGGATCACAACCATGTTGTCAGTTGATTCCTTGTTGTGTTTAGCCATGTCGTTGATAGCCGCAACAGCATGCTTACATGGAATACCAGTGAGTTCCCATCTCCTACATGTGCATTCCATTTTCGGCATATTCACAACACATTGGTCACCCCAACCTCCCGCACACTGGTATGTATCCCCCCCACTCCATAAAACCTTATACTCATTTGCTTCCTCCTTGATGGTTTCTAAAATTTTAGTTGTTGTTGGGGTTAAGAGACCTTCACATCTGTCTATTACATGCTGCACACTAACACTTCTCTTCACAAGATACTGCCTGATGTACTCCAAACAACCAATGATTGGTTGATCTCTGCCGCCCACTAACTTGCTATTGAACGATTCGCATGAGTTGTTAAGAAGGATGTCACATTTAGCTCTCCCTGTAACCAATATATGAATATCAACATCACTTTTAATCTTATTAATATTACAGATGACAGTCATAATATCAACATCACTTTTAATCTTATTAACATTACAGTTGACATTCATAATATCAAAATCATTTTCAATATTATTAATAGCACAGATGAAAGTCATAATATGTGTATAGTGTACCTGAAAAATGTGACCTTGACCATGATGATGCTGGTATCTTCCTTAACCAGTCATAAGCTTTAGATTCGATTGATTTTAGCTCTTCCATTCCTCTATTAAACTCAGGGATTGTTGATGCTCTAGCACACCTCCAAACAAGCTCCTTGATACTCTCCCCCTTAAATAACTGCTTCATGTTGTCATATATGTGTCGCACACAGAAGTGATGTTCAGCAGCAGGAAACAGTTCTACAATGGCTGGTAATATTCCCTGTAGATTGGTACAAAACTTAATATGTTAATGAGGATTGAATTGGATTGGAAATCAACTAATTGAATTTACACAATGTTTATACCTTTTGTCTGTCGGATATAAAGGTGAAGTTTGAATTTGGTTGCAAATCAAGGTCATCTCCAAGATTGTTAAGGAACCATAACCATGAACTCTTGGACTCAGTTTCAACCCCTGCATAAGCAACTGGATAGAGGCCATTATTTCTATCGACACCAACAACAGTTAAGACTTGACCAGTGTGATGTCCTTTGATAAACGCCCCATCCAGCCCTAGTATGTCCCTTCTGCCTGCTTTGTAACCTTTTTTCAATGCACCAATACAAACATAGATCCGTCTGAAAACCATTGAAGAAACACTTGAATCAGGGTTTGCTTCAACTTGAATCTTCACAGTTGTATCTGGGTTTCTATTCTTCAATTCCAAAGCGTAATCCCTAAGATTGGCATATTGTTCTTCATGGTCGCCGTCAATTTGTTTCTGAGCAAATTCCCTTGCTCTTGATATTTTTGTGGTCGGGACATCAAGCTGCAATTTTTCATTTATTTCCATTGCTATTGCAGCTGTCGGGGTTGTCCGGTCCCTAACAAGAATTTTAGCAACCTCGGATGAAAGAAATCGTGCGATCAACAATTTAATTTTTCTTGTTTGTAGGCATTTATGTTCATCATTTAACGTTTTCACACTCCAACTCCTTTCATCACCCACTTTTGACACATGTAGGGACCATTCGCACATGGCCTTGCTCTTTTTTTTGTAGGTTTTGGAACTTGCAAATTTGCCCTTTGACTGCGAAGAAGAAGCTGATGGTTGACAACTTCCTGTATCATTTCTGCCATAACCCACAACAGTCCCTCTACACATCGCTCGAATCCTTTCTTGGTCACACTTTTCAATCCTAATATCTCTTCGGGACTCCAACGCATAGATTCTGAGCTTATCTTTGATGTCCTTGGGGTGTTTAAATGTTTCTGTTACAAAAAACTCTCCCTTCTTGACATTCGCCCTACCCTCATACTCCTTCCTTATTTCTTTTAACCTTATCTTGCGTAGGGTGACAAATTTGTTATTATTGGCTTCTTCATCACTAGAAAATCATCATCAAAGTTATAGCCACTATCATGATCCGTATAATCCGCCATACACTCATTAGCTAACTTTGATACATTCTCAAAGTGGGGATCAAAATCAAACTTAAAGTCCGTCATTTCCACTTGTGGCTCAATAGGGGCTGTCACATCATCCTCTTCATCTTCAAACTCAGACACATGTACAACATGTTCTTCCTCGTTTACCTGCTGTGTTGAGGTGCCCACATCATCCATTTCAACATCATCGATTTCAACATCATCCCTTTCCACTACTTCTTCTAAATCAACATACTTTTTGTTGATCTCTAAAACCACATACTCACTCTGGTCAAGTTCTGCAACCATGTCTGTAATCAAGTCGTCTCCCACACCAACATTATCTCCAGGACTGGCAAACTGGTACAAGTCGTCATCTGTATGTTGAGATTGTTGCTCAACTTGTTCTGGGCCATCAACGCCACTTACAGGTTGTTGCGCAGCATGAGTGTCTGTGTCACCAACAACTCGGCTTACATGTGGTTGCGCAGAAGGAGTGTCTGTAATCATATCGTCTCCCACACCAACATTATCTTCAGCTTGTTGTTCTTGACCAGCAATCATAGGCACAGGTGATTGACCATTGGTACCATCAATTGAAGTCTCAGCTTGTTCTGGATCGATGGTAGGATCATTTGAAGGCTCCACCCGTACTTCATCCGTTATTTTACATTGTCGTCCTCTTTTGGGTCTTCTGCGTTTCAACTCAACATACACCTCAATCTCTCTATGCGTTGGAATCAAATCCAACATATTCATCACATCCTGATCAGACTCCAACGGGTACAACCCAACATCCAACGTCTCGCCTGGTATCCTATAATAATAGCCTGCAATCCCACCTTTCACACCTATGTCATCTACCAACTCTTGAAAGGCGTAAAAGCTAAACAAGTCATAATCCACACAATCATATCACGAAATAACTGGATCAACATACATCCTTCCTGGTAGTGGCGTAAATTTTCCACCGTGAGTTACTTTCAGAGTGAAGTAGGTCGGCTTTGATTCTGTATGCAAACAATAAACATCAAGACACACACTAACAACATGAAAAATCAACTTAATGTATAATCCACATCATATTCGTACTGTTCATTACAATCGCATATCACTGTAGATACAAAAATCGATACAATTAACAATGCCCAAAACATACCGTAAAGTTGATGAAGATTAGGTATCGGGGACGATCGTTCGCGGTTTTTCCCAAATAAACTAGCCATCTTCTTCAATTTTTCCCGGTACGGAAATCGTAAGTGGAAACTTTAGGGCAAAAAATGCAATTGACTTTGGGCAAGGGAGTGTTCGGATCAGGGGATTAATGTGCTTGTTCGGTGGGTCTAATATTGTTTTAGGCGGGAACCGTGAAATGACAATACTACCCTCAACTACGTGGCACTTAACGGGAAAATTAACGGAAAATGGCTCTCAGTGGCGGTTTTGCGAAAATGTGGAACGTGGGTGGCTTTTTTGCGCTACTTTTTGTCTCGGTCCCGTTTTTACAATTCTGTGAAACGTTAAAGACCATTTTTACAATTTACCCGGGAATAAAAAAGGAGCCAACCCTTTTGGGATTCATCATTCACGAAAAAAAAAAAAAAAAAAAAAAAAAAACCTTATCTTTTGGGATAATACACATCCGACAAAATTTTATTCCCTGACAAGGACCCATCCCATTTTTTTTATCTCTATCATTCGACCATTCACAAGTACATATCGCCAATCATTCACGAATTGGAAAAAAGAAGAAAAACAAGTGAGCCAACCCTTTTTGTTAACGAGGTTGGTAACGGTTCGCCGCGTTATGGCGGGGCGTTGTTTCATATCGTTGATTATTGCACATAAAAATTTTTTGTTAAGTAGAAAGTGGGTCAGGTGTTCGGTGCGGGGTTAAAAAGTCCGGAAAAAATTTGAAACGGCGTGGTTCTTGATGACGTTATGCGGCGGAGCTCGCTAAATATATGTTAGATAAAAGTTTAAAGTAGTTTTCGTAAGCCATTATATAGTAGGGGGTATGTTTCGTAAATAGTGTTTTGCGCTGTTTTTTAACCAATTATATAGTAAATGGTATGTTTTGTAAATACTATTTTGGGCTTTTACCTGAGCTAAAATGAGCTCGTTGTTGGGCCGAAAAAAAGGTTGGAAAAATTATAAACTTTAAATAAGTAGACAAAATTTCATTCACCTATCATTGGCATCAAATTTCTACACAATAAACTGAGTTGGGCTAGAAATGCTAAACGGGCCACTAACCAAATAATTGGCTTTGTTGTTGGGCCAAAAAAAAAAGTCGGCAGCCCATGTGACGTAACGTTTCGTCATCTGTCATAAAATTATATATACTAGTCGGGCTCCGGACCGCCGCGTTGCGGCGGGGCATTATAGTTAGCGTTTTTAATATAGTTTATATGAATACGATAGATGGAGAAGCAAATAAAAAAACCGAGTTATGTAGGATTCGGATAGGATCCGTTTCTAGACTATAGAATGTGTATATGTTTCTTATAGTCATATGTTTTTAAAATAATCCATTTGGTGTACTTGTTAAAATTTTAACGACTTTGCATAATATTACTTGCAAAGAAACATGCAAAGCAGCAAGCTAACGTAAACGGCAAAATCAAAAGCAAGAAACAAACATAACATCATAAGCAACTAATGCATTACCTCTTTTTGAGCAAATGTCATAGCATGAATTTTGGACCTTCTTTGTGGCTGTTTTTTTTTTTTTTTTTTTTTTTTTTAGATCTGCTTTTTTTACTTTTTATCATGAGAATGTATATGAATATAGTAGTGTTTAGAAGGTTCTAGCTTGGAAAATAGCAAACATCGTACATATGGTTGGTATATTACAAAAGATCATGACCACAAATACTTCTGTAAACCATAGGATCTTTGACACCTATACAACAACTTCTTTGATCAAGTCTCCATAGTACAATGTTTAGGAAATATTTTAAGGTTTTTTTTTTTTTTTTTTTTTTTTATTATATATTTTTTTTTTTCATCAATTGGCCACAGCCAGTTAAAATGGCATTGGGCCATTGCGCATGTGGTAGGCTATGCAAGTGGAAAGGAGTCCAACATCAAAAACGACACCGTATGTGATGGTGTATTATATATATACTAATAGTAATTACACAATTCGTCCTGGAAAACCAAAAAAGAAAAACTCACTTTGTGATTGGTGAATTCTAGAATAGACGAAAAAAATAGGGAAACAAGCTGCCATTTTTGTATCATTTGAAGATTACTAAAGAATATGTATTATCTTTTCTCGACGATCGTGCAAAGGTACAAAAGGATTTAATTCCTTTGTTGAACACAGTACGTAGTAACATGCGAAGCATACTGAAGGTGGTGTCTACGATCGTGATGCGCGGCTAACCTTTTGTAATCTCTTCCGGTAAAAGATATTTGGTTTGAGCATGTTTTCGGATTTTATTTTGTTTGCCAAATATTAATTCATATAGATTTTATTGCATATCATTTATTTGATTTTAATATTTTAGTATAATTAGTTGGTGAATTATTTTGAGACATATTATTACGAGTCAACGATTGTGCCGAACATAATTAGTATAGAGGTTAAGACGGTCGTATGGTAAACATATTTTGTACCCATAATTGTTCATTTGAGTAATTATAAAATTAATTGATAGGATTATTATAAGACATGTTATTGCTAGTCAACGAGTTGTGCCGAGTCCAAACTAGTTTAGGGATTAAAACGATTCGTATAGTAGATATAACTTGTGCCTAAAATTATCCTTTTCAATTAATAAAAACCATGTCAATGTGGTTTGAAGGCAAACATTATATATATATATATATATATATATATATATATATATATATATATATATATATATATATATATATATATATATATATATTAAATGTGGGGAGGTTGATGGGTGCCGACCACTGTAGCTGCTACAGTGGTTGCTACAGTTTTTTTTATTTTTTTCTTTTTTATTTATTTTTTATTTTTTTTGTAAGTACTAACGGTCGTTAGCTATTTAACGGCTGTTAACTAACGACCATTATCTTTAACATTTTAAAAAAAAATTGTACGCACTTTTTATTTCATCTCAGCGGTTCATTGCAAATTTATTTCTCACATAATTTACATAAATGGTCCTTCATGTTATACATTAATTGCAAATTCAGTCCTATTTGTACAGTACTAACAACCGTTAGTTATTTAACGGCTGTTAACTAACGACCGTTACTTTAACATTGAAAAAAAAAATACGCACTTTTTCCTTCATCTCAACGGTTTATTGCAAATTTAATCCTCACATAATTTACATAAATGGTCCTTCATGTTATACATCAATTGCAAAGTCAGTCCTAGTTAACTAACTTCACGTTAAGTAGATAACGGCAACAAAAGAATTCTGCAGCAACGCGCGGGTATCAACACCCGTTATTAATAATCTATAACTTGGTCATATCAATATATCCGGAGCCGGGAGGGATTGCTTTTCACCCAATTGCTTACAACTCTTGCTTTATTTGCTTACTTAATTTTTATTTGTTTATTTGCTTTTTATCGCTTATTCACTTTCTACTTTTCTAGTTTAATCATTAGCTTAATCGGTATATTAGTTATTAAGATTTCAAAACAAAAACTTTTATTGATCAGTGATCACCTCAAAACTTAAATTAAAACCACATACTCCTCGTGGATAGGATACCCGCTTGCCCTATCTAGAATAAGGTAATTAGGTTTATTTTTTATCGGTACGACGACTAGCGATCACTCTGCAATTTAATCATAGAGTGTTAGGATGCGGTTGCTAGGCCTCAGAATATATGCCAATAAAAACACTCATAACTTGAGTAAGGATTAGGGTTTCAATGTGATATGGAACTCCAATTTCAAGAAGAAACCAGATGATGAAATCAACAAAACCTAGTAATCTTATGCCTCGTTTAAGGATCAACATCATAGTTGAATTTGGAAAGCATCTTATGTGTCAGTGGTTGCTTGGGAGCATGATTATATGCCTATGCTTCAAGCACCTTCTTGGGAGTTTTGTTGATGGTTTAAATGATTATTCCCACGCTCAAGCTATGTATGGTGGCATGGAGAATAGGTTGGCTATGTTTAGGATAAAACTATGCATGAATTATAATGTTAGAACCCCCTTGGGCCTACGCACTATTTGTTATTTTTATTTCTTTGATCGGGGCTAGCCTCCTAATTTATAAAGGTGGTTAGTGCCTTTTCACTATACTTTTATTTTTTATTTTAATAAAGTTTTCTAGGAGTGCCGCATCCTTTTTCTTAAAAAAATAATTATCATAATGACAAGCAATCTATTTTCTACAGCAAGTTTACACACTTTCTGTCCAGTTATGCATAGATGAGCTAAAACTACATTTCTGATAACCTATTACAAATAATGACCAAACACCCTCCTCATAGCATAGCACGAGATAATCACTTCTAGTTTTTTACTATAGCAGAATACGTTATATATATATATATATATATATATATATATATATATATATATATATATATATATATATATATATATATATATATATATATATATATATATATATATATATATATATGTGTGTGTGTGTGTGTGTGTGTGTGTGTGTGTGTGTGTGTGTGATGAGTGTGTAAATACTCATCATTTTTACCGTATTTTAACTGCCAAAACGCGCGAAAATATTCAAGAATATATCAAAATCATGAGAAAATCCCAAAGATCGCGTTTTATATGTTTCAAATGCAAAATGATCAAAAACAAACGAAAAACAAACAAAGTTTGCATAATTGGCAGTTTCAGTCCCCCAACTCTCAAAGTTTTACAAAACTAGTCCCTAAGCGTTTATTTCAAATGAAAAGTCAACCCAAGTTTCTTAAAAGTCAAAAGATGTTAAAAATGATCTTTGGGTAAAACACTTTCAAAAATGAACAAGTTTAGTGAAAAGTTTGGAAAAATTACAAGTTGGTCCTTGCAGTTTGGAATTTGACGGTTTTGGTCCCTGTATGTGCAAATTTGGAAGATTATTCATTTAAGACCCTTGGAAATTCATAACTTGGCATAATTGGTCCTTTGATGAACTTTGAAAGATGACAGGAAAAGTCCCTTAAAATTCAGTGAATTACAAACTTGGTCCTTGTGTTACTTATTTTTACAAACGGATCCAAAAGTTATCTTACCCATCAATAACCATCCCAGCCCACACCATTAATCCATATCTTAACCACTACCCAATCCATACATCCCCACCAAGCCCAAAGTACACCCCAAGCCCAAAAACCCAACACCCCGTATTAATAAAAACGGTCAACAAGGTCATACTTGGTCAAACTCACCCTATCTTCCTCTTCCCCCGTTTTACCCACGAGATACACCACCACCACCACCCTGCAACACTCCACCCTTCCACCTCAAAAGTACCCCAACACAATCCCCCATCCCACTACCTTCCTTCTCCTCTCACAACTCCATACCTACCACCAAATACACCCTGGCAGTCCTCAAAACTCACCCAACACCTTTTGGCGGCAAAAATGAATTAAGGGACAAGATAAATTCAACTTCAATTGAATGGTGGGGATTTGATCAGGAAGTCACAAGGGTATCTTTACAGTTGTTTTCATCTCACAGAGGAAGCACAAGGAGTGAAGTAACCCTAGTTTTAGCTTAGTATAAATAGGAGGTCAATTGTAAGCCTAAGGGCATCCAATTTCTTAAGTAGTTTTCTGTTTCTAATTTCAATTGTAATGCTTGCACTTTGAATTAATATCAGTCATATTTTAGTTTTCAAAGAATTTGAATTTTACTTAATTTTCCATTTATTTGCAAAGTTTAGTTATTTACTCTTATTTGAACTCTATTAATTCTCAACAACTTTCATAAGTTATTCAAAAGCTTTTCTTAGCCTTGCATCAACAGAATCTCATAAAAAGAAAAAAAATAGAAGATACAAAGAATTAACAAAAATAAATGAAAGATGTTGAAGAAGGAAGCAGGGATGAATGGATTGGTTTAGAGCTCCATGGGGAGCATTAGGAGATGATTTTGAATCTGGTTCACCTTGGTTTTAAGCATTGGGGCATTTGTAAGATTATTTCTTAAGCTTTGTGCCTAATCTGTCCTTGTTGATTATAGTTGTTATTATTTGCTAATTTTTGCTTATTTAACTTTGTTTCATATAAGTATAAGCTTAACTCCAGTACCTCAGTTTATATTATTCTTTTGCTTCATATAAATTATCGACAATTTGCAGTTAGGGGTGTTTGGTTCTAACTCATTTGTTGAGATCTTGATCATTACTATTGTCCACAATTGTTTAGACTTTCTCATTAGGGCCACTGTAGTGTAATCGTAGCATAATAACTAGTAGCTATAGTTAAAAAGTCATAAATCCTTTTACAAACCTCTAAACTCTTAACTGTTAGTAAATTAGAATAGTAGAACCTCTAGATTAGTTATACAATTTGCTCAGTTCGTTTAATTCAGATGTGTTAGAGGTTATGACAACTCATTCAGCAACCTAGGATCATGGTAATCTCGAATTAGTGAACTTGCGCAAAAATTTCAAAAGTCAAAGTTTCATTTTTTTTGTTTCAAACCTGAAATTCAAGGATTTTTAGTGATTTTAGTAGGAGGATTCATAGATTGAAATTTTTAGGATTTGATCTCTAACAGTAGAACTTTAGGAATCAACAATCATTTGATTTTTAGAAATTTTTTGCGAGCTTGTAGAAGCTTGCAAAGTGGGCTGCAGGCCTTAATTCTCCCCTGTGCACCCAGCTTTTGTTTCTGGCCCGTTTTCCCTAAACCATAGCCTGCTCAAATCTGGTTGAAATCCCTGGTAGTTAGTTGTTTTGGATAACCCCCTAGGTAGTTGATTAGGATTGTGTTTTAGCTTCCCCCATACACCTTATTTAGTGCTTGTTTTTTTAGCCTTCTTTTGGCTTTTTCTTGTACTGCTGCTGCTATTGTAATTGTTGTTGTTTGATCCTGTTAATTCTTGTTTGTTATTGATCATGTATTTGTTGTGTCTCATTGCTGTTGTTGTCGTTATAATGTTTGTTTAAGTTCAAAGCTGATTTGAGCTTGTTTAGCTCATTTGTGTTGTGTTGCATTTCACAAGAAAAGAAGACAAAACTTTAAACAAAAATGAAAATCTTGAATCTGTCATGGTTTTCGAAATGAAAATAGGATTTGTTTGAATTAGCTCACCTTCAGATTTAGTTTTGAGTTTGTGTTTTGGTGTTTGTAAGTTTTGAAAAAGAAGGAGAGGAAAACTAAAAAAAAAAAATAATAATTCTTGCAAAAAGGTAAGGCTGGGATTCGACCCCCTGACCTCAGGCCTCCATCAGACACAACACACAACACTCAACGCCACTTTGCCCTTGGGTCTTTTTCAGTTAAGACTTGCAACATTTAATCCTTAAAGCAGTTTGATTTCTTTTGTATTAAATAAGCTTATATTCTGACAAGCTTATTCCCAGCTTATCAAAAATAGCTTTTCCACTTTTTATAATTTTCTTACATTCCTTTTAATATTAAGTAATTTCAGAAAAAAAATGGTAATTTTCAAAGATAGTTTAGTATTTTTTATAATTTAATTAGTGTTAAATAGATTTTAACTCGTAATAAATACAATTTTTGTTGAAAAATTAATTTTCTTTTTCTCAAAATTTTCTTTTGTCATTTAGTAAGTAAGAAAATTATTTGGAAACCCGTAGGACTCGCGTAGCTTAAAATTCACGTTTTTATTTGCGCGTTGACGTTATTTTAGAAATAACGTCGCGTTTTTGTGAAATTTGTGGTTTTTAGGATTCCCGATACCTATTTCTCGTTTCCCGTAGTGTTTTAGGTTATTTTAAATAGTACTTAATATTCCTTAGTTTAATTTCCCACTTAGGTTGCGTTTATTCCATTTTTCGTTCGTTAATTTACGTTAATTTAACGTACAACAAAACCAAATAACCTTTCCAACCAAACAAGATTTTAATCCCAATCTCATTCGAAGCTTTCCATTCACACCTCGTTGGGGTACGACCCGGGAAATCACTTCCCAGTCTCACAATTTGAATATCACTTTCACAAGTTTTACGAGGTAATCGTTTTCCTAAACGGTTTACTTGTATTACTTCACGATTGTTTGTCTCACGACAAATATTTGATATTTTGATAAAATTGTTGTTTGCACACACCAAAACACAACGAATCAGTGTGTGTGTGTGTGTGTGTGTGTGCGTGCGCGCGCGCGCGCGCGTGTGTGTGCATGTGTGTGTCATGCATTCGTGTGTATAATATTATGCTACAAATTATTATTGGGCCAGGTTGAGAACGATTGAAAAGGAAGCTCATTTTTATTATACTAGGCGAGTACCCGTGCATAGCAACGGAAATTCCTAGCGGCGGACAATTAACGATATGATATCGTAGTAAGTGTTTTGTTTACGATCAACTTGTATCACAAATTTTAATCAAAATCATAAATCTTTCAAAGAAACATTAATTTGGTGGAAGACTCGATGTCAACTATTGGATGACTTCCGAAATTACTTTCACATTACAAATGTTGATATATTCGAGTTCATTAAGATGGAGATAAGGGTTGCTGCAACTGATCACCCAGATGATTTACGAGTTGAGAGAGACACAACGGCTCGGATGTTCTTGTTAGCTGTATATTCATATGTGATTGATTTGGTCCTATCCGAATATTTACTATGATTGATATTGTATTGTAAATCATTAGCTGGAGATTTGGTCTTATCACATTTCATTGGGTAATTAGCATTTATGGTCTATAACCGCAACTTACAAATATTCCAAATATTTCAAAATTTCCAAGCGGAATGGACGTTTCGAGGTTAACTTTAAACAAAGAATTATTTATTCCCAATTGATAGGTTTGGGCCGTTTGGCAATCAAAGATTTTCTATTCAAGAAATATTTTTCGTTTATTTTTTTTACAGCTTTGTGAACATGGAGAATCCCAAAAATAATACAATTTGCCAATAAAAGAACAGTCATAAAATGTGTTTGTAACTAATATAAGTTGCTACTTACAAACAATATATATAGCACAGGTATACAAATGCAACTATGATTCCGTAGTCACATGAATCTCCACGGCTGCAGGTGTGAATAAAGCTACTCCTCCTGAAACCATATCTTGAGATGACGATATGTGCATTCATCCATGACCTAAAATAAGCACAAAAAACGAACGGGTCAGGAAGAGGAGTAAATAACCGCAAAATTGCAAATATTATGCTGTTGGTATAAACCCCACAAAAGGAAGCAAATCGGGACACATTGGGCACATTAGATAATCTTTTTTGCCATCAATCTCAACCCCTGCAAGGACATTAAATAACAATAGATCACTGATTGGCTCCAAACGGGCAACCTAAATCAACCAATGTGAATGGTCAACAAGGTCAAACTGCTTGGAGTCAATGCTCCGCGGAAGTATAGTGTTTCCCCGGGTCGTTATGTCCCGACGAGGTGTGGATTGTAAACAAACGGCTTTGTGATCGGGTGAATTTGGATGGAAAGGGGTTTGTGATTGATTACACTACTGATTTGTACAATAAGATAGCTTAAATAAGCTATATGAATAAGACGGGAAAGTCAGAAAAGCCAGAAACGTTTAAAACTTAAAAACGCGTACGTTACGTTTAAATAAAACGTAAACGTACAAAATAAAACGTGAAAACTGAATTCTGAAAACACCCAGGGGGTGAAAATGACTTTTTTACAAACTAAAAGGTAAAAGAAAATTTTTAGAAAAAGAAAATAAATTTTTACACTAATTAATTATTTAATATTAATTAATTACTAATTAATACTTATTATTAATATTTAAAATACTTAAATAAAATATAATATTAATTTAACACTAGAAAAATGAAAATAAAATTTCTAAAATTATAAAATAACTAAAAACAAGTTTTAAAATTAAAAATAAGTATTTTTGTCTTTTTGTGCTTTTTCTATTAATTAATTACTAACTAATTACTAATTACCTAATTAAAATATTTTAAATTAAGAAAAATAGAAAATGAACAGTAAAAATTACAAGAAAATTTCTAAAATTATTTTATAATATATAAAAGCTAGGAAAAATATAAAAACAAGGTTTTGCTTAATAAAAACTAATTATTCTATTTAATTCTTAATATTAATTAATAATTAATAAAACTAAGATTAATTCTAATAAATACTAAATAATAAAATAAAAATCTGAGAAAATTACTATAAATACTTTAATATAAGAGGAAATTATGAAAAATATAAAAAAGCTAAGTTCTTAATAAAAATATAAAAATGAAAATTAAAATTTAGATAAAATTAAATAGAAACTATCACTTGAAAATTAAATTTGATTTTCTGGATTTTCTTTTGGAAAACTTTTAAGCACATAAAAACAAGAAACTTTTGTGAAAACACTTTTTATATAACTCAAAAATGAGCAATTTGGCCATAAAAAGAGAAATCAGTTGACTTTTATTGACTTTTTGGGTTTTTGAGCCTCTGTGGGGCCCACAGAGGTTAAACCTGAAGCAAACTAGATATTTGGACTAAATGAAACTAATACCAACAAGGCTTGAACACAGGATGCACCAATAGGTCAAAATGGGTAACTTTTGACCCAAGTTATAACTAGGAAATGGACAGATTGTAGGGGAGAAAAAAGGTGGGGTCCACTGATCTAGAAGCTAAAATTCCACTTGAAATATGTTAAGGGCCAGATAGTAAGTCTAAAGAACCAAGGGGGGAGGTGTGGGGCCCACTGTGGTGCCTTGTGGGACCCACAGAAGTGAGCACTGAAGGCTCAGCAACTGCTGATGCAGCTGCTACAGTAACAGAACCAGAAACACAGACAGCCAACTGCTGCTGTTTGAGCCAATGTGGGGCCCAGCTCAAAATTCCTAAAAATGAGATGGGTGTGGGATCTCAAAGATGAGGTGGGGGAGTTCAATGTGTGAAAGTTTCAAGTTCTGAAACCTCACACAAAATTCCACAAAATTCTTGCAAGAAATGGAAAATCTGAGGAAATGGGATTTTTGACTTTTTAAGAAAACTTAGTACTTTGACTAATATGAACTTCCACAGATCATGAATGATTTAAAATGGTGTAATGAGATAAAATGAACATAAAATAAGCTTAATCCACTACTTATGAGCCAAAGTAAGGATTTGTGGATCACAAAATCTACAACAGTGGACTGTTGAGCAGAAATAAATGGATTTTTGACTTTTGTTGATTAAGGAACCATTTTTGTGACTACCAAACCCTATTTAGACCTAATGTAAGTTATACAAGCTAAAACATGCACAAAACAACAACCAAACACCCCTGAACAGTGTAATGCCAAACACCCCTTAAGTGACTAAAATTGGTTTTTAGTGAGCAATTTAAGAACCTGGATCATATAAACATTTATTTAACTCAAAATACATGAAACATACACTAATTAAACAGTAATGAACAACAGATGATAGCATAACATCATATACATATGTTTGATAAAAATCTATGAAATAATGACTTACAACAGTCCACAGTTTCAAAGCAGCATACCACACAGATCTAATTCTACCCTAAAGCTCCCCTGAGCACTAAACCATTACCACATTACTCCACCATGCTCCATACAGCTTCAATCATAAACAAAAATTTCTTATTTTACTCCTATTTTTTTTTCTATATTTTGTGATTCTTGAATACAACTAATGAGAATTCAAAAGAAAGTTTATGGAATCTATCCAAGAACTTATATAAACTCACAGAACCAGAAAACAACAACTTCTACATCACAAAAGCTTAAATGGAGATTTTAACTTAAAATTTGGCATAAACTGAATTTCAAACTAAACCTTGAAATTGATTAACATGAAAAGATTTAAAATACACTGAATTCATTCAATACATGATTTTGAGAATAAAAATTACATTGAGAAAGGAAATTATACTAAGACTAATACCTAAAACTACACTAGTGCTATTCTAATACTTTTTCTTCTTTTCTTCTTATCTTTTATAGGCCCTGGAGCATCCTTTGACTATTCCCACTTGCTCTCAGCCATTGGATTGGCTTAATTGATCATGGACGTTCAAATTGATTTTTGGCGGGAACAGGGAAGGTGGGCAGAGTAGTGGTGTTTGGTGTGGGTAATTATGAGGAGGGGGTTGGTGTAAGTTGGTGTATGATATTAATGAGAAGGTGTGTTTGGTGAGGACTTTGGAGGAGGGGGAAACATGGAAGCGTGAAAGCTGGAGGTTAGGGGTGATGGGGTGTTGACTGTGGTCAACGACCAGTATTATCAAAGGGTGGAAGTGGGCCGGTTAGGGTATTGGGCTTGGGGGGCTGTTTTGTGTTGGGTAATACAAAGGGGTGAGTGGGCTGGACCTTTGGTTTTGGATTATGATATTGGTTTGTAGTTTTATTAAGGGTCCGTTTGTGGTTGTATGAAAACAAGGACCAAAATTGTAATTTAACAAAACCAAGGGGCTGAAAATGTTCATTCTGCCAATTTATCACAAGGGTCATACATAACAAGTCTAAATAGTATAAGGGTTATAAAAGATAATTTCCATTTTTTTTTTGAAAACCCGGGGGACTTGTTTTGTAATTTTCCAAATTACGGGGACCAAACATGTAAACTTTCCAAAACTTTCACCCAGGGATCATTTTTGATAATTTATGATTTTTAAGGACCAAAAATGATTTTTCTTTCAAAATTATCCCACCAGGGACCACTTCTGTAATTTTCTGAAACTCCAGGGACCAAACTATAATTTTCCAAAACTTTTTGAGATTTTTCACCAAAGGACTAAATATGACATTTTATGATTTCAAAATGACCTTTGGTGATAATTTCCCATATTTTGAATGACTAGGGACTAATTTTGTAATTTTATGAAAGTTGGGGGACTGAAACTGCCAATTTTGTAAACTTTGTACGTTTTTATCTGTTGTTGCTCATTTTGCATCTAAAACATATAAAACACAATTTTGAAATATTTCCAGTATTTTGATGCATTTCTGAGTGTTTTTGTATGTTTTGCAGTTCAGATTAGACCAAAAATGATGAGTGTTTGAGCACTCATCAATCACATATGATAACTATTTCATTAGTTGTCCAGTTAAGAAAGAAAGACTACCTGCAACATCAATTCACTTATTCTAAACCGTAATTGCTAACTTGCTACCCAAGAACCAAATTCTTTCCCGGTCCTATATCCAACCGACCCGACTTACCCCACAATCCTAAAACTTTAAAACATCATAGGACGGACTTGCTTCCTCTTGTTGTCTGAATCCTTAGGACCAGAAAAATCAACTCTATACCGGAGTTTTTAAGAAATGACATATATGATCGATTTTTGCATATGATAACCATGGGATGCTGCATGGTTCATATGATGTTTCTAGATGTCCAACAATATGTTCCACCAGTGGTAATGAGGATGGGAAAGGGTCTTAATTCTATATCACTACACTACAAATGGGCCAAATGGAGTATACTGGAATAGGTTAAGTCAAAGAACTTAGAAGAAATGCCTTACTTTTCTGGTTCTCTTCAATTAATATCTTTTCATACTTTTCTTGCTCTTTATCCTTAGCATCTCTGCAAATGAAGAATATTTCTAAATTTATTGCAACATAAATTAAGATAATAGATTAGTATCTCAGAAAAAGTCTTTAATTTGCCTGATTGAAGCAACTTCCTCTCTCAAATTATCGATCCATGCAACTTGTCCTTCAAACTTATTGAATAGTTAATCATTGCATCCACTTATGCATCAGAAAGACAAAGAAATAATTCATATTGGACTCACACTGAACATTGACAGAAATGGAGTTAAAAAATGAAATGGAGTCAGCATTAGTACCAAAGTACCAATAATAGTCTTTCGAAAGATGATGGCTGATTATTGTAGCTTAAATATTCACATCAAATAATTAAAAACTATACCAAAAACAAATGTTGAATATCAAGATTTTACCTTTTGTTCTGCAACATCAGTCCTAATAAGCAATTACAAACGGCCTTAATTCTGTAGATCATTAGATTATTACTTGACGTGTTAGTCCATTTACCATATCAGATAATTAATTATTAATGTGGGTAAATGGCCTTAATTCTAATGATCTACAAAATTATGGTCGTTTATATATACACCTCGATTAAGCAATTCAGCTCTCGCTTGAGCTTCATGCATCCTTTTCTACCGCAGTTGTCCAAATACTTGTATCGGATCTTTAAAACTTGTCGTTCACTTATTTTGCTCCAACAGTACTTCTGCAAAAAAATAAAAAATCCAAAATATTCATAGCATGCTTATTACTTATATGCCGACAATTTTCAAAATCATAACAATGCTTAAAAACCTACGTCATATGTGACTAAAAAAAACTATTTATTATTATACACCTTCCGATGATGGCCCAGGGTTCTATTTCCTGTGCTCCTGGCATCTCAGGTAGTTTGTGACCACTGATCCTAATGGCATTGGAAATAAAGTCATCAAATATGATAATAACACGTAGATGGTTTTTAACACTAACAGAGGTAGCAGCCTCAAACCACTTTGAAATTGTTGTTTTGTAGCAGCCCCAAACCATCTCTAATAGATATCTCGTGAACGTTAAACCCACTGAAAACCATAACCAAACAACCTGGATTTTGTGTATCAGCATAAATAGACTATTATCTGGTGTGGTTATGGCTTATAAAACCCACAGTCAAGTATAAGAGTAATCTATGAAATTTTATTGAAGTAATAACAATGTAATGACGAAGAAATGTTGCTCACCTTGAAGCTGAATATTGCTTGCTGAACCCAGAGGATCGTCATAAGCAATGTATACTCCCGTTGCAGCATTAGCTTAGTTCATACTGCTGGATTAAGAAGTGTTTAGGCTTATCTGTGCTAGCTGATATAAAGGGTGTTTGGATTGGTCTATTGCTGCTTAAATTCAGACCTCATTTTAGGACCTCCAACACACCCATCTCAGCGTTCATTTCAGCCCCTAATCCCATATCGATTTTAGCCCTAAAACAGACCAATTTTAGCCCCCACTTCAGCTTCGAAACACACCCATTTCACTCCTATGTCATCACCCAAAGGCATCCATTTCAGCTCCCAAGTGCACCCACTTCAGCCCCCATTTGAGCACCCAAACGCACCCATTTTTTCAGCCCCTAAACTGACCCAATTCAGACCCCAAATCCACCCATTTACCTACCATCAGAAAAATGTATAACCATTGTCGAAAAATGGTTGGGTAACGGGTCAAAACAGGTTCTTTTTGTCATTGGTAAAAATGGGTCAAGTCGGCTAATGCCCAAACATATTTGAACCAACCAAACCCACCCACTGAACCCACCCACTAAACCATGTGACACAAATGGTAGAAAATACCAAATAAGTAAAAACTCACCCCAAATGTTCCAATTACTTGTGTTTCTTCTTCCTCCATCAGGCTGCCACCTTGGTATGACAAAAGCCCAAACCTTGCAAAAAAATAAGAAAAAATGGGCTTATGAGTTATCACCTTTTGGCTTATGATTTTATCACCTTTCTCAAGTACTAATTCAAACATATAAGCTCATAAGACGCAAACATAAGTTAATTAAAATATCCCCTTTATAGCATCACCATGCATTTGGCATTCATTGTTTACAAATAAACCATTGCTTGGCAACAAATCAAGAAAGACGGCTAAAATCAAGAAAACCGGTTTCAAGGGCACTATATACGATAGGAGTTTTCAAATTTCTAAGAGCCCAAATCCTAAAACTGTGCTAAGCTTAGTGTTGCTTCTAAAATCAAAAATCAAGAAAACCGGTTAAAATGCGACCTTCCATTAAGCTCTAAAAAAGCAGTAGAAACATGATGGAACTGGTCCTTGAGAATCTTGTATTCCTCTGTACCACCTTTTAATAAAAGAAATGACTACGTTCAACAAGTAAATCATATACATTGAATGACAAAAGATTAGAGTTAGGTGATACATCCAGTACTCACATTCGAAATGCCAACCAGGATCATATATATGATCATGGAATTCCATCAGAATAGGTATCTTAACCATAGTATCTATGCTTGCATCATCCTCTGAACAAAAGGTAAGATGATAAACTTGTTTAAATCAGACAGTAAGAACTGATGTTTCATATATAGCAAATGAATATATATCACAAAAACAATTAATCGCAATATGCCATGAGGGCTAATAACAAGTTTTGCTACATATTTATCAGTAACATAAGAAACACCGCAATAGGCTGTGGGTCATAAAGACCTTTACATTAAAGGCTCAAGTATCCTTATTGACTTTTTATGTAAAAATCAGTTAATTACAAAAGACCTTGCAATAGAAGAATGGAACATACCGATTGTGTCACTGCGACCTCAGGCGGCGGCTGAAACAAAAAAAAACCATCAAAAGAATATAAGAAAATCTTCACAAGTTGTTTAATATAGATAGATCTAACAAAAAGATTAAAAAAAACTCAAAACTTGAAATCCCTTTTGTGATGTAGACGCTTGGATGGCCGTTAGTCTCGGTGCTTGGGGTTTTCTAGTGGTGTGGGTTACGGTGGTGGAGGTGGCGTTTGGTGTGATGGGGCTTCGGTTGTGGTGGGGTCTCGGTGGTGGAGGGATTCCGGTGGTGGAGGAGGTGATTGTTAGATGTGAGATGTGAACATGAGAGGGTTTTTTTAATTAGGTTAAAGAAAAGAGGGAAATGGTTTACAACTTGCAGACAATCATTTAGTTTTAATATTTCTCTCTCATTTGACTATTTTTCAACACTCAACTTTTCACTTGACCATTTTCTCTTTATATGTAGTTAAGATGGCAGCAAAATGGCTATCATTTCTTGCTTACAGATGCATGTAACTAAATCGGTAAAGATTTTGCATTCGCTCCTTTTTCATTTTCTTTGTATGATTTACATAAGTACATACGGGAACTACTAATAAGACCATCCATAATGGAGGATTTTTTATGGCGGTGTGAGCTCAAAATACGGGGAACACAGCCCCCGTGGCGTTTTCGGTGGCGTTTTGGTCACAAACTTTGCCAACAAAACGCTGCAGCTTCGAGTTGTTTTAGTCAAACAAGATTCTCACTCCATTTTCTATTTCTTCTCTACCAATTAGATTTCTTTCTCTACCCTCTCTCTTTTACTTTTTATTTAAAAAACTAATTTATAAATGTTAATTATATTTAATAATAATAATAATAATAATAATAATAATAATAATAATAATAATAATAATAATAATAATAATAACAGTTATATAAAACCACTCACACTAGGCCACTTCTTTTTAAACGGCACAATGTTGACCGGCTTTACCACGACACATATAATAATAGACATGGCATCTCTGGTAATGATGTAGGAAAAGGACAAAACCGAAAAGAGTACTTTGAAATTACCTTATTACCCCTTTGTGACAAATGAATCTCTCTCCAAAATTTTCAAACTTATAAGAAATAAAGCATGGTTTACAACACTTTAATGCACCCAATTTTGAGAATTACAACAAAACAAGCATATGGTACAACAAAAATAAGTTTTGAGTCATTTTCAGACCATTTACAAGGATTCAAAGCACACATAAAACTAAAAAAAATACTCACCTAATACAATTAATACACTATTAAAACACCCCTTCATCAAAAATTACAATTTTTTAACCATAAAGTACAATATAATTAACACATTATTCGAGATCCAGCAGCAACCTAAAACATGAATATGTTACTTTTGCTTTTGCTTTCACATATATCCGGCCTCTATTTTTCCACATCTTTCAGATTCGTCAAGATGTTTACCTTGAAAAAAACAATTCATGAAAATCATTTAAACTTCTTTTTAAATATTCGGGAAAAAAAAAGATCAAACAAAAGTGTTTCAATCCTCCTTTCTTTCAGTTTAACAAGAAAACAAGAAACGAAATATAAAACCGCACCTACCCGAGACCTTTAACAGATCTTGAAGTCGAAAACATTTGTGTTCTTCGTGGGTTCGTGTGTTGGCTGTGAAAGAAGTCAAGAAAGAAAACAATGAAGTTTACTTGTTGGTGATTCGAATGGCTAAAAGAATTAAAGGGACGAATATTTGTTTGTTAAGGGAAGTGTTTATTTGTGAAATGGATGATAAGAGTTGGTGGCTGCAAGTAGAGAGAAAAAAGTGACTGATTTTTGTGTCTGCGGGTGTTGTGATAGAGTAAAATTAGGATAAGTAATTTCGGGTTAGTTTTTTATATTGAAAGTTTAGGTTTTGGGCTTAGAATAATGGAATTTCACTTGGGCCTAAAATATTTGGTTGGACTGGTATAGTTAAATTGGTTTAACATAAAAACAAATAGTTGTGTAGTATATAATTCGATCCGAATTTGGCTAAAGAGTTAATTTATGTATTTACATTATTTCCTTTTTATATAAACACCTATGAACACATTAAAAGAATTGTTTTCGACATTCTCATTTCCTTTTCGTTTAAACTTCTATACCAAGTATGAGCTTCTATTATCTAAGGGGGCGCTTGGTTCGAAATGGGGAATGGGAAAGGGAAAGGCAAAGGGAATGCAAAGGAATGAAATGAAGATTATCATTATCTTTGATGTGCTTGGTTTAAGAAAAACACATTAACCTCCAAGGTGATGGTGGCTGGTGGTGGTGGCGACTGGTCGTGGTGGTGGCTGGTGGTGGTGGTGGCTGCTGGTGGTGGTGGTGGTGGTAGTGGTAGCTGCTGCTGGTGGTGGTTACTGGTGGTGATGGCGGCTGCTAGTGGTGGTGGTGGTGGCTAGTGGTGGTGGTTGTGGCTGATGGTGGTGGCTAGTGCTGCTGGTGGTGGTGGCTAGTGGTGGTGGCTAGTTGTGGTAGCTGGTGGTGGTGGTGGTGGTTGTGGCTACTGGTGGTGGTGGTGGTGGTTGGTGGTGGTGGCTGCTAATGGTGGTTGCTGGTGGTGGTGGTGGCTAGTGGTGGTGGTGGTGGTGGCTAGTGGTGGTGGCTGGTGGTAGCTGGTGGTTGTGGTGGTGGCTGGTGGTGGTGGTGGCTGGTAGTGGTGGTGGTGGTGGTGGTGGCTGGTGGTGATGGTGGTGGTGGTGGCTGCTGGTGGTGGTGGTGGTGGCTGCTAATGGTGGTGGCTGGTGGTGGTGGTGGTTGGTGGTGGTCGTGGCTACTGGTGGTGGTGGCTACTGCTGGTGGTGGTGGCTGCTGCTGGTGGTGGGTAATCATTACCATACCTCCCAATTTACTGGGTAATGCCTCATTACCCCATACTAAACAATGATTGCATTCCCTAGTCATAAACAGGCACGTTTAATCATTACCTTTCCCATTCCCCACCCCCCATTATCCCCAACCAAGCACCCCCTAATTGTTCAACCCCCACCAAAGTGATATGATGATTAAATATTGATGCTTTACGAGTGGCTAATGGTTTAAATTTATACAAATATCATAAAAATTACGAAACAAAAAAGCTACAATAAAAAAAATGAAAAAATACGTCGGCTAAAAATCAACCCCGCTGCAACACGCGGTATAATTGAAAATTATTTGCTCGCCACAAAATTAGTCACCGGGTACCCGCAGCCGCATTGCGCGGGTACCCTGCTAATATATATAGAGAGTTAGGATCAAATAGGAAGAATAATTAAAATAGGAAGGATAAGAAGTAACAACAACCACACATTCTAGATGCACCTACAAAAATGGATGCATCTTCATTCAAATTTTTCCTCCCATATAAAAATGTGTGGCTAGAATTACTTCTTACCCTTCTTATTTTAATTAATCTTCTCATTGGATCCCTACCCTATATATATATATATATATATATATATATATATATATATATATAAATGATAGATGAACCTAATTGTTGACCTAAAAATACGTGTCATTGTCTTGATGACTGCAGACATGACTCACTTCTTTTACAAACCATAATCATGCCACAATTAGGGTTTAGATGCATGTAGGTCCATAATTAGGTCCACGTCCATCTATCATTTCCCATATATATATATATATATATATATATATATATATATATATATATATATATATATATATATATATATATATATATATATATATATATATATATATATATATAATAGAGGAACTTGCTAAGTCACATATGCCACTTGACATGAAATAAATACGTGAAAACTGCCATGTTGTCAAATAAATGCCACGATGTCACATTTTAATTACCTGGAGCATATCAACACACGTCTTCCTCACTTCTACCATAACCCCCAATTCATATCCCTAATTTCTAGCAGCAAATCATTCGCATTCAAAATCAACCCAAAAATAAACCTACACAATCGGTTACGATTTTTGTTAATTCAAAAATAAACCTACACCAAATCATTTTATTTTGATTCTTGATTCAAAATAATTGAGAATGACACATGTAAGTTGTTAACTACTTTTATATCAATCACAATTTATTTAACTCAATTTCCAGTGTTTTCTATTATGTGTGATTTAATTCAGGAAGCCATATATCTATCCATATTTGTTTTGTATAATCACCGTTATATTCTATTGAATTGTTGAAGAAAAATTGAATGGATAAGATATTAACAATTGATGATTTTGTTCATAGATTAGAAACTCAAATTATTTAAATTCATTCTTTTAAGCATGTTATGTATGATGGGTGATTTTGATGTAAAGATTGAAATGGGTTTTTGAATTGGTTAATGGGTTTGTGAGTTTGATTATGTATAGTAGGTTAACTATTTGATGAAATGCTTAAATGAGTGTATGAAGGTTGTTTTTAATATTTTTTTGTAAAGCTCTATTATATGCTACATGTTCACAAGCAGAATCCAAAAACTACTAATTTGTTGATGCTCGCATCAGTTTAAAATATTTAAGGCGTATCATAACAACTTATGATTTTTGGTGCGTTTCGTCATGTGACAGGTTCATTTGGTGGCAAAAGACAATGGTTACATGAAGCCTCAAAACGTAAAATTGGGTAAGAAATATTACGTTGAAAAGATTACCGTATAATGACCTTAGCCATTTTTTTTTTCATAAACTAGATATTACTACAGTGGAACTAATGGCTCGACATGGACCGTAAGTGACAGGAAGCATTTTGCAATTGAATATGAGAGAGTGACAAAGGACATTAATCTACAATACATACAAGTGTGCTTCTTCAAGATCATCTGAAAGTTCAAGACATGATAGAATATGGTTTAGGAGGTGCTTTTACTTTGAATTTGGAGCGATAAAAAACAAGTATAAAGGCACCTATGAAATGTGTTATTTTGAGCCCCTTCGCGTGTTGTCTATTGTGCCCTTCACTAAAGTCTACAGGTATACAGTCTCCCTAAATATGAAATGATCAAAAAAGGCATTTTTTATGCAAGAACTTTTTAGACTAACAAAAATATAATATTTTGCAGATATAACCCGTGAGAGATAGTATAACGGAGCACTACTTCTATGGATTGTGCAGACTTGATATAAGGTACTTATCCATACATATTTAAGGGTGCTTGAGATTCATCAGTCTTTTGTAAAACTTATGTTTTTATGATATAAAGTTTTAATTTTTATTGCATTTTTATAAAATATGCAGATAATGGAAGTCGCGCGGTAGATTGTTTATGGAGTTTTAAGGTACACATCCTGGTGTATTACGGTAATAGTTTTTCTTGGTATATCAATAAAAATTCCACCCTCACTACTAGAACCATTCCAAACAGTTAATGCACTTTTTTGTTATTTACTATGGATCCAGTTATAAAGTATGTCCCTGGCTAATGAGTTTGTGTATGTTGTTTTTAGTCAGTGTCTCGACAAGGTCATACCGTCATACCCATTGCATGATAGAAAATACTACTGATGCGTAGGGATTGCACCAGGCTTTACCTCTCAAGGGATCTTGAGAAGCTTACAACCCCCACCAGGCAGTGTACCTGATCGTTGTAGTATAGTATAGTGACAAGTACTGGGGGATTGATCGTTCAGCTAGGAATAGTGTCGCTAGGATTAGAAAACCTAAATACTAGTTCTAAAGAGGAAGGATGATTATTTTTGTATTTTTATATTTTTTATGAAAGCAAGTAAAAATCTCGGGTTTGAAGGATTTGGGGCGGAATTAGTTGCTAGTCAACTAACCCAATACTAAAGATGCAATCAAAATAAAATACTAGAAATGAAAATAAAACTAAATTAAACTAATGTTGTGAGCAATAAGTGGAGAAATGTGTTTACTTAGATTTCACTACTCCCTAGATATCTTTTACACGTTAATTACTTGTTATAGTTGCGTGGATGACGGATTGTATTCCTTAATACCATTCATGGGGTGGCGTACTTAACTCCCCAATCCTATGAGTGCCTACTTCACTCCTATGTCGAGCCGGCTAAGAAGCTCCTAACATGGGATCATTAGAATTTACTCATGCCATTAAATACAACCAATAAAACCTAGTACACATCGGTTCATGTTTCCTAAGACGTTCAAGCATGTTACCATTTGGAGATCTGCCAGTTTTCTTAAGCCTAACATTGAAATCATTCATCCAATACAACCATCAACAAGTAATCAACATCTAGGTTTCATTAGATCTAAAAAAACACAAGATAAATCTAGCCTAGCATGGTGGAATCAAGACAAGCACAAGATATAGACAACCAACACATAGACATATGATTGAATTAAAAGAACACTTATCTCAATTACACATGTAAGGGTTCAAGGGCTGAAAACCCTTGAAAAACCTGTAAAATTCGTATGTGGTTCGGCCTTAGGGTTTCTCCAAAACCTCTCTTTTTAGTGAATGAAAATTAGAAAACTATATATAGATAACTGAGGCTGACGGCGTCAAGAACAAAGGGGTGACGCCGTCATCTCGCCGCCAAAAGAATCCTCGAACATGCCTTGATCTACATATGACGCCGTCATGTATTAAGTTTTTCCAGGCCGTCACGTATTTAACTCTTGACGCTCTTCCTTGTGACGCCTTCATTTCTGTACTAGGCCGTCATGCAATTTACTCTTGACGCCGTCAGGATGGTACTCTTGACGCCGTCACATACTGTTCCCAGCTTGGAAAATTAAGTCTTTTGGCATTTTCTTCACTTTTATGCTCCAAAAACGTCCGAATTGCTTCCTTTTCCAGATTTCACTCCCAAAGTACCTAAAATCACAAAAGGAACGATTTAGGGCAATATTTGATCAAATAAATTCAATTCCGGCTTAAATGACCCCCTAAAAGTGGTCTATTTTTCGCCTCATCAACTAACAGCTGGAGTATTTAGGATAGAGTTCATCTATCCCACCTACAATGTTTACAACTATCATTAGAGGTTTAATTTCGACCCATTTACTTGTGAACGGGTCGATCCTGATATACAGAAAATTAACGGTTAAAAGGTGACGATCAAATGTGTTGAACGGTTTACAGTCGTCCAAACTCCAAAGTGTATTTATCAGATTTACAATGATATTGTAATCCTATCCTGTTTGACAAACTAATTTTTAAAAGATAACTAATTTTCAGCCTTATTTTTCGAACAATATTATAGCATATTTGTGGATCCTCATTATTTTAGTAGATCCTCATCGAATTAGCCTTATCTTGCTTGAATATCATTCTCTAACACATGTTATACTTATAGGATTTTTATGGCACATATAATGCTTATGGAAGTAGCTATGCTCATCCACAAGTCCCGATATCTATCCCACAAGTGAATACATATGCTGCTTACCCAGTCTAGGTAATTTTAATTTGAAAATTAAATGTTCGAGTATTATTCAATTTAATGCCACTATACATTATAAAATGTAGAATTTTGTGGAACAAAATGCAACATAATAGGCTATTAGTGATGATGGTTTGGATGCTGAACTTTTTGTTCTTTTCAATAACTTGAAAGTCTAAGAGAAGGTCTCTGAAATAGTTACGACATATGAAGATGGTAACGAATACATCTGTCGAGTTTAGAAATCGCCTTGAAAAAAAAAAGATAATTATGTACTCGAATAATTTATTGAATAGACCACTTCTATAATTATGTATGAGAGAACACTTCTATAACTTCATGTACGAAAAATCACATATCATTTAATTATCATTGTCGTAAGTGCCAGAAACATCGGCATTCATTATAATTGAATATGTTGATGTTTCTTGCAATGACGATAATGTAATTAAGTTTTTTGTATGTAGATGAAAATAGATGTGGGGAAGGATTTATAAGTTTTATGTGTATTCTGAACTATATTATTCAAATAATTTCTGAATACATTAGTTTTTTGTATGTATATGAACATTAGTTTCTGTTTCTTATACCCTATAGCATTACGGTTAGACTATCCATGATTTTATGATTCACGCTATTCTTTTATGTTGAATTGCAGGCTCAATAGTTGCACAAGGACATATACGAAATATTATACTACCATGCCCTGAAAACTTTGTCTGAGATAAGTTAAAAAGAAGGCACTTATGAAACATATATTGGAAGTCCTATTAGCAAGGTCTGTCTCTTGCACATGTGCCTTTAGTCAATATGTTTATGATTAGTTGTTGTGTTTTTACAAAACAATTATTGAATCAACTAGAATTAAACATTATGGCGCACTATGGTGTTCCTGTTACGCTGTAGCAACGAAACAGAAAAAGATTTATATGAGTAACAAACTTGATGTTGACCATTAAGCACCCACAAGACTCAGTTGCAAATTACCTTTTAGGTAGTGGCCCATATGCAACTATGCATCCCCTGATGATAAACACAATATGTATTCAGTTTATGTTTGTACAAGATGCCTTATGTAAATTAATAAACATTTGAACACTTCAACAACAACAATGCATAAGAATACAATTAGGATCCAGATAAACCAAGATGACATAAAGAGATAGTGCAACACCAAAAAGGCTTACATTGTAATCACAAATACTACAACGCTCATTGTACTCATTTCTATAATTTCATTATCCTGGTCATCTTTGTTATTGGGCTGCCAAATATAGAAGATTTCAGATTAAAATATGGTTGCACAAGACATAAAAAAAAAAAAAAAAAAAAAAAAAAAAAAAAAAAAAAAAAAAAAAAAAAAACTATCTTAATATGTTACGTGAGTCAATAGGATAAATTCAGGTTTGGACTATTCTGTGATATTTAACTAATGCGTCTAGACGATAAGGTAGACAAGGGCTACATGTGATATAGAGTATTCAACATGGTAGTGTATGTATGCCCTACTTATTTCTTTGTATCACAAGACATGATTTGGCGCTTTTACATACATCTTATACCTACAAAAATAAAGTGCACAAATTTTAAATTGTAAAAGAAAGTGAACACTGAGATATATGTATATTGATTATGATTACTATTCAGTGTGACTTTTGTTTCTAATATGTAAACTCCATTGCAGGAAAAAAATGTAGAAATGGTTGCAAGAAGTGGTAGAAAAAGAGGAAAAAACGTCATGAGATTGCAGTGAAAAAATAGTTGAGAAAGCAATAGGAAGCATAGAAAGAGGAGATAGAATAACGGCCTAACAAGAAGGAAGAAGCTAAAGAAAAAAAGCAACTTGATTTGCAAAAACAAGCATCAGTGTTGGAGCAATATCTTAAAAAGGGGAAAAGTAACTCACCGGTACATGTTATCATATGTTGCCGACATCTCACCTAAACAAGAGGTATGCCATAATCTTCTGTTTAGCAAATTTAGAGCCTTTGGAACCAGGGGTCTTATGAGATTGCTGACTTTTCAGGGCCTTT